>CM060915.1:747020500-747030500 GCA_030737875.1 Allium sativum
TTATGTCGTGGTAATTCTAAAAAAAAGTTGATTAGATCCAATTAGATTTATATTATATATATATATAATAAATCATAAAACAGAGCCTTAATCTTCTTTCTATATATATATACAACAACAAATCTGGATATTAACACAATCCATTTCATTCTATATAGATTTCGCTTTGCTTTGTTTATTCTTTAGTTCAGTCTTAATTTCGATTTCTTCTGTAAAATGAATGAAATTTCAATAAAATAAAAAGGAGTTTTTACTTTATGTCTCGTTACCGAGGACCTCGTTTCAAAAAACTACGCCGTCTGGGGGCTTTACCGGGATTAACTAGTAAAAGACCTAGATCCGGAAGTGATCTTAAAAACCCATTGCGCGCCGGGAAAAGATCGCAATATCGTATTCGTTTAGAAGAAAAACAGAAATTGCGTTTTCATTATGGTCTGACAGAGCGACAATTACTTAGATATGTACATATCGCTGGAAAAGCCAAAGGGTCAACATGCCAGGTTTTACTACAACTACTTGAGATGCGGTTGGATAATATACTTTTTCGATCGGGTATGGCTTCGACCATTCCCGGAGCCAGGCAATTAGTTAACCATAGACATATTTTAGTTAATGGTCATATAGTGGATATACCAAGTTATCGTTGCAAACCCCGAGATATTATTACTACGAAGGATAAACAAAGATCAAAAGCTCTGATTCAAAATTATATTGCTTCATCTCCTCAGGAAGGAGTGCCAAACCATTTGACTATTGATTCATTCCAATATAAAGGCTTAGTAAATCAAATAATAGATAATAAATGGATCGGTTTAAAAATAAATGAGTTATTAGTCGTAGAATATTATTCTCGTTAGACTTGAACCTAACGAACATAACAAGAAAAGGGGTTTAGACAATTCCGTCCCTTTTTCGACAAAGGAAATAGATCTAAGGGCCTTAATCTGTATTTTGTTATTCACGTATTACAAATTGATACGCAGTAGATTTTTTTTTTGCTCTTTCCACAAGATTTTTCTTTTACGTACCCATACCACAGTAATTAGGAATCATAATTTTTATCAAATAAAGCTGTTGGAATAATATAATGCGTTTTTATTTGATTTGATATATTGTAGTTGGTAACGATGGTGAATTAACAGAAACGGAAAGAGAGGGATTCGAACCCTCGGTAAACAAAAAGCCTACATAGCAGTTCCAGTGCTACGCCTTCAACCACTCGGCCATCTTTCCTATATAATCCTATTATTGACCAGAAACCGATTGAATAGTGAATCCATAGGAAAAAAGTTTCTTTTCCAATTCCATATTTATAAACAACCTCTCTTATCATCCATCTACCCTATTATAAATTTATGAATCATACCATGAATTTTTCTATGACATTTCATTTAATTGTATAATCATTAGTCATCCTTTTACTTTTTGGGTCATAACCAAATCTAAATTTATTGAGTTATTAGATTCGAGTTATAAGAATCCATAGTAAAATAAAGTCCTTGGTTATCTAACTTAGATGAAATAGTAATAGTTCCGTGCATTTGTATACTACAAAATTGATATTTTATAAAATTCAATCTGATTCAAAAGTCTCCCATCTTTCTTTGTCAAAAAAAGGTAAAATTTGAACAGAAGGTACACAAGAATGTTTTTGTTTTTATGTTATTTTGTACTCTACAATTCCTTTTTGTGGGATCATTTTCCCCGAGAGGGTAGTGAGAAGAATTATAGAATGGATTACTAATTATGCCTAGATCTCGGATAAATGGAAATTTTATTGATAAGACCTCCTCAATTATAGCTAATATTTTATTACGAATAATTCCGACAACTTCAGGAGAAAAAAAGCATTTACCTATTATAGAGATGGTGTGATTTGATTTTTTGTTCTTATTTTTTTAGCCCTCAACGAAGTCTTACGAGAAAAAGACGCAGTTCGGAATATAAGGAACCAAATTATTGAAATAAAGTTACGTTTAGTGAAGGTAAAGTTTGGAGATAGAACAACTCCTTCTGTCGTGTATCCTCGATTGATCCAGCCTCAGATATCTTTATTCTCGATTTTAGTATTAAACGAAAGGTTATACCTATAGGTTCTGTATTGCAGGTCAATCCTACTCCACTAGTACCAATAGGTGGCATAGGGGAAGAAGCACTACACTAGGAATCAACAACACAAAAACTTTGGTAAACATTACCCTTTTCCTTATCGGTATCGGGGCTAACAAGAATGGTTGGGACAACAAACATCCATCTCGTTCGTACTTTGGATACTCGTATAACCATCAAAGATTGTTGAAGTGACTAATTCCTGGAAATAGTAAGCGTTGAGGACAAAGAAATCGTTGGAGTTACCATTTCTATCTAGTACTAATATGATAGGTCTTAAAAAACCTCTTGCGGGAAGGCTAGCTAGAGATTTCTTGTAAAAATACCAGCTCCTGTCAGTTCAGTTCATAATGAGAATAGTGAAATTTAGATTCCATGACTTATTCCCCTTATTACTATGCACAGAAGGGAGGAGCCGTATGAGATGAAAATCTCACGTACGGTTCTGGAGCGGAGATTTTTTGAATAAAATAAATGAACGACCGTAACGGATGTCAGCTCAATCCGAAGGAAATTATGCAGAAGCTTTACAGAATTATTATGAAGCTACGCGATCAGAAATTGATCCCTATGATCGAAGTTATATACTTTATAATATAGGCCTTATACACACAAGCAACGGGGAGCATACAAAGGCTTTGGAATACTATTTCCGGGCATTAGAACGAAACCCATTCTTACCACAAGCTTTTAATAATATGGCCGTGATCTGTCATTACGTGCGACTATCTCCACTATAGAAAGAAAGAAAAAAGATAAAATTAACTAGTCAATACTAGAAAAAAAAGGCTTTCTACATATGCATCGTTCAAAGCAACGATTTTTACCAGCTGTAGCAAGGAAAGAAACCTCATGATAACAAAAAAGGAAATAAATAGATATAGATAAAGCCTACATACTATATTCTATGGATAAAGAATCAAATTGATAAAAAAAAAGCATCGTAAAGATCAATTAGCGAGCTTTTGGGTCGATACAGTTAAAAACTGCTTACTTATGTCATGAAATGATATATAAAGTTAGGAATCAACTTATGTAATAGAGTCGATCCACTAAAGTATTGAGCAGCGGTGTAGCATCAGATCCCAAAGATAGTAAGTTCTTTTTTCTTATGGAAGAAAGTCTTTTTCAAAGATTCTATATAAATTTCATATATGAAACCGAGATAGTTACCTTTCAGAAAATTATAACGATATAGGGGATATCAATGTTTCATTTTTCTTAAGGTGGGAAAAAAGATAAAACTAATTATTGATCACAATTAGAATTTTAAAATTATGTAATTAATTTTTTCTGGTTAACCCAAGAAAAATGGGATTTATTTCTCATAAATAGAATTCAGTTAGTCTAGGGGAATAGGGTAAATATAAGATGATACCGGAAAAAGAATTGATTGCTGAGCCGTATGAGGTAGGAAACTCTCAAGTACGGTTCTAAGGGAAGGAATTGAACCACCTATTCCAACCGCGGAGAACAAGCCATTCTACAGGGTGATTCTGAAATTGCGGAGGCGTGGTTCGATCAAGCTGTTGAGTATTGGAAACAAGCTATAGCGCTTACTCCAGGTAATTATATTGAAGCACATAATTGGTTAAAAATCACGAGACGTTTCGAATAAAACCATTCGTTAATTCAGTAGAATTTATTCTTGGATCCATCAAGCAAATAAAATAGATCATTACCATGACATGATAAGATCTAATTTAGAATTTAATTATATCCCTTCCTTGTAAAATAATTCCATTTTGTATGGTATCTTATAGGTATAAATGATATGGATACCGTACAGAATAAGAGTAGAAGTAGAACTAAGAAAAGATACCTTCGATGTATCTTATTAATTTTAATTAACGAGATCTTGTAATTTGTAATAAAAAAAAGTAAGTAATAGGGTATTATGCTCTATGAAATTCGATTTCTATGGGCACTTCTATATTTAGATAGAAATAAATTAGACTAGGTTGCAAAAAAAATAGTTTTTTTATTACGCCGAGAAAAGATTTTCCGCCAAAAGAGTTCGTTAGGCACCTAATCGTTATGTCATAATAGATCCGAACACTTGCCCCGGATCGACTTCAATATCATAATTGCTCTAGTGAATAACTAAAATAAATAGCTGAATGGGAGATAGGGAAAGAAGGAAACTAATTATTATTATAAAAAATATCTATCTTTCATCTATCTTTCATAGGTTCACTAAAAACTTGACTGTTGGCGGGTCTCTTTGTATGTGTTGTCCGGAAAGAGGAGGACTTAATGATTATTCGTTCGCTGGAACCCGAAGTGAAAATTGTTGTAGATAGGGATCCTGTAAAAACGTCTTTCGAGGAATGGGCCAGACCTGGTCATTTCTCAAGAACAATAGCTAAAGGCCCCGATACTACCACTTGGATCTGGAACCTACATGCTGATGCTCACGATTTCGATAGTCATACCAGCGATTTGGAGGAGATCTCTCGAAAAGTATTTAGTGCTCATTTCGGTCAACTCTCCATTATCTTTCTTTGGCTGAGTGATATGTACTTCCATGGCGCCCGTTTTTCCAATTATGAAGCATGGCTAAGTGATCCTACTCACATTGGACCCAGTGCTCAAGTAGTTTGGCCAATAGTAGGTCAAGAAATATTAAATGGCGATGTGGGCGGTGGTTTTCGAGGAATACAAATAACCTCCGGTTTTTTTCAGATTTGGCGAGCATTTGGAATAACTAGTGAATTACAACTCTATTGTACTGCAATTGGTGCATTGGTCTTTGCATTGTTAATGCTTTTTGCTGGTTGGTTCCATTATCACAAAGCCGCCCCAAAATTAGCTTGGTTCCAAGATGTAGAATCGATGTTGAATCATCACTTAGCAGGGTTACTAGGACTTGGGTCTCTTTCTTGGGCGGGACACCAAATCCATGTATCTTTACCAATTAACCAATTTCTCGACGCTGGAGTTGATCCTAAAGAGATCCCGCTTCCTCATGAATTTATCTTGAATCGGGATCTTTTGTCTCAACTTTTTCCCAGTTTTGCCGAGGGAGCAACCCCTTTTTTCACCTTGAATTGGTCAAAATACGCGGATTTTTTTAGTTTTCGTGGAGGATTAGATCCAATAACAGGAGGTCTGTGGTTGAGCGATATTGCTCATCATCATTTAGCTATTGCAATTCTTTTCTTGATCGCGGGGCATATGTATAGGACCAACTGGGGTATTGGTCATGGCCTTAAAGACATTTTAGAGGCTCATAAAGGTCCATTTACAGGCCAGGGCCATAAAGGCCTCTATGAAATCCTAACAACGTCATGGCATGCTCAATTATCTCTTAATCTAGCTATGTTAGGTTCTTTAACTATTGTTGTAGCTCACCATATGTATTCCATGCCCCCCTATCCATATCTAGCTACTGACTATGGTACACAACTTTCGTTATTTACACATCACATGTGGATCGGTGGTTTTCTTATAGTTGGTGCTGCTGCACATGCAGCCATTTTTATGGTAAGAGACTACGATCCAACTACTCGATACAATGATCTATTAGATCGTGTCCTTAGGCACCGCGATGCAATCATATCACACCTAAACTGGGCATGTATATTTCTAGGTTTTCACAGTTTTGGTTTGTATATTCATAATGATACCATGAGTGCTTTAGGACGTCCCCAAGATATGTTTTCAGATACCGCTATACAATTACAGCCTATCTTTGCTCAATGGATACAAAATACCCATGCTTTAGCACCTGGCGTAACAGCTCCCGGTGCAACAACAAGTACCAGCTTAACTTGGGGGGGTGGTGAGTTAGTGGCAGTAGGTGGCAAAGTAGCTTTGTTACCTATTCCGTTAGGAACTGCAGATTTTTTGGTCCATCACATTCATGCATTTACGATTCATGTAACTGTATTGATACTACTGAAAGGTGTTCTATTTGCTCGCAGTTCCCGTTTGATACCCGATAAAGCAAATCTCGGTTTTCGTTTCCCTTGCGATGGGCCTGGAAGAGGGGGTACATGTCAAGTATCCGCCTGGGATCATGTCTTTTTAGGTTTATTCTGGATGTACAATGCAATTTCAGTAGTCATTTTCCATTTTAGTTGGAAAATGCAGTCGGATGTTTGGGTTACTATAAGTGATCAGGGGGTGGTAACTCATATAACAGGAGGAAACTTTGCACAGAGTTCCATTACTATTAATGGTTGGCTTCGGGATTTTTTATGGGCACAGGCATCTCAGGTAATTCAGTCTTATGGTTCTTCATTATCTGCATATGGTCTTTTTTTCTTAGGTGCTCATTTTGTCTGGGCATTTAGTTTAATGTTTCTATTCAGCGGCCGCGGTTATTGGCAAGAACTCATTGAATCCATTGTTTGGGCTCATAACAAATTAAAAGTTGCTCCTGCTACTCAGCCTAGAGCCTTGAGCATTGTACAAGGACGTGCTGTAGGAGTAACGCATTACCTTCTGGGTGGAATTGCCACAACATGGGCATTCTTCTTAGCAAGAATTATTGCAGTAGGATGATGGCTAGGAGGATTTGAAAGGCATTATGGCATTAAGATTTCCAAGGTTTAGCCAAGGTTTAGCTCAGGATCCCACTACTCGTCGTATTTAGTTTGGTATTGCTACCGCACATGACTTTGAGAGTCATGATGATATTACTGAGGAACGTCTTTATCAGAATATTTTTGCTTCTCACTTTGGACAGTTAGCAATAATTTTTCTATGGACGTCCGGAAATCTATTTCATGTAGCTTGGCAAGGAAATTTTGAGTCGTGGATACAGGACCCTTTACATGTGAGACCTATTGCTCATGCAATTTGGGATCCTCATTTTGGTCAACCGGCCGTAGAAGCCTTTACTCGAGGAGGTGCTACCGGCCCAGTAAATATCGCTTATTCCGGTGTTTATCAGTGGTGGTATACAATCGGATTACGCACTAACGAAGATCTTTATACCGGAGCTCTTTTTTTATTATTTCTTTCTGCTATATCCTTAATAGCGAGTTGGTTACACCTACAACCTAAATGGAAACCGAGTGTTTCCTGGTTCAAAAATGCCGAATCTCGTCTCAATCATCATTTGTCAGGACTTTTTGGAGTAAGCTCCTTGGCTTGGACAGGACATTTAGTTCATGTCGCTATTCCCGGATCTAGGGGGGAATACGTAAGATGGAATAATTTCTTAGACGTATTACCCTATCCCCAAGGGTTGGAACCACTTCTTATGGGTCAGTGGAATCTTTATGCCCAAAACCCTGATTCCAGTAGTCATTTATTTGGTACCTCCCAAGGAGCGGGAACTGCCATTCTAACCCTTCCTGGGGGATTCCATCCACAAACGCAAAGTTTATGGTTAACCGATATGGCTCATCACCATTTAGCTATTGCATTTATTTTTCTTGTTGCTGGTCATATGTATAGAACGAACTTTGGAATTGGACATAGTATCAAAGATCTTTTAGAAGCACATACTCCTCCGGGGGGTCGATTAGGGCGTGGACATAAGGGTCTTTATGATACAATCAACAATTCAATTCATTTTCAATTAGGCCTTGCTCTAGCCTCTTTAGGGGTTATTACTTCTTTAGTACCTCAACACATGTATTCTTTACCTGCTTATGCATTCATAGCACAAGACTTTACTACTCAAGCTGCATTATATACTCATCACCAATACATCACAGGGTTCATAATGACAGGAGCCTTTGCTCATGGAGCTATATTCTTCATTAGAGATTATAATCCGGAGCAGAATGAGGATAATGTATTGGCAAGAATGTTAGACCATAAGGAAGCTATCATATCTCATTTAAGTTGGGTCAGTCTCTTTCTAGGGTTCCATACCTTAGGTCTTTATGTTCATAATGACGTCATGCTCGCTTTTGGTACTCCGGAAAAACAAATCTTGATCGAACCTATATTTGCCCAATGGATACAATCTGCTCATGGCAAGACTTCCTATGGATTTGATGTTCTCTTATCTTCAACAACTGGACCAGCATTCAATGCAGGTCGAAGCATATGGTTACCCGGTTGGTTAAATGCTATTAATGAAAATAATAATTCACTCTTCTTAACAATAGGTCCGGGAGATTTCTTGGTTCATCATGCAATTGCTCTAGGTTTGCATACAACTACATTGATTTTAGTAAAAGGTGCTTTAGATGCACGTGGTTCTAAATTAATGCCAGATAAAAAGGATTTCGGTTATAGTTTTCCTTGCGACGGCCCGGGACGTGGGGGTACTTGTGATATTTCTGCTTGGGACGCGTTTTATTTGGCAGTTTTCTGGATGTTAAATACTATTGGGTGGGTCACTTTTTATTGGCATTGGAAACATATTACATTATGGCAGGGTAACGTTTCACAATTTAATGAATCTTCCACTTATTTGATGGGGTGGTTAAGAGATTATCTATGGTTAAACTCTTCACAACTTATCAATGGATATAACCCTTTTGGTATGAATAGTTTATCGGTATGGGCGTGGATGTTTTTATTTGGACATCTCGTTTGGGCTACTCGATTTATGTTCTTAATTTCCTGGCGGGGATATTGGCAAGAATTAATTGAAACTTTAGCATGGGCTCATGAACGCACACCTTTGGCCAATTTGATTCGATGGAGAGATAAGCCAGTGGCTCTTTCCATCGTGCAAGCAAGATTGGTTGGATTAGCACATTTTTCTGTGGGTTATATATTCACTTATGCAGCTTTCTTGATTGCCTCTACATCAGGAAAATTTGGTTAATTTAGTTCTTTTTTTTACTGTGTCAGCAACAATCTCATTTCTTTCAATGAAGAGGGGGTTCCCCTTCTTTTATTTTTACATCTAGGATCCGAACTGTATTATTGATAATAATAGGAACTGAACATTATGGCAAGAAAATGTTTGATTCAGAGGGAGAAGAAACGACAGAAATTGGAACAGAAATATCATTTGATTCGTCGATCCTTAAAAAAAGAAATAAGCAAGGTTCCGTCGTTGAGTGAAAAATGGGAAATTCATGGAAAATTGCAATCCTTACCACGTAATAGTGCATCTATACATCTTCATCGACGTTGTTTTGACTGGAAGACCTAGAGCTAACTATCGAGACTTTGGACTATCCGGACACGTACTTCGAGAAATAGTTCATGCGTGTTTGTTACCCGGCGCAACAAGATCCAGTTGGTAAGGATAAAAATATCGTTTCTGGTTTGTACGGATCTCTATGATCATAGATCATAAAGGGGCCCTCTTTACCATTTTGTATAAATAGACTATTCTATTTGTATAGATATGGTAGAGGGCATATCCAATCCTTCTTGACCCGTTAGTTCCTAGTTCTTTAGCGCGGAGTAGAGCAGTTTGGTAGCTCGCAAGGCTCATAACCTTGAGGTCACGGGTTCAAATCCTGTCTCCGCAACATTTTTTTTGTCACTAAAAATAAAAAGTTTTATTTTTAGGTCTTGTGTTATTCTGTTAACTAGTAATTAATTACTATTTTTGTTTTTGGATGAGAGGGAAACAAGAACAAAAGGAAAGATAAAACTACTAGAAAAAAATATAAATAGAATAGTAAGTATCATAATAGTAATAGACTATACTGAATTTTTATTCTAACTATAGTATTTTATTCTTATTATAGTACATTACTTCATCATGGGCGGATAGCGGGAATCGAACCCGCATCTTCTCCTTAGCAAAGAGAAATTTTACCATTCGACCATATCCGCATTTTTGCATTTCTAAAACATATGCATATGTCCACACATATATGACATATATGATATATCATATATGCGTCTGGATCATATTTGCGCAGGGCCATAGATAAATACTAGTAAAGTAAGATTCCAATTAAAATAAGATTCTTATAAATAGTTAATTAATAACTGATAACAAATTTCATAGAATTTT
>CM060915.1:747035500-747438000 GCA_030737875.1 Allium sativum
ATCCAGCTCGGCCCAAGAATTCACCCCGTCCCATGAGTAAGATATAATTAATTTATCCTATAGAAAAGAAAGGGAAATGCCTGCTTCGTAGAGAAATAAAGAAAAAATTTTCTCTATCTTTTTTTTCATCTCATTGAAAGATTGATTATTTTTATTTAATAATAAAATAAAAAATCACTAGTTACTAATAATCTGTCTCACTTTCACTAAAGCTCGTGTTTATGTGGATATAATATCAATATAGCATTCGCATATCTGTTACGTTCCAACATGACGAGTAGGATATTCTTATGAAATCCTAAGTATATATATGCTATACACCTCGCCGGGATTGTAGTTCAATTGGTCAGAGCACCGCCCTGTCAAGGCGGAAGCTGCGGGTTCGAGCCCCGTCAGTCCCGAACTAGGATCTCATGAATAGAGAAATGAATTTCTCTATTTTTGCGAAAGGGAAGACGAAGAGCAAAATGGAATCAAACAAATTCACACCGTGGAGATTATTTCTTTTGTTTCGCATGTCTCATCAGATAAATATGGGAAGTTCCTTTTCTTCCCCAGTACTAATTGATAAGGAAAAATATATGTAGATTTAGTACAATTGGTATTATTGCTATATTCAATATTAAAAGTTTAAGAGATACCAATACTCTTTTTTTTCAATCATTCTGCTCTTGATAAATGAAATGGAATAGAGTGCTCAGATTTTTGGGGGGTACAGACACAAAATAGCTTTGTTTATTATATGATATACAATGAACTAAATCTTCATAGAAGTTAATTTTCCGGCAAAGTACCTTTTAGGTTAAAGCACATCTTTTCGAAATCTAAGTTTTTTTTAGCACCGATTTGAAACAATTTATTTCATTCTCATTCCAATTTTACATTGAATTTTTGATGTATACGTTCCAATCCAACAAAACAAAGAGTATACTAATAAAATAACATAAAATAAAAGACCAACAAAACCAAGTGGGGCCCCTTTCTTTTCTTATTCTTAGTAAAGGTAAAGCTTGAATAGTCGATTTTTTAGACTTAACCTTACCTTTTTTACATCTCACTTATATTTATACTGTTCGTCTCTCTGTATGCCCTAGAGAATACCGGTTATATAATACCTTATAATTCTATATAAAAAATCCTATGTATATGTATAAGTAGAAGAATTGTATAAGAAAGATAAGATGCTAGGTTATAGAAAAGAACAAGTGGAAAAAGGATGAAAACCTAATGATAGGTATTTATGATCTAATCAAAAATAGTTTTTTGTATGGATAAAAGATCCCCTTATGTTATACTATTCAATTCTCAACGAGAAATTGATTTGATAGATCAGAAATTTTTATTCATAATATTGATCTGATTCAGTATCATCAAGATACAATTTATCCCATTGAATTTACAAGAATCAAATTTATCATCTCTATGGGATTAGATCCCGAGTTAAGTTATTGCGAAAAAAAAAGATTAGATTATGGAAGTCAATATTCTCGCATTTATTGCAACTGCACTGTTCATTCTAATTCCTACTGCTTTTTTACTTATTATCTATGTGAAAACAATTAGCCAAAATGATTAATTTGAATTATCAGTTCTTAGCAGTTCAATTCAATTCAATGATTCAAGAAATGAAAGAAAAGAATTCAAACTGTAAGTCTTAAATGAAATGATTGCGCTGAGCTGGAATCAGAACAGAAGTAGCTTATTAAGTATCTAAGCTAGTGTGGTAGAAAGAACTATAATATATAGTTCTTTCTACCATGCTAGCTAGTATTGTATACTAATATTAATATGGGCTTCATATAGATAAAATTTCAATATGTATATAGTAGATGTACATATAGATAAGATAAAATAGATAAGATAAAACTTTAATTCTATTTCTTTTTTTCATCTCAAGAAGTCATTGATTGAACAATTAATGGATGATCAACAGAGTTTCTGCTACTTCATTCACCTGAACTATTTCAGGTTTTCTGAAAAGCGGGCAGGCCTTTGAAAGATGACCGGTCTGATGGCACTGACTGCACTTTCTATTCTCTTGAAACTTCTTATTGGGTTTAAACCCCTTCTTTTGTTTCTTCGAGGTTTTACAATTTCTGGTCAAATGCCCTGGTATCTTGCAGTTAGAGCAGGTGGCCGTCGTGGCTGGTTCCTTTTTAGATCTGGCCCTTTTTCGATTGACTTTGGGCTTCTTACTCACCTTAGATATCGCACTGGCCTCGGGATTATTAGTTTCAGGCTCATCTTCATTACCAGAACTGACCCGTTCTTCGAAAGGTAATATACCTTTCTTGTCGAGATCTTCGTACTGGTAAGCCATGTATATCATTTCAGAAAAGGGGAGCTTCACACTCCTCATCGCACTGTTCTGATACTTTCTTTGCAGGCCATGTAAAAATCTCAAATTCTTCCTCTTTGGATCTTGAATCAGATGAGGAGCAAAGTGAGAAAGTTCGTTGAATTTCTTATGATATTCTGGGATGGTCATATCACCTTGTATCAGATAAGAAAATTCATCACATAATCGCTCGGTTGCTTTGGGAGGAGTAAATTTTTCTAAGAAAATCACTTTGAATCTGTCCCAGGTGATATCACCTTCTGGATTATCTTTAATAACTGAATCCCACCAAAACAAAGCTTCTTCTTTGAGTGCCCAAGACGCCAGTAATCTTTTCTGATCGTCTCTCAGCTTTAACCACTCAAAGATTTTCTCTGCAGAACGGATCCAAGCTTGTGTTTCCATAATGGACTCTTTTCCTAAGAATGGCGATCCACCCAGATTTCGAAACCTCTTGAATAGAACTTCTATATCTGATTCTGGCTATGGGAGCACAACTGGCTCATTAGCTGGTCGAGCCATACGATTATTTCTTCTGTTCCTGTCACTCATTTTCTAGTATGTCTGCAATTAGCAAACAAAGTGTCAGGTCAACAGAAAAGATATTTCAAAACATAGAGACAAATACTTGAATGTAAATGTGTCTACTGGAGTGCATTTCATTCTGTTTTATTTATACTAGGATATTACTGATCCTATCTGTATAGAGTTACCCGTCCTAGAACACTATTGGTTCTATTTCTGACGAGTTCGTTAATATGTTATATACCAGAACTAAGCTTAACCAAAGCCCTGATACCACGTTGTGACGACCCCATTTCCCGTACAGACGGAGACAAGGGTAATCTTTGGAATATAACACATAAATAGATAGCAGTAGAGCAGAATTAAATAAATACACCAGATAATGCATAATAGAATATACTGGATAAACGTAATCATCAGAGTTACACAGTATACAGGATCATACTTAGTACAAATACAGTTCAGCTATACATAAATGTCTACAGCGGAAACAAACAAAATATGTACAACAGGAGCTGAACAACATAAAAAGAGACAAATAATAGAATCCATCTTCAGCTCCAGCTATCCAGAAAGAGCCAGCTAAACCTGAATACAAGGCTGCCCGTGTAGAAAAAGGGGCACCCGAGTTTGAAAGTGAAACAAACTACGAGTCAGTCATAGGACTGGTATGAGAAATCTACTCAACACATTTATAATATGGCTAATCACAAGACCACGCCACTTTCATGGAACGGGTTTACTCCATTGGATTGCCAGTGCTTTAAAACAAATCATTCTTTTAAACATTGCTATGCTTTTTATAAAAATGAAGCCATTATAAGACTCAGTTCCCATCACAAAATGCAACGCAAACCGGAGGATAGAGTTTTCACCTTATAATGGCCAAAATATGCTTGATACGAATAAAACAAAAGCATTTTATATTATTACTAGTGTTTATATATTTCAAAAACAATTTCCAATCATAACTATCAATCATAGACGACATGAGCGTCCCATGACACTAGGTCGCCAAATATAGGTATACAATCAAAACCGCACGATGTCGTATTTGAAAATTGGATTTCCGTCATGAACCAAGTCAAAAGATAGTCCTTACCGACTTCGAGACTGCCTAGCCCGAGTCTCAGGATCAGAGCTCGAGTGACCCTTGGATCGTTAGGGCCGGTCCACCGATGTGGATTAAAATGCTTGAACAATGCGTTTCTCCGCCCTTTGGGTCGTAAGTGAGCCAACGAATGACTCCATCGGACCCGGATCGCCCGATCTAACCGAGGCGCCTCGCAACAACAACAACCACATAAGTCAAACTCGTCAGGGCGTGTAAAACCACCGACGCCACTTCTAGCTAGGAAGAAACGCATGCCCTCCCTGAGGTCCTGCTCCCGTTTCTGGTTCATACCGGGGTGTGAGGCTCGCGATTTCACGTTATACACAAAGCTACGCCACACAGGCGGTGCTTTGATCATCACCACAAGACTTTGCTTTTCAACATAAGCCATGATCACTGCACCTTAACATGCCACACAGGCAATTCACACCGTGCAACTGATGGCTATCATTCACACAGAATAAATTCCAATGTCAGACACACTGTCCATTTGCAAGTCCGTTCTGGGTCTGAACGAAACCGGAGGCACTATATACCTCACAAACCCATCGATCACCACGTACTTCTGGACGATCACCACTCATTATCCATATTTCGGGATGCCTCCCAATCAGGACCTCGGTTACCATCCAAACGAGGTGAAGATCTCCGGTCTTCGACCACCGTCTTCATCTTCGATTTCTTATCGTCGATTCAGTTATCCAAAATGGGATAAACCCGGTCTTTCTGAGCAACCCGCGTATATAATTAACAAGTGCAACACTAACATACACACACATCATTTCAATTCATTAGTCACTAACCGTCAATCAGTAAGAGAGCAATTTCCCAAATATTAACCCCGAAGGCCAAAACCAACATCAGATCAATACCCAAGAAACCATTCGACTTAGCCAACCTTCAATTAATTTCTAAATTTCACATCCATATCGTTTATAATATTTTATAACGATTTATCACTATTTTTATTTATTTTAAAATAGCCAATTTATTCAAAACGACGCTTCGGGCCATAACGCGGCCGTGGCGCTGTTTTTCTTCAGATTTGATTTACACATATCTGAAAATCTAACCGTTGGATCTTCACAAAATTTACATCATTAGAAAGATCTTTTCAAAACGAACCCAACAATTCTAGTTTCGGGAAAATCCGACGGTCGGATCTCCCGGTATAATCGTTTGAAGTTTCGATTTCAAAATACGAACTGCAGCGTCGTTATTCGATTATATATAATTATATTTATATATATGTATATAAATATAATCGATTCTGACGCTGTTTTTCTTCAGACTTGAATTAAACATTCCAGACAATCCAACCGTTGGATTTTTACAAAGTTGGTGCCGTTGGAAAGATATTTCCAAAGCGAACCCAACGGTTGCGATTTCAGGAAAATCCGATGGTCGGATCTCCCGGTATAATCGTTTGAAATCACGGTTTCAAAATACGAACTACAGCGTCGTTATTCGATATATTTTAATTTCATTTATATATATATATATATCGATTCTTTGATTTCAAAGCTATATTCTTTTCATACATTTGATAAAAATGATATTTTTATCTAACTGGCTTCTATTTCAACACTTCACTATTTTTACCAATTCATGTATATAATAAAAATGTGATTTTTAATGTAAAACAATTTATTTCAAAACACGATTATTTTATATATTTCATATAGGTGATAAAAATAGGATTTTTATTATAAAACAATTTATTTCAAAACAAGATTATTTTATATATTTCATATGGATGTTAAAAATGGGATTTTTATTATAAAACAATTTATTTCAAAACAAGATTATTTTATATATTTCATATGGATGTTAAAAATGGGATTTTTATTATAAAACAATTTATTTCAAAATATGAATACCATTCAACACATGAATTTCAGTTCAACGAATGAATATTGACTCAACACATGAAGGCTTTCTATTCAACGAATAAATATAGTTTCAACAAATGAAAATAATTCAAACACATGAATATTATTCAAAATTTCGGCAGCATAACGACAGGGTAGTTAAAACCGGGACCGTCCCTAGTACGGCTCCTCGCTCTACCTTAAAACCTCGCGGTTTTTGACAATGGGGAATCATGCATCTAGTTCGCACGCAGGCGGCATGTATATTTATTTCATTTCCACAAACTAATCCTATGTGGTTTCATCCAAATATTTCTCAACCACAAATGGGTATTTTTCAACCACAGTCAATCAATATCAAGCACAAACAATTCCAATCAACCATTCGCTATCAATCAATTTTCACACCAATCACAACCAATAAATATCGTCCATGGTTTGTGGACGAGGGGCGTATATATATATATATATTTATATATAGCAATTCACTTCTATTTCAACACATATATCATTTTTACAACACATATATAACTTATACATCGAACATACAACTTATACAACGCTTATACATGAGGTGTACAACGCTTATATAACCCATACATCGACTATATAATTTATACATCGTCGTTTTCCATATCGTTTATTAATTAGAAATCTCACATTGGGTTCCACTCCACTAAAAATAGCAGAAGGCTCAGAAAAATATGCGGTCTCTTCTAGAAGGTAGAAGACGTCCACACGAGTCCACTGTCTCTTGTTTCACTGAATTTCGTCAACACACGAAAAAGATATGATTTTTCAAAGTTTGCAATGGTTTAAAGGTGTTAAAACTGTTGAAAATATATATAGCCGTACCTCTCTGAAAATCCTCAAAACTAGGTCGCGATTTATCTTCCAATCCGTGCAACTATTCGTCGATCGGCCTTCGCAGCGTCGAAGAGGGAGGAGAGGCGCGCCTGCACCTCTGACGGCGGCGAGCTCGGTGGTCGGAATCAGGCGGGGCGGCGGCGAAAACAACCAAACTTCCTGAGCTCGATTCTCACTCCACAGGCCACGAAAAATTCCAAACTTTATATGGATTTGAAGATCTCGAGGAGCTCTACAAAATCTTCAACTGGAGGAGGGGCTAATTTTGCGTGGATCGATCGGAAAATGAACAGGAAGCGATGAACGTGTTTCCGCCATCACTCGAGAATATACGGGGAGAGAAAAAAATAACAGCCAATGAGAGAATTTCTTTATATTTATAAATTTTTAAATTTCGAAAATACCCCCTTTTACACACGAACACCAATCCAAACCCAACGACTGTCGTCCCTAGCGTTTTACCCCCATTCCGAACACAATGGGATATGTTTCGAAGGCCCATTTGACTGTTTCAGTCAGTTTTCATTCAATTTAAAATATATGACGTTTAATATTTGATTTGAACGTACATTTCAATTTGCCAGGGCCACAAACTGATTCGAAAAATTCCAAAAAATTAATCTAGCTATGTTTTGACGATATAGTCCCAACAAAACTAGTTTCGTCGAATTTTGAGACCGTTTGCAAAAAGGCCCATTTCTGGTCGATCCAATTTAACTGTAATTGACCAAAACACGTTTTCCTTTGCCACGCTCACATACTATCTTCAAAAATTATGAAATTTGAAACCTAGCAATAATTTCACATCCTGGATCCAACAAAAGTGGTTTCGTCGAATTCCGAGGTCGTATGCAAAATGGCCAATTTCACGGGCTATATAAATTCCGTAGCGACCTTTCTGAAAATTCATTTGGCCATAACTTATGCTTTCCGCTATGAAACTTCGATTTTTCAGATTCGTTAGAAAGGTATTCACTAACAGATTTAAATATTTTCGGTTTTACTCAAATCCGTATTGTTTTACACCCGGTACAGTCCGACAAAGTTTGAATTCAATTTTTGAAACTGCAGCGCCATTTCAGGCCTTGTTTATAATTAGAATTAATTATATTCGTTTTCAATCGTCGATTCAAACTCACTTTTCATCGCTATTATTTAAAATATTTATTTTAAATATTTAAAATCCATTATTTTAGCCAATTTAAAATTTTTAAATTGGTTCAGATTTTCTGGGTCGTTACAAAAAATCACTAGGCAGATGTTAGGTATTAATCGCTTATGCGGTGATTAATTAAAACTAGAAGTTCCATGTATTTTGTACTAAAATTTTAGTATTTTGTTTAGTATCAACTTAAACAATGGTGTATCATAAATTTTGTTAGAACTTGAAGCAACCATGAAGACAAGATTGTTAAAAATAAACATTGTGATGCTTATAAGAGGCATGTATCAAAACTAAATAGATGCATAAATGGTGTCTACAAACTTGTTTATATACTTATATAATGTAGTAAGTATCGTCTATTGATGTTTTTGTCAAAAATCGAGATGTTAAGACTGCCTAGCATCTAGGCAGAGCTTATTTGGGCGAGTTGTCAGATTTTTGTGACACTGGAATGGGCTTAACTGACACGCTTGTCCATAACATTTGTAAAGTGCGAGGAATACATATTTATTATGTGATTGGTTGAACAAAATTTTTGTTAAAAATATTCTTGGTGTACCTTTTTCTATTATTGCTGATAATAAAGAGGAGAAAATAATACACAAATATTAAAACACTTACATTTTGGGTTTGAAGTAGCAGTGCCTTAAGTAGAATCAGAGGAAGTAGATTTTCTATCAACAACATATCCCTTCTTTTACACGACAACTTGCGGGTTGCTACATCTTTACTAAAATAAGGATCCTGAAGGGAATAATCACTTTCATTACAACCTTCATTTAGCCTTTCAAGTACTTCAAGCATGAAACAACCATCTAAAATCATCATTTTTAAAAGCTCCTCATTGTTTGTCTTCCATCGATGGCCAAGGTAGTAATAAGCATCCTTTAATTCACTGATAATTTAGTCAACTTCATGAATAATATTTTGCAAAGGTCGGTTGATTCTTTTAAGAAAATGAACTGGTGCACTTTCTTTATGAACCATCATTTTTTCAAATTCGGGGTTATCGTGATGGAATGGACCAAATGAGACCAATAAGGGAGTAAATGCTATAGGATTGAGCTCTTTCTTATAAGCCGGAACCTGTAAGCAAGAATGGATCGAAATGTTCTTCTAAAACAAAAAAGGAAATGAAGATCGATCTCGAAAGCCAACTCATAAATAACATACCCAACAAACCAGGAAAAAGTGCTTGGTGTATGTATATAAAGAATAAAATTTGTATTTAGGTTTCACCTTATAAATGGAGGATGTTTTCTAGAGTAGTTCTTCTTTGGATACCATGTCCATGTTTCCTGCTCTCGCTTCAATGTCAACAACCCAACTTTCAAAGAGGGGGAATGTAACACCATGTAATTTTAAAATATTAAAATGAAAAATTAAAGAATACTTAATTTTTAGAAGAAGAATTAAGGGAAACGGGCTACGCCATTGCGTTCGTCTCGGAATTCTGCTTTGGATAGAGTCCGAGTTTACATAAAAAGGATACAGTATGAAGAAGTTATGAAGCTTAGAAGATTTCAGTTTAAAGCAGAATTTAATTAAATAATAATTAAATAACAAGAGCAGTTCAAAAATCAAAATCCGACCGAAATTGGCTGAGCGGGAAATTTCCCGTTCAAAGGTGTCGACCCCCCCGGGGGAGTTGGCTGGGGAGTCGACCCCCTATAGGGGTGTCGACTGGGGAGTCGACCCCCCCATAGGGTGTCGACCCTCATCGGCCCAATTCTGGCCGATGATGTGTTTTATGGTCTGGAATTGGCTGATGACGTGTTTTTCTAGTCTGGATGGTTCAGATGGTTGTTGGTCAGATCTAAAGGCCCTTATACACTTAATACGCCTATAAATAAACACCTAAACCTAACCCTAATCTCATTGTTTTCATCCATGGCGCCTCCATGCTTCTCTAATCGAAATTAAAACAAGTCTTTCTTCTCTATCAAGTCTAATTAGAAAATCAGATCTACAAACAATCAAATCCAAGATCCATTCTTTCTTTTCTAAACCGATCACAGTGAGTTTCTAGATTACTTTTAGGTTTAGATAAATAAAAGTATGCTTTGACAGACAATGAATTGGATATGTTGTAAAGTTTGATTTTGTGTTAATATGAAATTCTATCTTATGTCATGATAGATCTAATTTCTTAGATCTAATATAATTGTGGTGATTCGATTATGATGTTTATATGGATCTTGACTTGTAACCATGCTATGATGGAAGTACATCTATTAATTTGGATAATTGTGACATTAATTGGATCTAGACCTTTATGTTAATCACCTTACATCTGCCATATCGTGATACATTGATATATGTGTAAACTTGACATGTTAATCTACCTTTTGATCTAAACATGTTGCTATGTCACCCTTACTATGCTAAATCTAGGTAATTGGACACCTAATGTTAAATGTAGATCTCATTATGCTTGCTTAAACATCATAGTGATTACCATAAGTTATTAAGTTATGTCCACTTTATTATGATATGAATCACATGTCCATTCACTTTGTTATTATGCTAGTTTATGTTATGTTTATGCCACGACATGTTGAAACTATCACCCTTGTCATATTTCCCTTTTTATTACGATAACCAGGCTACTTTATAGCCAATATGCCACCAAAATACGTACGAATACGTTAGAGAGAAAACGGGGAAAAAGGGATTATAATTGGCATGATTTACGTAATGTTTAATAGGAAATGGGACATGTAAATCAAATGGGCAAACATAGAAATAATTACCTATAATGACATAGGTAGATTTGGAGTAATTTGGAATGTTAGTAATTTATAATTAGGAATTATAAATTGTACTTATGACACGAGGTTAGGTTATGTTAGTGGTGGAAGTTTGCCCAGACCCGACCGGCATATCCAGCAGCCACAAATGTTGAACCTAATGTGGGAGGTCTAAGTACGCAAATACGAATCGGGCTAAGACACGAGGTTTGACTCAACTGTGGAATAAGACTGCCCGGAACCGACCGACATATCCAGCATCTACTTGTTGTAGGCCTGATGTGGGAGGTCTAGCCCATTATAACCATAATTGGACATGGTAATGAATTAGACTACTTAACCTAAGTTAATCCATAAGACTTGTATGGTTATGAACTTAAGATAAGGTTAAGTAAAATTGGATGGATAGTGGGTGGGTTAAGCAAGTTAGAAGGGGTGGGTAATATTCACGTATAGGCCCACGAACTTAACCCAATAGAGTTATGTAATTAAAGATCACCCTTTTAGGATAAGCATAACTAGTATAGGGCTATGTAATTAAAGATCACCCTTTAGGGTATACATAATCAGTAGAAAGCCTAGTGGGGATACAAGACAAAGGGGAGAGCTTGTATCATATTGTGTGGGACCCATTTCAGTCAGTAACCCGTAGTCAGTATCAGAATAGAGAACTCCATACTAGGAGGAGAAGGGGCACGCTTACTGATTGATTATAAGAGATCCAAAACGTGACGGGTGGTGTAGACAGCGCAAACCGATCGGGGACATGTGCGTGCATGGGCCGGGCAGAGGGGGACAAGACGACCGTGACTCCAGTAGGTATGCCTGTGCACATCTTGGGTTGCCACTTTAGGGAAGTGATACCCCTCACTGTGGGGCCAGCACATGATATCTACAGAGTAGGGAGCCAATCAATTAGGGTAGTGGTTAGGGTATACTCGGACGTATGCCCTAAGTCTACCAACTCATAGTGGAAGGGATCATCTCATTTTAATTATACTAGTAATAGTGCAGAGTAATCATTAGAAGCATTTACTCCATAACCTATCTGCCTTGTCACACCTGCTATTGTATGATTCCCCTTATCCACTTTATATGCCTATCATATTGTTTTTAGTTATCTACTGGTTAAAAGTAACTAGACTTGCCAGACTTTATGTCTGACCATATTGTTTCTCCTTCTTTCTTCCGTTTCCCCCCAGGTTCTCAGGGAGGAAATAATTAGGCTTAATCGGGAATCAGATATCATCTTTCTAGGAGCTACTTCTGAAGTATGGCTCAAGTTCTTGACTCTACTATGGTTTAACTCTTTTTATTAGGTAATTATGTTTTTCTTTTATACCTATGTACTCTGATGGAGCAGGACAGAAGTATTTTGTTGTAGTGGGTTTATGACTTATGGTATTGTGAAATACAGTATTATGATTATGTCTGAAATAAAATTTTGAATTTTCCGCTGCCATATATATATATATATTATTATTTGTCTTGTAATATTCTGTGTCTGTTTACCTAAACGCTTCACGAAACTTAATGTATTCCCTTTGTAAGTAACATTAACGGACGTGGGGTGTCACAGGTTTATTACTTGTAGCTTCAGTAACCCCATTTCCATATCGGCCACTGCTCCATTGCTATGATTTGCGTCCATAATAGAATGGTGGGACTGTAACACAACAAATGCAGGCTCATATAAGGTTTAAAGAGGCATACGTGTAAACGCAAGAAATGCCAGCATGCATGAATAAATAGTAGCCACATTAAAGTGATTTTGGAGTCAGTTCTCGGTGTGCTAAATGGAAGTCAAGTCTCAGGTGTGCTATATTTTTCAACCACGAAAGTTTTACAAATTATGTTTTTCAACAAAAATTTCAACTGGTAACAAAAAATGGCTATTACTGTATCTGTTTCATATTTGATAAAATTTCTTATTAAAAGTAATTAACTAGCTAGACAAGAAAAATATATTAACAACACTAATTAAACTAGCTAGCCCAAACATTTACAAACTTAAGTAATTTAGCTTCCCCAACTAGTTCATCTCGACTTCGTCTAATGAGTCGTCTAATGAACACAAAACATATTGGTTGTTTAATTTAGGTAAAATGTAATTTAGCCTATTTTTGTAGCGAATAAGGTTAAAATAAACTGAAATTCAACAATAACATCCCCAAGGATAGACCTTGTTCAAACAGATATACTGCATGGCCCATTAAAACTTAACTGAGTGTTTGTTCCACAATTTAAATCGACCTGTATGTTTGTTATACCATTGATTAAACTCTTGTTATAATTACTCGATTCACACCGAGTGGACGTCTAGACCTGTATGATTAATTAAACTCTTGTTGTAAATTCTATTGAAATTAGGGCGATTAATATATATATATATATATATATATATATATATATAATAAGCCCATTCAATAATAGTAAAGTGAAATGGTAAATGTTAGGAGTTTTGGATTGAGTGTAGCTTTCGTTCATTATATTGTGCACAAGATATACGTATAATATGCTAGTGTAATACAGAAATGCACAGTGCAAATAGATATTAAGAAGATGCTATGCTTACAACTTATGTTGTCGTTGGTGTGCGTGCGCGCATGTTTTCCAAGAAGTACCTATTTTCACTTCATAATTGCATCCTTTTACCTAATACATTATTTAATTAATGTCAAATATCTTTCTAATTACCTACCTTTTATTCACATTTCACGCAAAAAAGTCACATATTACACAAGTATAATATATTGCATCTAACTAACTATATATGCATGCATCTGGATACTAAAGTGATAGTGTTATCTCCAAAAAAAATTGTGACTACAAACAGATTCATACATGTGAAGTACGAAACAAAGTACAAAACTTACAACTACATAGAAGAGGTCGTAATCTGTTGTAGAAACTATGCAAAAAGGCACCAAGGAATGAAAAGAAAAGTTTATTGTGCCCTAAACCTACTTGTGTTCATAATGAGCCTTCTCTATTGTTTGGAGATCTTGAATTTTATACAGAAGAAGCATTTCAGCTAAAAAAATGGTAAAAGAAATGAGCCTCCATACTTCCACTTTTTGTTTATATTAGAATAAGGTAGGGGAGGGAAAGAGAGAAAAAATAGATGTGTGGTGAAAAAAAGGCTAAATTGGTGCTAGCACTGTTTGGTGTGTCACTGAACACTCGCACACACACACACACATACATACATATATATATATGTATGTATGTATGTCCGCTGCATTAGTGAGACGACCCGATTTCCCGTTCTCACGGAAACAAGGTTATCTTTGGAATATAACACAGAAACATATAATAGCAGAACAGAATTAAATAAATACACCAGAATGAACAACAAAAATATACTGGATAAAAGTAATCATCAGAGTTACACAGCATACAGGATCTTACTTAGTACAAATAGAGTTCAGCTATACATAAATGTCTACAGCGGAAATAAACAAAATATGTACAATAGGAGCTGAACAGCATAAAAAGAAATAAATGATAGAATCCATCTTCAGCTCCAGCTATCCAGAAAGAACCAGCTAAACCTGAATACAAGGCTGCCCGTGTAGAAAAAGGGGCACCCGAGTTTGAGAGTGAAACAAACTACGAGTCAGTCATGGGACTGGTATGAGAAATCCACTCAACACATATATAATTGGCTAATCACAGGACCACGCCACTTTCATGGAACGGGTTTACTCCATTGGATTGCCAGTGCTTTAAAACAAATCTTTCTTTTAAACAATCGCTATGCTTTTTATAAAAAAATGAAGCCGTTATAAGACTCAGTTCCCATCATACAATGCAACGCAAACCGGAGGATAGAGTTTTTACCTTATAACGGCCAAGATATGCTTGATACGAACAAAACAAAGGCATTTGATATTATTGCTAGTGTTTATATGTTTTGAAAACAATTTCAAATCATAACTATCAATCATAGACGGCATTAATGCCCCATACCACTATGTCGCCATATATAGGTATACAATCAAAACTGCACGATGTCGTATTTGGAAATTGGATTTCCGTCATGAACCAAGGCAAAAGATAGTCCTTACCGCATTCGAGACTGCCTAGCCCGAGTCTCAGGATCAGAGCTCGAGTGACCCTTGGATCGTCAGGGCCGGTCCACCGATGTGGATT
This sequence comes from Allium sativum, assembly GCA_030737875.1. NCBI lineage: Eukaryota > Viridiplantae > Streptophyta > Magnoliopsida > Asparagales > Amaryllidaceae > Allium > Allium sativum. Next base: position 747,050,286 of record CM060915.1, read on the forward strand.
AAAATGCCTGAACCATGCGTTTCCCCGCCCTTTGGGGCGTAAACGAGCCAACGAATGACTCCATCGGACCCGGATCGTCCGATCAAACCGAGGCGCCTCGCAACAGCAACAACCACATAGGTGAAAAGTATATAAATGTCAGGGCTGGTAGGTCACTGACACCACCCTAGCTAAGAAGAAACGCAGGCCCTCCCTGATGTCCTCTCCAGTTTTAGGTTCATACCGGGGTGTGAGGCTCGCGAATTCACGTTATACACAAAGCTACGCCACACAGGCGGTGCTTTGATCATCACCACAAGACTTTGCTTTTCAACAGAAGTCCTGATCACTGCATCTTAGCATGCCACACAGGCAATTCACACCGTGCAACTGATGGCTATCAATCACACAGAACAAATTCCAATGTCGGACACACAGTCCATTTACAAGTCCGTTCTGGGTCTGAACGAAACCGGAGGCACTAAATACCTCGCAAACCCATCGATCAACACGTACGTCTGAACGATCACCACTCATTATCCATATTTCGGGATGCCTCCCAATCAGGACCTCGGTTACCATCCAAACGAGGTGAAGATCTCCGGTCTTCGACCACCGTCTTCATCTTCGAATTTCAATCGTCGGTCAATTATTCGAAATGAGAATTAACTCGGCCTTTTCAAATAATTCACGTATATTTAGAATTTCAATTTGATTTATTTCAATGGTTAAATTATTCGACAACACCAATTTTTGTTCTTTAATGTAATTTTCACACCAAACACATTCAACCATCAAACATCACATAAATCAAGCAAATTCAGTTTATTTCCATTCCATATCGCTTATGGTATTTTATAACTATTTATCGCTATTTTTATTTATTTTAAAATAGCCATTTTATTTAAAATGACGCTTCGGGCCATAAGGCGGCCGTGGCGCTGTTTTTCTTCAGATTTGATTTACACATATCTGAAAATCTAACCGTTGGATCTTCACAAAATTTACATCATTAGAAAGGTCTTTTCAAAACGAATCCAACGGTTCCAGTTTCGGGAAAATCCGACGGTCGGATCTCCCGGTACAATCGTTTGAATTTTCGATTTCAAAATACGAACTGCAGCGTCGTTATTCGATTAAATATAATTTTATTTATATATATAAATAAATATAATCGTTTCTGGCGCTGTTTTTCTTCAGATTTGAATTAAACATTCCAGACAATCCAACCGTTGGATTTTTACAAGGTTGGTGCCGTTGGAAAGATTATTCCAAGGCGAACCCGACGGTTGAGGTTTCGGGAAAATCCAATGGTCGGATTTCCCGTACTAGTCGTTTGAAATCACGGTTTCGAAATACGAACTGCACGGCCTCGTTTCGTTTTAATTTTATTTATATTTATATAGTTATATAAATATAGTTCATTCAAGGATTTCTATATCGTTTTCACTTCAAAAAATTTTCTAACACCTTAAATTTTGGAAAAATTTCGCCATAACCTCCCCTGCACCGGGAGCGTCGGGAAATCGCAAATAGCGTCCCGGTCCTTCTAATCTCAAAAAGAAAAAGAAAAAGCCAAGCGGCTAGCCAACAGGCTCAAAATCATCACCCAAACAAATCAGTAAATGTGTACCTATTTGTCGGGCACAAAATTTTATTCCTCTTCTCTAGCCTCTTTGCTATAACCTGTTCAAAGAATATTGCATGTACATATATATACAGTTCATATCATTTTTCATTTTCTATTCGATTTCATATTCGATTTCTATTTGGTTTAAAAACACCATTCATTCTAATGTTACATAAATAGGTGCAAATCATTTCATTAGTTAATTAATGAATATTTCAATTCATCTATGTTTATTTTGAACAAGTGGCTATTTTTAACACTTCGCATTTTAACGATTTATGCATACAATAAAAATGTGATTTTTATTGTAAAACGATTCATTTCAAAACACTATTTTTCTATATAGTTCATATAGTCGATAAAAGGTGATTTTATTATCAAACAATTTATTTCAAATTATGAATACCATTCAACACATGAATTTCTAAACAACGAATGAATATCAATTCAACACATGAATGTTTTCTATAGTTTTTAAATATCGATAAAAATGTGATTTTTATTATCAAACAGTTTATTTCAAAATATGAATACCATTCAACACCTGAATTTCTAAACAACGAATGAATATCAATTCAACACATGAATGTTTTCTATATCAGGAATAAATATAGTTTAAGCATATGAAAATAATTCAAACACACAAATATTATTCAAAATTTCGGCAGCATAACGGCAGGGTAGTTACACCGGCACCGTCCCTAGTACGGCTCCTCGCTCTACCTTAAAACCTCGCGGTTTTTGACAATGGGAAACATGCATCTAGTTCGCACGCAGGCGGCATGTATATATTTATTTCATTTCCACAAACTAATCCTATGTGGTTTCAACCAAATATTTCACAACCACAAATGGGTATTTTTCAACTACAATCAACCAATATCAATCACAAGCAATCCCCAAACAATCAATCGCTATCAATCAAATTTCCACAACAATTTCAACCAATAAATATCGTCCATGGTTTGTGGACGAGGGGCGTATATATATATATATATATATATATATATAGATATATAGATATTAATATATAGCAATTCACTTTCATTTTCACGCATATATATATTTTTAAATCAGAAATCTCACCAATAGCTATCCAACTGCGAGACTCTTCTTAATAGAAATCTTCGCCTATTTGTCGCTTTCACCCGTATTCTTTGCATATGTAAAAATAGAATTTTTACTATGCTATTCAATATATAAAAATCGAATTTTGACTTCGCTATTCAATATATAAAAATATGATTTTTACTTTTGCTTTCAACATATAAAAATATGATTTTTACTTTTGCTTTCAACATATAAAAATATGATTTTTACTTTTGCTTTCAACATATAAAAATATGATTTTTACTTTTGCTTTCAACATATAAAAATATGATTTTTACTTTTGCTTTTAACATATAAAAATATGATTTCTACTTTTGCTTTTAACATATAAAAATATGATTTCTACTTTTGCTTTTAACATATAAAAATATGATTTCTACTTTTGCTTTCAACATATAAAAATATGATTTCTACTTTTGCTTTTAACATATAAAAATATGATTTCTACTTTTGCTTTTAACATATAAAAATATGATTTCTACTTTTGCTTTCAACATATAAAAATATGATTTCTACTTTTCTAAAAGAAATCAGTTTTATTCTTTTACAAAATCAATTTTTATCTTTTTATAAAATTCAGTTTTTTACTTTTAAAAATATTCAGTTTTAAACTACTTTTTAAAACAAAACAGTTTTAATCTTTTTAAAACAAAACAGTTATATTTTTAACAAAATCAGTTTATTATTTTTATAAAAATCAATTCAGTTTTTATCTTTATAAAAATCAATTCAGTTTTAATCCTTTTAAAAACAAAATCAGTTTTAATCTTTATAAAAACAAAATCAGTTTTAATTTTTATAAAATCTGTTTTAATCCTTTTAAAAACAATTTTTTTTATACTTTAAAAATCAGTTTTTAACATTAAAAAACAATCAGTTTTTATTTTTAAAAACAAAATCAGTTTTTAATACTAAAAAAAATTCCAGTAAAAAAAAATTCCAGTTTTTAATAATTTAAAAATAAAAATAAAATAAAAATACTTACAGACAAAAAAAAGGGGGGGGTTTCTGCTTTCGTCGGAGGGCTTCTGGCTTCGAGGGGCGGCGCTAGGGCTTCGAACGATGGTGGCGGCTTCGAGCTTCAACGGAGGAAAGGCGGTGGGCGACTTCGGGTCTCGAACGCGATGGAGGGAGGCGATGGCTTGTCTTCGGGGTTTCAGCGAGGCGGCGATGGGCTTGGCTCCGGGGTTTCAGCGAGGTGGCGATGGGCTCGGGGCGTCGATCGCCTGCTTAGGGTTTTAGGGGTTTTTTTTTTCTTCTTCTGTTTGTATCGAATGAACGGGGGGGGGGGGGGGGGGGGGCAAGCGGGAGATAAGGAGGGAAGAGTTTTTTTTTTATTATTTAATTATTAAATTTCGCAAAAAGGTTGACTTTCATCCACGACCTCGAAACGAGGCCCTCCGCCTGTCGTCCATAGCGTTTTACCCCCATTCCGAACACAATGGGATATGTATCGCAAGCTGATTTGATCGTTACAATCAGTTTCCTTTTGAATTTTCATTTAAATCACTATATTGAATTTTAAACGCACATTTCAAATTACCGGGGTCACATATTAACTAGAAAAATTCCAGAAAAATATCTTCTAGCTTCGTATTGACGATACGGTCCTAACAAAACTAGTTTCGTCGAATTCTGAGACCGTTTGCAGAATGGCCAATTTCCAGTCGATTAAAATCAACTGAAACTGGTCAAATGCGTTTTCCTTTGCCACGCTCACATATTGATTCGAAAAATTATGAAATTTGAAACCTAGCAATAACTTGACACTGCGGATCTAACAAAAGTGGTTTCGTCGAAATCCGAGGTCATTTGCAAAATGTCCATTTTTAAGGGCCTGAATTCCATAGCGACTATTCAGAATTTTCAACTGGACATATCTTTTGATTCCCGCTATCAAATTTCGATTAGTCGGAATCGTTAGAAAGATATTACCAATTAGATTCCATTATTTTTGGTTTCACTAAAATCCGGATTGTTTTGCACCCGGTATATTCAATTGAAGTTTGAAATCGAATTATCGAACTACCGCGCCATTTTCAATTCTATATATAATTATAATTAATTATATTGGTTTTCAAATGTCGATTTCAACTCAGTTTTCATCGCCATTATTTAAAATATTTATTTTAAATATTTAAAATCCATTATTTTAGCCAATTTAAAAATTTTAAATTGGTTCAGATTTTCTGGGTCGTTACAATCTCCCCCACTTAAAACTTTTCGTCCCCGAAAAGGAACAAAGTCGAAAGTGGTTTGATAAATCTACAAACCCACGATACAACAACCAATTTGTTTCTAATATTCAGAGTATAGAATAAACAATGCACATCCATGGGAAGAAAATAGCAACAGAATAGAGAATTAAATGGTGAGGTAAAGTATGGTAAATGTACCTTGCACCGGAGTCAATCAGAGATATCTACTCGGCATCTAGGATAAGCTTTCTGAATGCTCTCCTCAGTTTCCCAAGTACAATCTCGCGGATCTCCACTCCATTGCACTTTGACCAAGTGAACCTTCTTGTTTCTCAGCTCTTTGGTTTCTTTGCCGATAATCTTTAGTGGCTCTCGCCTCACAGCTAATTCTGGAGTAATTTCAATGTCCTGTTGAGCTGCTTCTTCCACGATCAAGTCTGGATCATGAACGTGCTTTCGAAGTTGAGATATATGAAATACATCATGCACTCCAGGCAACCAGTCAGGCAGTTTGACTTTATATGCGAGAGTTCCAATCCGTTCCAGAATAGGAAACGGACCAATAAATTTAGGCGCTAACTTTCCAGTTTTACCGAACCTGATAACTCCTCTCATCGGCGATACTTTCAAATATACATAGTCGCCAACTTCAAAGGATATATCTCTTCTTCTTCTATCAGCATAGCTCTTTTGTCGGCTTTGAGCGGCGAGTAATCTCTTCTTAATAAAATCGACTTTGTCGGCAGCTTCTCGAATCATATCGGGACCCAACACAAGTCTATTTCCAGGCTCGACCCAACAAGCAGGAGATCGGCACGGTCTACCATATAATGCTTCGAATGGCGACATTGTCAGGCTTGCCTGGTAGCTGTTGTTATAAGAGAATTCAGCCAAATGAAGATGGTCTTCCCATGATCTACCGAAGTCTATAACACAAGCCCGCAATAGGTCTTCTAAAATGCGATTCACCCTCTCAGTCTGACCGTCTGTCTGAGGATGATAAGCGGTGCTCAAGTTTAACTTCGTTCCTAGCTCGACTTGAAATGCTTCCCAGAATTTGCTAGTGAATATTGTATCCCTATCACTGACTATACTGAGTGGCACTCCATGTAGTCTAACTATTTCCCTGAAGTATATCTGCGCCAGACTCTGAGCGGTTCTATTTGATTTGACATGTATAAAATGGGCGGTCTTCGTGAAACGATCTACGATCACCCAAATACTGTCATTTCCTTTTCTGGTCCTGGGCAAACCATCAATGAAATCCATAGAAATATGCTCCCACTTCCAGCCAGGAACTTCTAGTGGTTGCAATAGTCCAGCCAATTTCTGTTGGTCGCTTTTAACTAGCTGGCAAGTAGGGCATCGGCTAACGTATATAGAAACGTCTCTCTTCATAGCCTTCCACCAGAATGTTCTTTTGAGATCGTTATACATTTTGGCCACGCCAGGATGGATACTCAGCTTGGACTTGTGACACTCGTCTAACACTTCCCTTTTTAACTCTGTGATGTCAGGAACACAAATCCTTCCTTTTAATCTCAAGGTCTCGTCGTTATCTATTTGAAAACACGAGGGTTCGCCTTTCCGAATCCTTTTGATCATATCTTTTATAAAGTTATCCTCCTTCTGAAGAATAGATATTTTGTCAATCAAGGATGTTGTGATAATAAAGCTGGCGATCATTACATTCTTTCTACTCAGCGCATCGGCCACGACATTGGCTTTCCCTGGAGTATATATAATTTCAAAGTCATATGCTGCAAGAAACTCCAGCCAACGTTGCTGCCTCAAGTTCAGGTCTTTCTGAGTGAACAGATACTTTAACGACTGGTGATCTGTGAACAGTTCAAATCTCTCGCCCAGAAGATAGTGTCTCCAGATTTTCAAAGAGAATATGATAGCCAATAACTCAAGATCATGAGTTACATAGTTTTTCTCGTGCGGCTTCAATTGACGGCTAGCATAGGCAATCACTTGGCCTCTTTGCATTAACACTGCGCCAAGGCCTTCTCTAGAAGCATCAGTCCAAACTTTTAAATCCTGGTTGCCATCAATGATGGTTAACACCGGAGCAGTTGTTAACCTCAACTTTAGCTCTTCAAAAGCCTCCTCACTCTCTTCAGTCCATTTGAACTTAGAATGCTTCTTTGTAAGCTTCGTTAAGTGGCCAGATATTTTCGAAAAGTCTTTAACGAACTTCCGATAATAGCTAGCCAATCCAAGAAAACTGCGGACTTCAGTGGGAGTACTGGGCTGTTTCCAGTTCTGAATAGCTGTGATTTTACTTGGATCAACAACGATTCCTTCTTTCGATACAACATGGCCCAGAAATTTTACTTCATCTTGCCAGAAGATACATTTGGAAAATTTGGCTTTTAATACATTCCTTCTGAGGATTTCTAAGACCTGTTCCAGATGCTTTTCATGTTCGGCCTTTGATTTAGAGAAGATTAGAATATCATCAATAAAAACCAGAACAAATTTATTCAATACTCCTCTGAATACTCTGTTCATTAGATCGACGAAATAAGCTGGAGCGTTACATAAGCCGAACGACATTACTAACCACTCGTAGAATAGGTCGGGACCTCTGAACGCTGTCATTGGAACACACTCTTCGGCAATTCGAAGTTGATGGAATCCTGTAGCTAGGTCCATTCGTGAAAATACTTGTGCTCCATTTAATCGATCCAACAAATCATCAATCCGCGGCAATGGATATTTGTTCTTTATAGTCTGCTTGTTTAAATCACGATAATCAACACATAGCCGTAGAGTACCGTCAGATTTTGGGACAAATACCACTGCTGCACCCCAATCAGAGAAACTAGGCCTGATCAGGCCTTTCCATACTAGCTGTCTTGTTTGATTGTCTAATTCCTCCTTCTCTTTCAAGGACATTCTTCGAATAGCGTGAACTACCGGCCTTGCATTGGGAACTAAAGCAATCTTGAAATCTATTTCTCTCTGCGGAGGTAAGCGAGCAACTTCTTCGAACACATCCGCATAGTTTTTGACGACAGGAATATCTTTAATGAGGTCAGGAATATTCTCCGTGACTTCAGAAACATTTTCAATTTGGGCTGGAGAAACATTCAAAGCTGCCCAGAAGTCTTTTCTATTAGCATTCTGACCTTCACAGGGAATGGTTATATAATCACCTGATTTAATCTTAGCTCTAACAACCCTCTCGGCGCATCTAACCTCTGCTTCATATTTGGTTAACCAATCCAATCCCAAAATAAGATCGAATTCATCAAAATTCATGATGACAGAGATAATAGGGAATTTATAGCAAGAAAAAGAGACGGGTACTGCACAAACCCAACTGAGATTGATGGAACCTCCTACTGGATTTCGGACAGTCATTGGCTCTCTGAGCTTCTTCAAATTCAAATCCAACTTCTTGACCGCACTCTTTGCAATAAAGCTTCGTGATGCGCCAGTATCAAACAGTACTTTAACTGGAATGTTCTTGACATTGAGTGTGCCTTCTAAGACATCTGCCCTTTCCTGAGCAGATGAGGATGCAGGTACTTCTACCACCTCATTTACTTGTACTGCTTTAGGTTTTCTGAGTAGCGGGCAGGCCTTTGAAAGATGACCGGACTGATGGCATTGACTGCACTTTCTCTTCTCTTGGAACTTCTTACCGGATTTAGTTTCCTCTTTCCTCAGCTTCTTCGAGGGTTTACAATTCCTAGTCAAATGCCCCGGTTTATGGCAGTTACTGCATACAACGGTCGTTACTAGTTCTTTTTCGGATCTGGCCCTTTTTTGATTGGTTCTAGGCTCCTTATTGACCTCTGACATCGTACTGGCTCCAGCAATATCAGTTTCCGAACCTTCTTTGTCACTACCACAAACTTCTTCTTCGCGCAACATTCCTTTCTTGTCGAGATCTTCGTACTGATAAGCCATGTATATCATTTCTGAGAAAGGAAGCTTCACATGCCCCAATACCTTATTCTGGTATTTCCTTTGAAGGCCATGAATAAATCTCATATTTTTACCCTTCGGATTTTGAATTAGATGAGGAGCAAAGTGAGAAAGTTCATTGAATTTCTTATGATATTCCGGAATGGTCATGTCTCCTTGTATCAGATAAGAAAATTCATCGCATAACCTCTCGGTTGCTTCGGGAGGAGTAAATCTCTCCAAGAAAATAACTTTGAAATTATCCCAGGTGATATTACCTTCTGGATTATCTTTAATAACAGAATCCCACCAAAACAAAGCTTCTTCTTTGAGTGCCCAAGATGCCAGTAATCTTTTCTGATCATCTCTCAGCTTTAAACCCTCAAAGATTTTCTCTGCCGAACGAATCCAAGCTTGTGTTTCCATAATGGGCTCCTTGCCTAAGAATGGCGATCCACCAAGATTTCGAAATCTCTTGTATAGAACTTCTATATTGGATTCTGGCTGCGGGAGCACAACTGGCTCATTAGCTGGTCGGGCCATACTATTACTTCTTCTGATCCTGTCACTCATTTTCTAGTACTTCTGCAATTAGCAGAACAAGTGTCAGGTCACAGAAAAGATAGTTTAAAATATAGAAACACATACTTCAATGTAAATGTGTCTATCGAGGTGTAATTTCATTCTGCTACTCATACTAGGATATAACTGATCCTATCTGTATAGAGTTACCCGTCCTAGAACACTACTGGTTCTATTTCTGACGAGTTCGTTCGAATGTTATATTCCAGAACTAAGCTTAACCAAAGCTCTGATACCACGATGAGACGACCCGATTTCCCGTTCTCACGGAAACAAGGTTATCTTTGGAATATAACACAGAAACATATAATAGCAGAACAGAATTAAATAAATACACCAGAATGAACAACAAAAATATACTGGATAAAAGTAATCATCAGAGTTACACAGCATACAGGATCTTACTTAGTACAAATAGAATTCAACTATACATAAATGTCTACAGCGGAAATAAACAAAATATGTACAATAGGAGCTGAACAGCATAAAAAGAAATAAATGATAGAATCCATCTTCAGCTCCAGCTATCCAGAAAGAACCAGCTAAACCTGAATACAAGGCTGCCCGTGTAGAAAAAGGGGCACCCGAGTTTGAGAGTGAAACAAACTACGAGTCAGTCATGGGACTGGTATGAGAAATCCACTCAACACATATATAATTGGCTAATCACAGGACCACGCCACTTTCGTGGAACGGGTTTACTCCATTGGATTGTCAGTGCTTTAAAACAAATCTTTCTTTTAAACAATCGCTATGCTTTTTATAAAAAAATGAAGCCGTTATAAGACTCAGTTCCCATCATACAATGCAACGCAAACCGGAGGATAGAGTTTTTACCTTATAACGGCCAAGATATGCTTGATACGAACAAAACAAAGGCATTTGATATTATTGCTAGTGTTTATATGTTTTGAAAACAATTTCAAATCATAACTATCAATCATAGACGGCATTAATGCCCCATACCACTATGTCGCCATATATAGGTATACAATCAAAACTGCACGATGTCGTATTTGGAAATTGGATTTCCGTCATGAACCAAGGCAAAAGATAGTCCTTACCGCATTCGAGACTGCCTAGCCCGAGTCTCAGGATCAGAGCTCGAGTGACCCTTGGATCGTCAGGGCCGGTCCACCGATGTGGATTAAAATGCCTGAACCATGCGTTTCCCCGCCCTTTGGGGCGTAAACGAGCCAACGAATGACTCCATCGGACCCGGATCGTCCGATCAAACCAAGGCGCCTCGCAACAGCAACAACCACATAGGTGAAAAGTATATAAATGTCAGGGCTGGTAGGTCACTGACACCACCCTAGCTAGGAAGAAACGCAGGCCCTCCCTGATGTCCTCTCCAGTTTTAGGTTCATACCGGGGTGTGAGGCTCGCGAATTCACGTTATACACAAAGCTACGCCACACAGGCGGTGCTTTGATCATCACCACAAGACTTTGTTTTTCAACAGAAGTCCTGATCACTGCATCTTAGCATGCCACACAGGCAATTCACACCGTGCAACTGATGGCTATCAATCACACAGAACAAATTCCAATGTCGGACACACAGTCCATTTACAAGTCCGTTCTGGGTCTGAACGAAACCGGAGGCACTAAATACCTCGCAAACCCATCGATCAACACGTACGTCTGAACGATCACCACTCATTATCCATATTTCGGGATGCCTCCCAATCAGGACCTCGGTTACCATCCAAACGAGGTGAAGATCTCCGGTCTTCGACCACCGTCTTCATCTTCGAATTTCAATCGTCGGTCAATTATTCGAAATGAGAATTAACTCGGCCTTTTCAAATAATTCACGTATATTTAGAATTTCAATTTGATTTATTTCAATGGTTAAATTATTCGACAACACCAATTTTTGTTCTTTAATGTAATTTTCACACCAAACACATTCAACCATCAAACATCACATAAATCAAGCAAATTCAGTTTATTTCCATTCCATATCGCTTATGGTATTTTATAACTATTTATCGCTATTTTTATTTATTTTAAAATTGCCATTTTATTTAAAACGACGCTTCGGGCCATAAGGCGGCCGTGGCGCTGTTTTTCTTCAGATTTGATTTACACATATCTGAAAATCTAACCGTTGGATCTTCACAAAATTTACATCATTAGAAAAGTCTTTTCAAAACGAATCCAACGGTTCCAGTTTCGGGAAAATCCGACGGTCGGATCTCCCGGTACAATCGTTTGAATTTTCGATTTCAAAATACGAACTGCAGCGTCGTTATTCGATTAAATATAATTTTATTTATATATATAAATAAATATAATCGTTTCTGGCGCTGTTTTTCTTCAGATTTGAATTAAACATTCCAGACAATCCAACCGTTGGATTTTTACAAGGTTGGTGCCGTTGGAAAGATTATTCCAAGGCGAACCCGACGGTTGAGGTTTCGGGAAAATCCAATGGTCGGATTTCCCGTACTAGTCGTTTGAAATCACGGTTTCGAAATACGAACTGCACGGCCTCGTTTCGTTTTAATTTTATTTATATTTATATAGTTATATAAATATAGTTCATTCAAGGATTTCTATATCGTTTTCACTTCAAAAATTTTTCTAACACCTTAAATTTTGGAAAAATTTCGCCATAACCTCCCCTGCACCGGGAGCGTCGGGAAATCGCAAATAGCGTCCCGGTCCTTCTAATCTCAAAAAGAAAAAGAAAAAGCCAAGCGGCTAGCCAACAGGCTCAAAATCATCACCCAAACAAATCAGTAAATGTGTACCTATTTGTCGGGCACAAAATTTTATTCCTCTTCTCTAGCCTCTTTGCTATAACCTGTTCAAAGAATATTGCATGTACATATATATACAGTTCATATCATTTTTCATTTTCTATTCGATTTCATATTCGATTTCTATTTGGTTTAAAAACACCATTCATTCTAATGTTACATAAATAGGTGCAAATCATTTCATTAGTTAATTAATGAATATTTCAATTCATCTATGTTTATTTTGAACAAGTGGCTATTTTTAACACTTCGCATTTTAACGATTTATGCATACAATAAAAATGTGATTTTTATTGTAAAACGATTCATTTCAAAACACTATTTTTCTATATAGTTCAAATAGTCGATAAAAGGTGATTTTATTATCAAACAATTTATTTCAAATTATGAATACCATTCAACACATGAATTTCTAAACAACGAATGAATATCAATTCAACACATGAATGTTTTCTATAGTTTTTAAATATCGATAAAAATGTGATTTTTATTATCAAACAGTTTATTTCAAAATATGAATACCATTCAACACCTGAATTTCTAAACAACGAATGAATATCAATTCAACACATGAATGTTTTCTATATCAGGAATAAATATAGTTTAAGCATATGAAAATAATTCAAACACACAAATATTATTCAAAATTTCGGCAGCATAACGGCAGGGTAGTTACACCGGCACCGTCCCTAGTACGGCTCCTCGCTCTACCTTAAAACCTCGCGGTTTTTGACAATGGGAAACATGCATCTAGTTCGCACGCAGGCGGCATGTATATATTTATTTCATTTCCACAAACTAATCCTATGTGGTTCAACCAAATATTTCACAACCACAAATGGGTATTTTTCAACCACAATCAACCAATATCAATCACAAGCAATCCCCAAACAATCAATCGCTATCAATCAAATTTCCACAACAATTTCAACCAATAAATATCGTCCATGGTTTGTGGACGAGGGGCGTATATATATATATATATATATATATATATATATATATATATAGAGAGAGAGAGAGAGAGAGAGAGAGAGAGAGAGATTAATATATAGCAATTCACTTTCATTTTCACGCATATATATATTTTTAAATCAGAAATCTCACCAATAGCTATCCAACTGCGAGACTCTTCTTAATAGAAATCTTCGCCTATTTGTCACTTTCACCCGTATTCTCTGCATATGTAAAAATAGAATTTTTACTATGCTATTCAATATATAAAAATCGAATTTTGACTTCGCTATTCAATATATAAAAATATGATTTTTACTTTTGCTTTCAACATATAAAAATATGATTTTTACTTTTGCTTTCAACATATAAAAATATGATTTTTACTTTTGCTTTCAACATATAAAAATATGATTTTTACTTTTGCTTTCAACATATAAAAATATGATTTTTACTTTTGCTTTTAACATATAAAAATATGATTTCTACTTTTGCTTTTAACATATAAAAATATGATTTCTACTTTTGCTTTTAACATATAAAAATATGATTTCTACTTTTGCTTTCAACATATAAAAATATGATTTCTACTTTTGCTTTTAACATATAAAAATATGATTTCTACTTTTGCTTTTAACATATAAAAATATGATTTCTACTTTTGCTTTCAACATATAAAAATATGATTTCTACTTTTCTAAAAGAAATCAGTTTTATTCTTTTACAAAATCAATTTTTATCTTTTTATAAAATTCAGTTTTTTACTTTTAAAAATATTCAGTTTTAAACTACTTTTTAAAACAAAACAGTTTTAATCTTTTTAAAACAAAACAGTTATATTTTTAACAAAATCAGTTTATTATTTTTATAAAAATCAATTCAGTTTTTATCTTTATAAAAATCAATTCAGTTTTAATCCTTTTAAAAACAAAATCAGTTTTAATCTTTATAAAAACAAAATCAGTTTTAATTTTTATAAAATCTGTTTTAATCCTTTTAAAAACAGTTTTTTTTATACTTTAAAAATCAGTTTTTAACATTAAAAAACAATCAGTTTTTATTTTTAAAAACAAAATCAGTTTTTAATACTAAAAAAAAATTCCAGTTTTTAATAATTCCAGTTTTTAATAATTTAAAAATAATAATAAAATAAAAATACTTACAGACAAAAAAAGGGGGGGGGGTTTCTGCTTTCGTCGGAGGGCTTCTGGCTTCGAGGGGCGGCGCTAGGGCTTCGAACGAGGTGGCGGCTTCGAGCTTCAACGGAGGAAAGGCAGTGGGCGACTTCGGGTCTCGAACGCGATGGAGGGAGGCGATGGCTTGTCTTCGGGGTTTCAGCGAGGCGGCGATGGGCTCGGCTCCGGGGTTTCAACGAGGTGGCGATGGGCTCGGGGCGTCGATCGCCTGCTTAGGGTTTTAGGGTTTTTTTTTCTTCTTCTGTTTGTATCGAATGAACGGGGGGGGGGGGGGGGCAAGCGGGAGATAAGGAGGGAAGAGTTTTTTTTTTATTATTTAATTATTAAATTTCGCAAAAAGGTTGACTTTCATCCACGACCTCGAAACGAGGCCCTCCGCCTGTCGTCCATAGCGTTTTACCCCCATTCCGAACACAATGGGATATGTATCGCAAGCTGATTTGATCGTTACAATCAGTTTCCTTTTGAATTTTCATTTAAATCACTATATTGAATTTTAAACGCACATTTCAAATTACCGGGGTCACATATTAACTAGAAAAATTCCAGAAAAATATCTTCTAGCTTCGTATTGACGATACGGTCCTAACAAAACTAGTTTCGTCGAATTCTGAGACCGTTTGCAGAATGGCCAATTTCCAGTCGATTAAAATCAACTGAAACTGGTCAAACGCGTTTTCCTTTGCCACGCTCACATATTGATTCGAAAAATTATGAAATTTGAAACCTAGCAATAACTTGACACTGCGGATCTAACAAAAGTGGTTTCGTCGAAATCCGAGGTCATTTGCAAAATGTCCATTTTTAAGGGCCTGAATTCCATAGCGACTATTCAGAATTTTCAACTGGACATATCTTTTGATTCCCGCTATCAAATTTCGATTGGTCGGATTCGTTAGAAAGATATTACCAATTAGATTCCATTATTTTTGGTTTCACTAAAATCCGGATTGTTTTGCACCCGGTATATTCAATTGAAGTTTGAAATCGAATTATCGAACTACCGCGCCATTTTCAATTCTATATATAATTATAATTAATTATATTGGTTTTCAAATGTCGATTTCAACTCAGTTTTCATCGCCATTATTTAAAATATTTATTTTAAATATTTAAAATCCATTATTTTAGCCAATTTAAAAATTTTAAATTGGTTCAGATTTTCTGGGTCGTTACAATCTCCCCCACTTAAAACTTTTTGTCCCCGAAAAGGAACAAAGTCGAAAGTGGTTTGATAAATCTACAAACCCACGATACAACAACCAATTTGTTTCTAATATTCAGAGTATAGAATAAACAATGCACATCCATGGGAAGAAAATAGCAACAGAATAGAGAATTAAATGGTGAGGTAAAGTATGGTAAATGTACCTTGCACCGGAGTCAATCAGAGATATCTACTCGGCATCTAGGATAAGCTTTCTGAATGCTCTCCTCAGTTTCCCAAGTACAATCTCGCGGATCTCCACTCCATTGCACTTTGACCAAGTGAACCTTCTTGTTTCTCAGCTCTTTGGTTTCTTTGCCGATAATCTTTAGTGGCTCTCGCCTCACAGCTAATTCTGGAGTAATTTCAATGTCCTGTTGAGCTGCTTCTTCCACGATCAAGTCTGGATCATGAACGTGCTTTCGAAGTTGAGATATATGAAATACATCATGCACTCCAGGCAACCAGTCAGGCAGTTTGACTTTATATGCGAGAGTTCCAATCCGTTCCAGAATAGGAAACGGACCAATAAATTTAGGCGCTAACTTTCCAGTTTTACCGAACCTGATAACTCCTCTCATCGGCGATACTTTCAAATATACATAGTCGCCAACTTCAAAGGATATATCTCTTCTTCTTCTATCAGCATAGCTCTTTTGTCGTCTTTGAGCGGCGAGTAATCTCTTCTTAATGAAATCGACTTTGTCGGCAGCTTCTCGAATCATATCGGGACCCAACACAAGTCTATTTCCAGGCTCGACCCAACAAGCAGGAGATCGGCACGGTCTACCATATAATGCTTCGAATGGCGACATTGTCAGGCTTGCCTGGTAGCTGTTGTTATAAGAGAATTCAGCCAAATGAAGATGGTCTTCCCATGATCCACCGAAGTCTATAACACAAGCCCGCAATAGGTCTTCTAAAATGCGATTCACCCTCTCAGTCTGACCGTCTGTCTGAGGATGATAAGCGGTGCTCAAGTTTAACTTCGTTCCTAGCTCGACTTGAAATGCTTCCCAGAATTTGCTAGTGAATATTGTATCCCTATCACTGACTATACTGAGTGGCACTCCATGTAGTCTAACTATTTCCCTGAAGTATATCTGCGCCAGACTCTGAGCGGTTCTATTTGATTTGACAGGTATAAAATGGGCGGTCTTCGTGAAACGATCTACGATCACCCAAATACTGTCATTTCCTTTTCTGGTCCTGGGCAAACCATCAATGAAATCCATAGAAATATGCTCCCACTTCCAGCCAGGAACTTCTAGTGGTTGCAATAGTCCAGCCAATTTCTGTTGGTCGCTTTTAACTAGCTGGCAAGTAGGGCATCGGCTAACGTATATAGAAACGTCTCTCTTCATAGCCTTCCACCAGAATGTTCTTTTGAGATCGTTATACATTTTGGCCACGCCAGGATGGATACTCAGCTTGGACTTGTGACACTCGTCTAACACTTCCCTTTTTAACTCTGTGATGTCAGGAACACAAATCCTTCCTTTTAATCTCAAGGTCTCGTCGTTATATATTTGAAAACACGAGGGTTCGCCTTTCCGAATCCTTTTGATCATATCTTTTATAAAGTTATCCTCCTTCTGAAGAATAGATATTTTGTCAATCAAGGATGTTGTGATAATAAAGCTGGCGATCATTACATTCTTTCTACTCAGCGCATCGGCCACGACATTGGCTTTCCCTGGAGTATATATAATTTCAAAGTCATATGCTGCAAGAAACTCCAGCCAACGTTGCTGCCTCAAGTTCAGGTCTTTCTGAGTGAACAGATACTTTAACGACTGGTGATCTGTGAACAGTTCAAATCTCTCGCCCAGAAGATAGTGTCTCCAGATTTTCAAAGAGAATATGATAGCCAATAACTCAAGATCATGAGTTACATAGTTTTTCTCGTGCGGCTTCAATTGACGGCTAGCATAGGCAATCACTTGGCCTCTTTGCATTAACACTGCGCCAAGGCCTTCTCTAGAAGCATCAGTCCAGACTTTTAAATCCTGGTTGCCATCAATGATGGTTAACACCGGAGCAGTTGTTAACCTCAACTTTAGCTCTTCAAAAGCCTCCTCACTCTCTTCAGTCCATTTGAACTTAGAATGCTTCTTTGTAAGCTTCGTTAAGTGGCCAGATATTTACGAAAAGTCTTTAACGAACTTCCGATAATAGCTAGCCAATCCAAGAAAACTGCGGACTTCAGTGGGAGTACTGGGCTGTTTCCAGTTCTGAATAGCTGTGATTTTACCTGGATCAACAGCGATTCCTTCTTTCGATACAACATGGCCCAGAAATTTTACTTCATCTTGCCAGAAGATACATTTGGAAAATTTGGCTTTTAATACATTCCTTCTGAGGATTTCTAGGACCTGTTCCAGATGCTTTTCATGTTCGGCCTTTGATTTAGAGAAGATTAGAATATCATCAATAAAAACCAGAACAAATTTATTCAATACTCCTCTGAATACTCTGTTCATTAGATCGACGAAATAAGCTGGAGCGTTACATAAGCCGAACGGCATTACTAACCACTCGTAGAATAGGTCGGGACCTCTGAACGCTGTCATTGGAACACACTCTTCGGCAATTCGAAGTTGATGGAATCCTGTAGCTAGGTCCATTCGTGAAAATACTTGTGCTCCATTTAATCGATCCAACAAATCATCAATCCGCAGCAATGGATATTTGTTCTTTATAGTCTGCTTGTTTAAATCACGATAATCAACACATAGCCGTAGAGTACCGTCAGATTTTGGGACAAATACCACTGCTGCACCCCAATCAGAGAAACTAGGCCTGATCAGGCCTTTCCATACTAGCTGTCTTGTTTGATTGTCTAATTCCTCCTTCTCTTTCAAGGACATTCTTCGAATAGCGTGAACTACCGGCCTTGCATTGGGAACTAAAGCAATCTTGAAATCTATTTCTCTCTGCGGAGGTAAGCGAACAACTTCTTCGAACACATCCGCATAGTTTTTGACGACAGGAATATCTTTAATGAGGTCAGGAATATTCTCCGTGACTTCAGAAACATTTTCAATTTGGGCTGGAGAAACATTCAAAGCTGCCCAGAAGTCTTTTCTATTAGCATTCTGACCATCACAGGGAATGGTTATATAATCACCTGATTTAATCTTAGCTCTAACAACCCTCTCGGCGCATCTAACCTCTGCTTCATATTTGGTTAACCAATCCAATCCCAAAATAAGATCGAATTCATCAAAATTCATGATGACAGAGATAATAGGGAATTTATAGCAAGAAAAAGAGACGGGTACTGCACAAACCCAACTGAGATTGATGGAACCTCCTACTGGATTTCAGACAGTCATTGGCTCTCTGAGCTTCTTCAAATTCAAATCCAACTTCTTGACCGCACTCTTTGCAATAAAGCTTCGTGATGCGCCAGTATCAAACAGTACTTTAACTGGAATGTTCTTGACATTGAGTGTGCCTTCTAAGACATCTGCCCTTTCCTGAGCAGATGAGGATGCAGGTACTTCTACCACCTCATTTACTTGTACTGCTTTAGGTTTTCTGAGTAGCGGGCAGGCCTTTGAAAGATGACCGGACTGATGGCATTGACTGCACTTTCTCTTCTCTTGGAACTTCTTACCGGATTTAGTTTCCTCTTTCCTCAGCTTCTTCGAGGGTTTACAATTCCTAGTCAAATGCCCCGGTTTATGGCAGTTACTGCATACAGCGGTCGTTACTAGTTCTTTTTCGGATCTGGCCCTTTTTTGATTGGTTCTAGGCTCCTTATTGACCTCTGACATCGTACTGGCTCCAGCAATATCAGTTTCCGAACCTTCTTTGTCACTACCACAAACTTCTTCTTCGCGCAACATTCCTTTCTTGTCGAGATCTTCGTACTGATAAGCCATGTATATCATTTCTGAGAAAGGAAGCTTCACATGCCCCAATACCTTATTCTGGTATTTCCTTTGAAGGCCATGAATAAATCTCATATTTTTACCCTTCGGATTTTGAATTAGATGAGGAGCAAAGTGAGAAAGTTCATTGAATTTCTTATGATATTCCGGAATGGTCATGTCTCCTTGTATCAGATAAGAAAATTCATCGCATAACCTCTCGGTTGCTTCGGGAGGAGTAAATCTCTCCAAGAAAATAACTTTGAATCTATCCCAGGTGATATTACCTTCTGGATTATCTTTAATAACAGAATCCCACCAAAACAAAGCTTCTTCTTTGAGTGCCCAAGATGCCAGTAATCTTTTCTGATCATCTCTCAGCTTTAAACCCTCAAAGATTTTCTCTGCCGAACGAATCCAAGCTTGTGTTTCCATAATGGGCTCCTTGCCTAAGAATGGCGATCCACCAAGATTTCGAAATCTCTTGTATAGAACTTCTATATTGGATTCTGGCTGCGGGAGCACAACTGGCTCATTAGCTGGTCGGGCCATACTATTACTTCTTCTGATCCTGTCACTCATTTTCTAGTACTTCTGCAATTAGCAGAACAAGTGTCAGGTCACAGAAAAGATAGTTTAAAATATAGAAACACATACTTCAATGTAAATGTGTCTATCGAGGTGTAATTTCATTCTGCTACTCATACTAGGATATAACTGATCCTATCTGTATAGAGTTACCCGTCCTAGAACACTACTGGTTCTATTTCTGACGAGTTCGTTCGAATGTTATATTCCAGAACTAAGCTTAACCAAAGCTCTGATACCACGATGAGACGACCCGATTTCCCGTTCTCACGAAAACAAGGTTATCTTTGGAATATAACACAGAAACATATAATAGCAGAACAGAATTAAATAAATACACCAGAATGAACAACAAAAATATACTGGATAAAAGTAATCATCAGAGTTACACAGCATACAGGATCTTACTTAGTACAAATAGAGTTCAGCTATAAATAAATGTCTACAGCGGAAATAAACAAAATATGTACAATAGGAGCTGAACAGCATAAAAAGAAATAAATGATAGAATCCATCTTCAGCTCCAGCTATCCAGAAAGAACCAGCTAAACCTGAATACAAGGCTGCCCGTGTAGAAAAAGGGGCACCCGAGTTTGAGAGTGAAACAAACTACGAGTCAGTCATGGGACTGGTATGAGAAATCCACTCAACACATATATAATTGGCTAATCACAGGACCACGCCACTTTCGTGGAACGGGTTTACTCCATTGGATTGCCAGTGCTTTAAAACAAATCTTTCTTTTAAACAATCGCTATGCTTTTTATAAAAAAATGAAGCCGTTATAAGACTCAGTTCCCATCATACAATGCAACGCAAACCGGAGGATAGAGTTTTTACCTTATAACGGCCAAGATATGCTTGATACGAACAAAACAAAGGCATTTGATATTATTGCTAGTGTTTATATGTTTTGAAAACAATTTCAAATCATAACTATCAATCATAGACGGCATTAATGCCCCATACCACTATGTCGCCATATATAGGTATACAATCAAAACTGCACGATGTCGTATTTGGAAATTGGATTTCCGTCATGAACCAAGGCAAAAGATAGTCCTTACCGCATTCGAGACTGCCTAGCCCGAGTCTCAGGATCAGAGCTCGAGTGACCCTTGGATCGTCAGGGCCGGTCCACCGATGTGGATTAAAATGCCTGAACCATGCGTTTCCCCGCCCTTTGGGGCGTAAACGAGCCAACGAATGACTCCATCGGACCCGGATCGTCCGATCAAACCGAGGCGCCTCGCAACAGCAACAACCACATAGGTGAAAAGTATATAAATGTCAGGGCTGGTAGGTCACTGACACCACCCTAGCTAGGAAGAAACGCAGGCCCTCCCTGATGTCCTCTCCAGTTTTAGGTTCATACCGGGGTGTGAGGCTCGCGAATTCACGTTATACACAAAGCTACGCCACACAGGCGGTGCTTTGATCATCACCACAAGACTTTGTTTTTCAACAGAAGTCCTGATCACTGCATCTTAGCATGCCACACAGGCAATTCACACCGTGCAACTGATGGCTATCAATCACACAGAACAAATTCCAATGTCGGACACACAGTCCATTTACAAGTCCGTTCTGGGTCTGAACGAAACCGGAGGCACTAAATACCTCGCAAACCCATCGATCAACACGTACGTCTGAACGATCACCACTCATTATCCATATTTCGGGATGCCTCCCAATCAGGACCTCGGTTACCATCCAAACGAGGTGAAGATCTCCGGTCTTCGACCACCGTCTTCATCTTCGAATTTCAATCGTCGGTCAATTATTCGAAATGAGAATTAACTCGGCCTTTTCAAATAATTCACGTATATTTAGAATTTCAATTTGATTTATTTCAATGGTTAAATTATTCGACAACACCAATTTTTGTTCTTTAATGTAATTTTCACACCAAACACATTCAACCATCAAACATCACATAAATCAAGCAAATTCAGTTTATTTCCATTCCATATCGCTTATGGTATTTTATAACTATTTATCGCTATTTTTATTTATTTTAAAATAGCCATTTTATTTAAAACGACGCTTCGGGCCATAAGGCGGCCGTGGCGCTGTTTTTCTTCAGATTTGATTTACACATATCTGAAAATCTAACCGTTGGATCTTCACAAAATTTACATCATTAGAAAGGTCTTTTCAAAACGAATCCAACGGTTCCAGTTTCGGGAAAATCCGACGGTCGGATCTCCCGGTACAATCGTTTGAATTTTCGATTTCAAAATACGAACTGTAGCGTCGTTATTCGATTAAATATAATTTTATTTATATATATAAATAAATATAATCGTTTCTGGCGCTGTTTTTCTTCAGATTTGAATTAAACATTCCAGACAATCCAACCGTTGGATTTTTACAAGGTTGGTGCCGTTGGAAAGATTATTCCAAGGCGAACCCGACGGTTGAGGTTTCGGGAAAATCCAATGGTCGGATTTCCCGTACTAGTCGTTTGAAATCACGGTTTCGAAATACGAACTGCACGGCCTCGTTTCGTTTTAATTTTATTTATATTTATATAGTTATATAAATATAGTTCATTCAAGGATTTCTATATCGTTTTCACTTCAAAAATTTTTCTAACACCTTAAATTTTGGAAAAATTTCGCCATAACCTCCCCTGCACCGGGAGCGTCGGGAAATCGCAAATAGCGTCCCGGTCCTTCTAATCTCAAAAAGAAAAAGAAAAAGCCAAGCGGCTAGCCAACAGGCTCAAAATCATCACCCAAACAAATCAGTAAATGTGTACCTATTTGTCGGGCACAAAATTTTATTCCTCTTCTCTAGCCTCTTTGCTATAACCTGTTCAAAGAATATTGCATGTACATATATATACAGTTCATATCATTTTTCATTTTCTATTCGATTTCATATTCGATTTCTATTTGGTTTAAAAACACCATTCATTCTAATGTTACATAAATAGGTGCAAATCATTTCATTAGTTAATTAATGAATATTTCAATTCATCTATGTTTATTTTGAACAAGTGGCTATTTTTAACACTTCGCATTTTAACGATTTATGCATACAATAAAAATGTGATTTTTATTGTAAAACGATTCATTTCAAAACACTATTTTTCTATATAGTTCATATAGTCGATAAAAGGTGATTTTATTATCAAACAATTTATTTCAAATTATGAATACCATTCAACACATGAATTTCTAAAAAACGAATGAATATCAATTCAACACATGAATGTTTTCTATAGTTTTTAAATATCGATAAAAATGTGATTTTTATTATCAAACAGTTTATTTCAAAATATGAATACCATTCAACACCTGAATTTCTAAACAACGAATGAATATCAATTCAACACATGAATGTTTTCTATATCAGGAATAAATATAGTTTAAGCATATGAAAATAATTCAAACACACAAATATTATTCAAAATTTCGGCAGCATAACGGCAGGGTAGTTACACCGGCACCGTCCCTAGTACGGCTCCTCGCTCTACCTTAAAACCTCGCGGTTTTTGACAATGGGAAACATGCATCTAGTTCGCACGCAGGCGACATGTATATATTTATTTCATTTCCACAAACTAATCCTATGTGGTTCAACCAAATATTTCACAACCACAAATGGGTATTTTTCAACCACAATCAACCAATATCAATCACAAGCAATCCCCAAACAATCAATCGCTATCAATCAAATTTCCACAACAATTTCAACCAATAAATATCGTCCATGGTTTGTGGACGAGGGGCGTATATATATATATATATATATATATATATATTAATATATAGCAATTCACTTTCATTTTCACGCATATATATTTTTTTAAATCAGAAATCTCACCAATAGCTATCCAACTGCGAGACTCTTCTTAATAGAAATCTTCGCCTATTTGTCGCTTTCACCCGTATTCTCTGCATATGTAAAAATAGAATTTTTACTATGCTATTCAATATATAAAAATCGAATTTTGACTTCGCTATTCAATATATAAAAATATGATTTTTACTTTTGCTTTCAACATATAAAAATATGATTTTTACTTTTGCTTTCAACATATAAAAATATGATTTTTACTTTTGCTTTCAACATATAAAAATATGATTTTTACTTTTGCTTTCAACATATAAAAATATGATTTTTACTTTTGCTTTTAACATATAAAAATATGATTTCTACTTTTGCTTTTAACATATAAAAATATGATTTCTACTTTTGCTTTTAACATATAAAAATATGATTTCTACTTTTGCTTTCAACATATAAAAATATGATTTCTACTTTTGCTTTTAACATATAAAAATATGATTTCTACTTTTGCTTTTAACATATAAAAATATGATTTCTACTTTTGCTTTCAACATATAAAAATATGATTTCTACTTTTCTAAAAGAAATCAGTTTTATTCTTTTACAAAATCAATTTTTATCTTTTTATAAAATTCAGTTTTTTACTTTTAAAAATATTCAGTTTTAAACTACTTTTTAAAACAAAACAGTTTTAATCTTTTTAAAACAAAACAGTTATATTTTTAACAAAATCAGTTTATTATTTTTATAAAAATCAATTCAGTTTTTATCTTTATAAAAATCAATTCAGTTTTAATCCTTTTAAAAACAAAATCAGTTTTAATCTTTATAAAAACAAAATCAGTTTTAATTTTTATAAAATCTGTTTTAATCCTTTTAAAAACAGTTTTTTTTATACTTTAAAAATCAGTTTTTAACATTAAAAAACAATCAGTTTTTATTTTTAAAAACAAAATCAGTTTTTAATACTAAAAAAAAATTCCAGTAAAAAAAAATTCCAGTTTTTAATAATTCCAGTTTTTAATAATTTAAAAATAAAAATAAAATAAAAATACTTACAGACAAAAAAAAAGGGGGGGGGTTTCTGCTTTCGTCGGAGGGCTTCTGGCTTCGAGGGGCGGCGCTAGGGCTTCGAACGAGGTGGCGGCTTCGAGCTTCAACGGAGGAAAGGCGGTGGGCGACTTCGGGTCTCGAACGCGATGGAGGGAGGCGATGGCTTGTCTTCGGGGTTTCAGCGAGGCGGCGATGGGCTCGGCTCCGGGGTTTCAGCGAGGTGGCGATGGGCTCGGGGCGTCGATCGCCTGCTTAGGGTTTTAGGGTTTTTTTTTTCTTCTTCTGTTTGTATCGAATGAACGGGGGGGGGGGGGGCAAGCGGGAGATAAGGAGGGAAGAGTTTTTTGTTTATTATTTAATTATTAAATTTCGCAAAAAGGTTGACTTTCATCCACGACCTCGAAACGAGGCCCTCCGCCTGTCGTCCATAGCGTTTTACCCCCATTCCGAACACAATGGGATATGTATCGCAAGCTGATTTGATCGTTACAATCAGTTTCCTTTTGAATTTTCATTTAAATCACTATATTGAATTTTAAACGCACATTTCAAATTACCGGGGTCACATATTAACTAGAAAAATTCCAGAAAAATATCTTCTAGCTTCGTATTGACGATACGGTCCTAACAAAACTAGTTTCGTCGAATTCTGAGACCGTTTCCAGAATGGCCAATTTCCAGTCGATTAAAATCAACTGAAACTGGTCAAACGCGTTTTCCTTTGCCACGCTCACATATTGATTCGAAAAATTATGAAATTTGAAACCTAGCAATAACTTGACACTGCGGATCTAACAAAAGTGGTTTCGTCGAAATCCGAGGTCATTTGCAAAATGTCCATTTTTAAGGGCCTGAATTCCATAGCGACTATTCAGAATTTTCAACTGGACATATCTTTTGATTCCCGCTATCAAATTTCGATTGGTCGGATTCGTTAGAAAGATATTACCAATTAGATTCCATTATTTTTGGTTTCACTAAAATCCGGATTGTTTTGCACCCGGTATATTCAATTGAAGTTTGAAATCGAATTATCGAACTACCGCGCCATTTTCAATTCTATATATAATTATAATTAATTATATTGGTTTTCAAATGTCGATTTCAACTCAGTTTTCATCGCCATTATTTAAAATATTTATTTTAAATATTTAAAATCCATTATTTTAGCCAATTTAAAAATTTTAAATTGGTTCAGATTTTCTGGGTCGTTACAATTAGCCCAGCGGATAAGGACTTGTGTCGAGGTAACAACGATGCGAGTTCGAAACCCGAAATGGCATGCTTAAAGGGTTTACCATGTGCATACGCTACGATTAGCCACTTATGTGGTATCCGCGGACCGGGCTTGGTGCACTAGGGGGTTTTACGGCTTCGGTCGGTTTCCCACTAAACAAAATCATATGTATATATATATACATACATATATATATATATAGACACATACACACACATACACTGTTACCGATGAATTTTGTCACTATGACGACTGCCCAATACCTCTTGCACCGAACTAAAAAAAATGTGCGTTGTATGATATGTCAGGCCGATATGGGACGTGATTATCTTGTAAAAGTGTTTATTTTTACATTCATATCTAAATTGTAAATAAATAAATATTACTTTGGGTATTTTTGTGTGCTTTCGCAGGTTTTTGAATAAATGTTTCCGTCATTCAATTAGAGACCATTTGAATAGAAAACGCTACTTCTTGGAATCAACAAGTTTTAAATCGCAAAGAAAGCTGTAGCATACTGGTAAAAGCCTAGAAAGTTTGGTGGAGTGTTCCGAGTTTGATCCCTGTTAAGTCCTATTTTTATGAAGAAAGGAACATGAATGCGTCACACCCCGCCTCCTGCATTTTGAAGAACATATGGACTAATGATATGTTATATATATATATATATATATATATATACATAATCATGCATGTGTGTATGTGTGTGTGTATATATATATACACTTAATAATAGTTTTAGGAATTTGGCATATTCCTCTCAAAGAATTCAAATCAAATTAATTATGTTTGATTGCCATGTAGAAGAAAAGGGAAGGCTTTGATTACAAATTTCCAATTAAGCACATGCTCATCTTCCCACTAATAGTGCTATACATCAAAAGGAATGCATTGGTTACAAATTTTCAATCAAGCACCATGAAAGGAATATTCTTTTATCTTTGGAAAGAATTCCTTTCATATATTTTTCTGAGGCCTTATATTCACATGGATAGGAGATTACATCCTCTATGAATACCCATTGTATTCATTCTAAACTTCTATTCCTGTTTTTGTATTCTCTTCTTCTCCTTAATAAAGTTTTTTTTATTCCAGTTTATTGTCTTTTTTTCATAACAATACGTGTTTTCTACTCAATTAGTTTTGGTAGAAAACGAATTGTTATTGTTATTTTTTATTGCATATTAGTGATTGACCAGTTGATTAGATTCAACGACAATTTTAATTTTCTGTTGTTGTTTCTATTTACTGTTTCTTTTCCAGTAATTTTTCTTTTTGTCTTGATTGTTGAATTTAGTATAGATCCGATTAGATTTGAACCTATAATTAATTTAATAGCATTATTTCAAATCACATCTCCAAATATTGTCTAACTCGCTCACGAGATTACATAAATAATAAATTTAAGATTCCACCCTTTGTTCGACCTGCATACTACACATATGTGTGCTTGCAGTTATTATGACATAATTTGTGCTTTTCTAATCCATAAAAAGTGTCAAACAAGTTTTTATCACCGTTGCTAGGGAGGTAACAATTAAATTTTATTATTTATTTAATTTCCGATTCGTGTTAGTTTTTATTTTTATTTTTTTCCTTTTGTTTTTTTATATATAGAAAAATTTCTAGATTGGTTGATTGGGTATTAAAATATTGATACTACAATCTTCTAATTAGAAGAAAAAAAATACTTGCCTTTTGTTTTCAATTCCATTCTTATATTCCTTTCCTCTTTTCAACTTCTTTCTCCCTTCTTTAATTTTTCTTCCCTCTTACTAATTCTTTCCTACTTTCAACAATTTTGAGAAGCAAAAAAATTACTTGCATTTTTTTAGTGATTGCTTTCCAATTACAATTCTCTCTCACTTCCTGTAATCCCTCTTCTATTTTGTTCATTTGTTTCTTTCTATTCTCCCTTTTACAACAATAAAAAAAAATCTAAATTTTCTTTCCTTGCGGTATATTTCTATTGCTTTAATTTTTCCCTACTAATTCTCTTTCAATCATAACCATATTCATCGTCACACCAACGCAACAAATCACCAAGCCCCCCTTCACCAAAAATCTCCCTTCATCACGCATCTTCTTCATCCCAAAACCCATCTTTCAACTCCACACACAATCCTCAAACCACAAGTCAACATCACCACAAAGTCAGCCTCTCCACAATCATACACAAATTTCTAAAACCATTCACGCAGTCAAACCAGAGTTCAAACTCCTTCATCAAACAACCCGAATCGCCTCACCCAAATAACCGAATTCATGATTTTCGAATCCAATTCGAAATCCCGTCAGAATCCAATTTGAAGAAGTTGAACAAAGAAAGAGGGGCATGAAAATCCTTACGCCAATTCCGATTCGAACCAATTCGAACCCCCTCACTCTCATCAATGAATCACAGGAAAGAAGGAGAAGAAGAAAACCCAATTTGAATTGCGAAAACAAACCCGTTTCGAACGAAAGAAAAGGGTGTGTTTTTTTCTTTTCTTTTCATTGGTTGTTTGTGAAACAAACCAATTGCGTTGTTTGGGAAAGCCAAAGAAAGGGGCGTGTATTAAAAGAAGGGAGACTTGATTTTCTCTTGACCGTGTCTTTTTGAATTGCCTTGTTTGATTCTTTGTATGTGGCGCTTTGGTTTTTAATTGTAATTGGGGTGGGGTACTTGCCTGATTTGTTTGATCTTTTGTTTACGCGATCATTTGTTTACCTTTTCTTTTTTGTTCTAGTGTTCTTTTAGTTTGCAACTATTTATTTGTTCCACTTGTTTTTTTATATAGGATA
Organism: Allium sativum; assembly: GCA_030737875.1. Classification (NCBI taxonomy): domain Eukaryota; kingdom Viridiplantae; phylum Streptophyta; class Magnoliopsida; order Asparagales; family Amaryllidaceae; genus Allium; species Allium sativum. The sequence continues at coordinate 747,079,174 of CM060915.1, forward strand.
GATTAATTTAGATCTTATTTGGCTTTCAGTCATTTTGTTTCATTTTTTTCTAGGAGGAGGAGGAGGACCACAGAGAGAAACACAGTCCAATCAAAGAAACAAGAAATTCAGAGGTCAAGCGATTACAAGTGGGAGTTGAAAGGTGAGCACCACTTAAATTTTCTGGACAGACTGCCATACCCTACTGTAAAAAATTTCTGAACTCTACAGGTGCCCTACTGCAAAGAAAAATATATAAAAATTGCTTGTAAAATTTTTCTATAGGGGCAGCGGCTTGCTTGTACAATATTTTAATTTTCTGTAGTTATCATTGTTTGAATGTTATGTTGACTGAAATTTCTGAATTAAAATGGTGAGGAACGAATTTCCATAACTAATCACTCTTGACGGTTTTCAGTTATAAAACTTGATTTGATTTACATAATATTTAACTACGATAGTATATTTTATGAAACTGATTCTCTCAAGGGTTTGATCGCGAATATATATTAGTTCAATTTGTTGAACTTCTAGCAAAAGAGGTTGCATACTACCCATAAAACATTAGTCGTATCCCTTAGTATTTATACTATACGTGTACGACCATAAGACCCTTTTCCCTCTTCAAATCGAGATTATTAAGTAATAAGATATAATTGAATACATTATCTATTTTGTAATAAAAGTCACTTGTGTCAACCTTAAGTCTAGGATTTTCTTTGTTTGCATTTAACAACGATGAGTGAAAGAAGTGTCAACCAACATAATTCTCCTAGGGGTTCTCAAATAAATCAAAATTTTGATAACGAGATGGTTAACAATCGAATAAATCAAAAATTTCAAAATCTCAATGTCGGAATGGATAAACCCTTATCTCTTCGAGACCGATGTTACCCAACTAGGACCGTTCAACCTTCTATCATCGTATTTCCACCGGTTGAAGGAAATTTTGAGCTTAAACATTCTTTTATTCAAGGGGTTCCAAAATTTACTGGTTCTGAAAATGCTTATGAATTTTAAGTGAATTTGAATTGTATTCATCCACAACTAAAATGCAGCAATTATCTAATGAGTCAATCATGCTAAGGCAAATTTCATTCGCACTACTTGAAAGCGCTAAAAGATGGCTAAATTCTCTTCCAAAACATTCCACAAGAAGTTGGGATGAATTTGTTACTGTGTTCTTAAAGAAGTTTTTTCCTTTCCATAAAACTCTAAAAATCCAAACTGAAATATATCAATTTTATCAAAACGAGTGGGAAACTTTTTCAAAATACTTTGAATGATTCAGCCAAATTCTATATAGTTGTCCTCATTATTCAATTCCAAAACTTCACTTATGTCAAATTGCATATTGTAACATCCCAGATTTTCGGTCATTTAAATTGAAATATTTAAATGTGTTTTATATATATTATATTGGAAATATAATATATTTTTAACGAATTTATTTATATAAAATGGAGTTCGAATATATATAATTCATAATATAATTAAAACGAGCTCGAAACGACGCGGCAGTTCGTAATATTGAATTTCGAACTTCAATTGAATATACAGGATTCAATATAAATCGGAATTCTGTAAAAAAAGAATCGTTTGGATCGATTTGATTATAATTTTCTAATAAAAGAGAAAATCAGGATTTCATCGCACAGATTGCAAGTTATGTCCAAATTAAATTTCCAAATAGTCGCTATGGAATCGTTATTAAATTATAACGATTTAATTAATAAGTATAAAGGAAATTCTATATATTCGGATACCGTTTCAACCCGAATTTCTTAATATTTGGTTTTAAAAGTCTGTATGGGCCGAGGTTGAAGCTGTATAAGATTCCGTTTAAATATATATGTGATAATATTAATTCATTATTGTTAAATTGAATTGTTTATAAATTAAATATTAAATTATTTATATTATATGCACTTTAAAATTAATCGGTTAACCAAACAATCTCCGTTTTCAGCAAAATAAGTTTTATTGGACTGCGTACAATTAATTATTTCTACATTTCCAGTTTGGAGCCCAACGGAGTTATTTTGTCAATTGACGAAATTTAAGGGTAAATCGAGGGCTATAATTTGAATTAGAACATGCTATTTGTGCAAACGGAGACCATTTTCAACGAAACTGGTCTCATTGCGACCGGAACGTCGAGGCGTAGTGGTATATTTATTTTCATCGGTGTTTAGCAGTGCAGATTTAACGGTCAACGCTAAATAACGGTAACCGTATAATTAGTAATTATATATATATACTTCGCTCCTAAGCTAAATAAATCTACCCTAATTCAGATCTACCCCAAGTAGTAACTGCAGCCTTTTCTTTCAGTTGACTAACTTCATTTCAGCCTAACCTGTAGATGAATGAATAAATGTACACCCTTAGAGATTATCACGCACATCACGGATATTTTCAATATGCAAATCCCACCCTACTACATGCAAATTGCCTTTCACACATGCCGTTGTAATTCATTTTCTTCAGAATGGACAAAAACATATGTGAGGAAATTTTTGTGAGACGTTTCTTCAATCAGTTCAGCCATACATAGGTACTCACGCCCATTCCCCTCTACCATAGATTAGAAGACCTACCTCTACGGGAAGAAAAGACTTCATTCTTTATCTCTTCGCTTTACTTCTTCTATAAACACTAGTTATTCTCGTTTGCTCTAGTTTTAATGGAAAAACAGTATGCAGTTGCGAAGGGTAGTAGTAACATGATGATGGTACTGACGTGGTTACAATTCGAAACAGTGAAGAGGCGGATAGTTTAATGGATGGGCCGATGAAATTAAAAGAAGAGGTGGCCAGTCTCTTTAGCATTCAAACCCAAAAGAAAGAAGTAAATTGTGTTTAAAGGATGATGTTTAGTGTATCCACGTGAACAAAGGAAGGACTGATCGGTTCAGTTTTGAACGAGCAACAAAGAAGGAATTTGTTCATACCGATTAATTGTGTGGAACAAACAATGGAGCTAAACAAATGACGTTGAAATCAGATTGACGAACACTTCATTCTAGAGCAGGAATGGATGCAACCGGAAGCTTGTGAAACAAACCGTTCTGACGACGAATAAAACCAAGGTGAGTTCAACTCACTTAGTTATCCCGTTTATATTTTTATAAACTGGGTTTTTATGAACTGTTAATCAATCTAATTGATTGTTAATTGTTAAATGTTGACCCCAAACTCAGCACATGTGTGACATTAACCAATGAGTGGTATTGATTGAGTAATTATCAGCGAATGGCCTATAAATGAATCGGTTTAAAACGATTGATTTACCGTTTAGGAAATCAATAGCAGAAAATTTATAAAATTCTTTATAACTAAGGAAAGATTCAAAGTCTATTTTATATAGATTATTTTAACGAAAAGTTTATTAAAGGAAATAAATATTTATTATTTATTATTATCGAAGCTCATTCTGTTGAATAAGCAAATTAATAGAAATTAACCAAATGGTTAAGGATGGAGTTAGTTATTTCAAATAACAATTAATGAAGATTATTTAATTTAGTTAGATTATTAATTAAATTAAATAAGATTATTTAAATTGATTTTTAAATCAATTTAAAGGAAGGATTAAATTAATTGTTTCAATTAAACAATTAATTCTAGTTATTTAAATTAATTAGATTGTTAATTAGATCATTAGAAATTATTTACATTAATTTTATTTATTAATTTAAAGAAATAACTAAATGGAAATGGTTAACGAATTAACCTTGTTTAGAGTTGACTAAGTCAACTGCTTATCCAGAATTGGTTTTTGGACAATTATTGAAATTTTAAATTATTATCTAAATAACACTAAAGGGAAGAATAACTATTACATTAATAGTTAATTAACTGGTTTCTAAAGTAATTGGGATTGATTAATAATAATGGAAGTGATAATTCTTGAAGTTAAGTGTTGCATCTAGAAGTATGAAGTCATATAGCCTTATGTGAAGTTTAACTGAAATGATAAGCGAATTTATCTTCGATGTGAACTCCTATTAAAAATTCTATTAGTTGGATTTTTATAAAATCCATATAGGCAATTTTAAAAGCAAGTTATAAATGGACAATGTTATAAGAGTCGAAACAAGTGAAAAATGGGATTTGTAATCTAAAGGGAGTTAAAGGAAATTTAAAATTCTAAAGACATGGAAATCGAAATGTTTTAAATTAGGAAAAGTTTTTTTTAAAGAAATTAGATGGAGTTAAACCAATGTTTTAAATTGCAGGGTAAATAAAAGCATTAGTATATTTATTGGAATAATATTCATTGATAAACTTCTATTCATTCCGAAGGTAAGAATGTTGTCATCTCAAGGTCTGAGAGGTAAATAAAATACCCCAACTTGTAATGACTTCATGATTATCCAAGGATGATAGTAGTTTAGAGACAATAATGGTTATGGAGATTAAAATAATATTTCCACGAAGGATATATAAACCATAATTCAAAGAATTATAAGTAGATAATTTGATTTAGGAAAAGAGAAAGGACGATAATCCAAATGTGGAGATTTAGACATTAATTAATAGTTGTTTAACTAAAAGGCCAAGTGATGCTGTATACTGAACCAGTAAACTCACTTTAGTTCCTATGGATGATGGTTGTTTATTTTTATAGTTAAAACACCGACTATCAAAATCTAGCCAAATCGATTGTTGGTACGGAAAGACCGGGATTGAAATTAAATTCGAAAACCATTATCAGAAGACTGTCGAGATGGAGCATTGAAGACCGTGGATGTTCATAAGCGGAAGGATCGTTTGTTGATTTTCTCTGGCTTGCTACCAGAGGTTTTTATACTATGATTCGGTCGTAAGTGGGATTTTGGGGATTGCAAGGACTACTCGCTACTGATCCTTCGGATGCAGTAGGAGAGTGCCTTCGGTTCATCCGTTCCTGGATGACTTGTATGGACGAATGTCTGACAGAGTATTTCCAGATGGTCATGTACATTGATTTTTACAAATGTATTTCTGTTTGGGGGCAGAGAAGACACCTTCTCTAAGCCAACACCAGTGTATTTTTGTAGACGTCAATTAGTGATATTTAACAGATCTGACGATGTGACATTCAAAGTGAATGGTGACCAGACGTTCTAAAGATAAACGTAGCCTTAAGCCTCATCAACCGGGAAAAGACAGAAACCGGGCAGGCAGCATGGCTAGGTGGGTCATCCCCAAGCATGGTGTATTGTCACCAATCTAGAGAATATTCATTTTTGTTACTTTTTTAAATTCTGTATCTCTCGGGTAAACGGTAGCTGCGCAGCCGTAAGGGTGACAATATATTCGATACACTCAAGTTAAATGAGTGGTCGGTCATGTGTGGCCGGGTTGCAAGACGTTCTTGTTGAACCCAATGTAATCCCACTAGAGTACACTGATCGGAAGGTGATCCCATACCTTGTCTAGTTGGATTCCAATCTCCAATAAGAGCCTGCGGTTTTCGATTATATACTATATATGTAGAGCGTGAGATGCAAGCGTTCTGCTACTTGGTTATTTACTTGATTTACATCATTATTATAATATTAGACTAGTAATGATTTCAAAAAGTGTTTTGGTTATAGTAAGGTAAAAACCGTCCGTGTTTATGTGTGGACTGGTCTTACTATTACCCTTTCTTTCGAAAGGATTTCAAAGTTAATCCATATGAATGTTATTCAAACTTAGTGAGTTTTTCTCACGCTGGTTCTCCAGACTGATCTGTGGCGTTTGTAATGTCTCGGGTCAGCCCGAGTACAGGTTCAGGTCATCGAATGCTGTGAAGTCCAAAGGCAAGCTGGAGGAGTCTAGAAGTATTAGTAGTTGTTCCGCTGTGTATCATATGAGGATAGGATATTATAGCTGTCCAAATTTGTCTGTTGTACTCTGATGTATGTAAGTATATTTATTCAAGTTCTTTATAAAGATTATTTCTATGTTATATTTTGTTCCGCTGCGATGTGAGATTCTGATTCGGTACTGTCTTATTATTCTCCTATTCTAATAGTTCTATCTTATCTTCCTCATCCTCTAACTTCTTTCTTCTAGATTTTTGTATATTCGGTACTCGAGTTTTGACACGGTTTGTGTTAAATGTCGAAATTCGAGCGTCGAATTTTCCCTGTCTGCTACACATATGAAGGACTAAACTATCAAACTTGAACACAATTTGAATCAATGTGTGGAGGAGAATTAATGTGTAAAACAACCGATGAAGCTTGGGAATTCTTAGAAAATTATTCTGAAAAGGACATGCAGTGAGAGTCAATCCGTGTTCCCATTCGTACTTCTGCTAGAGGAGTGCATGTCGTGGATCCAATTTATATTCCCTTAGAAACTCAAACTCCTCAATTCGAAGGACAACCCCAGTATCACCCTTAAACCAAGTCAATGTCATAGCTCAAAATAATCCTTATTCGTCTACCTCTAATTGGAGAAATCATCCAAATTTCTCATGGTCTAATCCCAATAATGTCGCAAATCCATTTCACATGATACCGAATTCAAATTACCAAGCCCAATTTTATTCTAGTCCCAAATCTTCTCAAATTCCACCTCAATCTAAGCCTCTGAATCAACCATATAGGCATTCTAATTGTCAATCATCAACTCAGTCTCCTCATTCTTCTCAAGAGATTGTTCGATTAGAGAAACAAATAAATAATCAAGATGATAAACTCGAACAAATGATGAATATGATGAAGGAAATAATGAAAAGTAATGAGAGGAAAATTACCTAGTCAACCTGAGGTGAACCCAAAATATAATTCTCATGTGGTAAATTCTTGTGAGGACGGAAACTATAATTCGGTCAACGTTGCCACCACCCTAAAGTCCAGACAAACAATTGACAAAAATGTTAATCATCCTGTTAATTCTTCGATTTCGCCTCAAATTCAAAAGTTTGACACTTGTTCATTGGCTACTAATGCCAACCCTTTTGAACCTTCCAAACTCCCATCTTATTCAAATGTCGGCAATCCTAACATCTCTTCTTCTAATGTCGGCAGTCCTGACAATATCTTTTGCTCTAATGTTGGCAATCCCAACATCTCATCTTCTATATCTCTACCCCCTTCGCTTTCCTTGTCGACACCTTCTTCTCCAAATGATCAAATCACCGAAAGAGTCTATAAACCAGTTTCTCCTTATCCTCATAGACTTAACAATAAGAAGAAGGATGCAAATTTCGAAAAAATTCTTGAAATATTCTGTAACGACCCGTATTTTCAGCGATGTACAATTGATTTATTTAATTATATAAATAGTGGTTTAGAGAAATTAATGGCCGTTTAATTAAATAACTCTGAATATTTAATTAAAATAATAATTAAATAATATATTTAATTCTGAAATAATCAGAATTGGTTGAAATGGCAATATGGTGTGAATTGGGCAATTCAAAATATATAATTTAGTTTAAAATTGAGTTACGATAAAGAATATATTTAATTAACGATGGTTGAATGTATAAATTATAATATAATTATAATCAAGCACGAAATGGCGCGGTAGTTCGCGAATTGGCGATTCGAACTTTAAATGAATATAGAGAAGCCGTTTTAAATTGGATTTCTAGGAAATAAGAAATGTTAGGAGCTGGTGAAGTATATTTTTCTAGTGGAAGAGAAAAATCGAGATTTCGTCGTGTAGATTTTGATTTATGTCCAAATCAAATTTTAGAAAAGTCGTTGTGGAATTCCTTTATAATTTATAACAATTTATTTATATTTATAAAAGGAATTTCATTATAAATCGAATATCGATTTATATCGGGGTTTGAAATATCGAGTTAGAAATTCATATAGGAATATTCTGAAGCTGTACGGTATTCCATGAGAATATATGCGATAACATTTATTTAATTGTTTTTAAATATGTTTATATATTTAAAAGGCTTATTTAGAGCTTTAAAAATAGCCAGTTTTGCAAACGACCTCAGAATTCGACGAAACTAATTTTGTTGGATTCGTAATGTCAAATTATTGTTAGATTTCAATTTCCGTGATTTCTGAAGTCAGTATGTGGCCGTACCGATTTTTAATGTGAAAAACAGTCAGTATTTCGACGGTTAAAAATACGCTATGTGAGCATACAAAGTCGGAATTCAACGAAACCTGTTTCGTTGGGATCGTAATGTCGAACTGTAGCCGCACGTCCAGTTTCGTGATTTTTGGGTATCGCATGTGAGCACACGGATTTTTAGAAGATAAATAAATGAGATATTTGCTAATTAAAAATATAAAATATTAATAAAAAAATAAAAATATCCTAATCTATATGTGTCAAAAACAAGGGCCACGCATCCTCTTCTCAGCCACAATCGTAAGTTTAAAACCAAATTCAAGCCATCACTTTTCTTTCTAGGAAAACCATCTCGTGAGTTCAAAATTCAAAACAAAATCCAAGAAAAATCTTAAAAATCAAATGAGAACATTTATAAGTTGCTATGAGGATCCTCTACTGCTCTATATGAGTTTTAGCTTGTTTGATGGGTATTTTCGGGGTTAGGTTTATTTGAACGCGAGACTAGGGTTGGCGATTTTGAGGAATTCATGTATGGGTTCAAATTTTGAATATAATATTTGAGGTGGTGGTTCGATTTAGCATCAATGGGTGAAGTTTGGATGAATTCAAGTGGGATTGTTGTCGTGATTTCCAATAGGGCGACGCAAGTTGGATGGGAACCGTGATGCACAGGAGGAGGAGGAGGAGATGAACGCGGTGGTGATGGATAGAAGGAAGAGATGACGAGAAGCGGTTTGGTGATTTCAGAACTTCGAATGATGGAGTGAAGAGCGAACGGTAGGAGGATGAAAAAATGGTAATGGCCATTTGTGTTTGGGCGTGGTTACGGGATTAACTGAAAGGGAAGAAGGAATTAAATGGGTGGGCTTTGGTGGAGTGGGCCGATTTCAAAGAGGTTAAGGCCCATAAAATTTATTTAAAGTTTATTTCTATTCAAAAACAATGTATAAACTTGTAACTATTATAACTTCTCGGTACGATGTCAGAATTAAGCGAAACAAGATCCGATAGGATCGTATGAATGGTGGCTACACCATGGAACTGACGGGGAGTGAATCGAAGCTCGTTACAATTTATTGCAAAATAAATTGTCCGTCTAAATCTAGCATTGGTTATCGTTATTAACGATGATCATCTAATGTGAGTAAAACTCACCAACTCTGAACAGTTGTATTTTTATAACGTATTCTTAGAACTGATAATTATATGTTGATCGTTGCGTGTTAACTGTTTGGTTGAATTGTTTGTGTATTGGTTGAAAATATAGTTAACGATATATATAAATCGTTAAATCGAATATTGATTCTGTTTACCAGAATATTTTATATTCGTGTTGTTTAACATCTGTGATGCACGGAAACAGGTTGGAGGGGTCCAACTGGACTCCTCAATATTTATGATACTGTTCTGTTCATGTATTGTAATATATGATATGATATATAATCTGTTGTGGATTATGTGTGTTGAATCATATCGATCACTGTTAATTGGTATTTTAAATACAGTAAGAAATACTGGGATGTAGATAAGGGGATTTTCAAAGTATATTTTGAAAATAAATTATTTGTATAAAATCAAAGGATTTTATAAAAGGAAATAATTATAAAATCAAAGTGTTAGAAGGAGAAATATTTGTGAAATCAAATATAAAGGAAAATATTTGTGAAATCAAATATAAAGGAAAATATTTGCAAAATAAAATAGAAAAAAGAATGTTTGTAAAACATTTACAAATAAAATAGAAAAAAGAATAATTGTAAATCATTTACAAATAAAATAGAAAAAAGAATATTTGTAAAACATTTACAAATAAAATAGAAAAAGGAATATTTGTAAAACATTTACAAATAGATTAAATGGAAATATTTATGTATAGGAAATAAATAGAATGTTATAAATGAGATATTTATTTGTTAAATAAATAGAAAAGATAAAAGAAATATTTATTTGTTAAATAAATAGAAAAGATAAACGAAATATTTATTTGTTAAATAAATAGAATTAAAAAGGGAATAGTTATTTGTTAAGTAAACAAATTGAAAAGGAATAAATCAAAGGAGTTAATTCAAAGGAATTAATCAAAGGAGATAATTCAAAGGAATAAATCCAAGGAGTTAATTCAAAAGAGTAAATCAAAAAGAGTTAATCGAAATGAGTTAATCGAATATTCATTATTCTATTAGTGTTAATCGAATAGAGTAAATGAGTTAGAGTTAACCAGTTAAGGTTAATCAATTAGAGTTAACCAGTTAGAGTAAATCAATTAGGGTTGACCAGTTAGAGTTGATCAGTTAGAGTTAACCAGTTAGAGTCAGAGTTAACACGGTTAAAGTTAACCAGTTAGAATTAGAGTTAACCGATAAAGTAATTAAATAGAGTTAATCGAATTAGAATAAATCAATTAGAGTTAGTCGAATTAGGAGTTATCGAATATTAGTTATTCGAATCAAGTTAAAAGGAGTTATCGAATATTAGTTATTCGAATCGAGTTAAAAGGAGTTATCGAATATTAGTTATTCGAATCGAGTTAAAAGGGGTTATCGGATATTAGTTATTCGAATCGAGTTAAAAGGAGTTATTGAATCTAGTTATTCGAAAGGAGTTAATCGATGTTAGTTTAATCGAAAGGAGTTAATCGATGCTAGTTTAATCGAAAGGAGTTAATCGAATATAAGTTACTAAAAAGGAGATTATCGAATATAGCGTATTCGAAAGAAAGAGATCGAATATAGTTATTCGAAAGAGTTAGTTAATCGAATATATGTTATTCGAAGAGATATAATCGAATATAAGTTATTCGAAGTGAGATAATCGAATTTTGTTATTCGAAGAAGAGTTAATGAAATAGAGATTACTCGAAAGAGAGTTACACGTTGAATTCAATTATATCGAATTCGGGGAAAGTACTTATACTTTCCGGTGTTTAAATCAAGGGTATATATTAATAAATTAGTGTTCGTTTAATTATTCGAATTAAGGAATAAAAGTTATAATTTGAATTTAGATATTTCATAAGTAGGGATTATAACGCTATAGTTATAATCAATGTTTTCAATAAAGAAGTTGATTCGTAAATTGAATCCGAGAAGACGTAGGGAAGTGTGTTAAAGATTTAAAAGATAAACTTTGACTATTTCAAAGTTAAAACATTGTTCAGTTAAGGTCTGAGAGGTAATTATACCCCAACTTGATTGACTTCCTTCTTAACTAAGGAATGGTAAGGTTTGATAGTGAAGGAGTTTTGGAAATGTTTTCCAAACCAGAATCAGAAATTTTTTCTGATAATAGAAAAATAAGAATTTAGAATATATGGAAACAGAAGATAAGTAAATTAATGAACTAAGGAGATAATGGTTAAATGATGATTGATCGATATAATTTCCATTTGGAAATAATATCGTTGTTTGCACACGTGTTATTCTTTGATAGTTAGCTCACCGACTATCAAAGTTTTCGACCATTTTAATGTTGTTAATATGGAGAGACCAGTTGGGTTATCATCCGAAGAACCACTCCGTATTGGCATAAGCGTTGCAAATCAAGTATGCTAAATATATTGAAGACGGAGTAAAGTGCAAGGGTTGTTGTATAAATCTTAGATAACAATTGCCTAAAATGGATGTACTGAATAGTGCATTCGGTTTGTCCAGTCCCAGAACACCTTTTATGGACGAAGGTCTGACAGAGTATATCTGATAGATTGCGTAAGTTGATCTCTTCAAACGTATTCACGTTTGGTGGTGGAGGAATTCATTTTTCTTAGCTGTATACCCGTGTTATTTTTGGATAAATCAATTTGTGATTTAAAGGGTATGACGATGTGACATCCTAAGTGAATGAAGATGTGGCATGTAAAAGATAAGCGTAGCCTCTAGCCTCACAACCGGGAAATGACAAAAATCAGGCAGGCAACATGGCTGTGTAGGTCGCACCTATTAGGGTGTATAATCACCTGATCTGGAGTTTCATTTACTTCTAAAAATCTATTGTCGATGCTGTCCCATTCGGGAAACGGTTGCTGATCCCAACCGTTGGTGATATACATTCGATACACTTAAGCGAAATGAGTGGTCGGTCGTGTGTGGCCGGGTTGCAAGATGTTCTTGTTGAACCTAGTGTATTCCTCTCTAGAGGTACACTAGCGAAAGGTGGTTCCATACCTTGTCATAGTTGGAAATCCATTACCCAATACGTGCTTGCGGTTTTGATTGCTATATATATAGAACGTGAGATGAAAGCGTTTCTGCTAGATAATTATTATATTGTGGTTGATAGACACTATTATAATATCAATGAGTTTTGATATAAATATTATTTTGGATTCTCATAAGGGAAAAACCCGTTCCGTTATACGGCGTGGTCTTATGAGATATCGTTTAATGGCTCAAACTGTTTTACTCATACCTGTCCCATGACTGACCCAGAGTTTATTTTGTTTTGTTTTCCCTAAACTCTTGGGTGCCCAATTTTATACGGATAGTCAAGTAGTCAGAATTTTACAGATATACTTGGAGAGCTTGGAGCAGGAGGCTTCAGGATTATATAGCTATAGTTATTTCCGCTGTGTTATAAGTGTTGTACTCTGATAATGTTACTGTATACATATACTGATTTTATTTCAAGGATGTTATATATTATATGTTGTTCGTTCCACTGTGAGATTCATGTTACTCTGATGTGTATCTTCTTCTTCTATTCTAAGTCTCTATCTTATCTATTCTCACCCTCTAATTTCTTTCATTAACTACCGGTATTTTCGATCCTTGGATGTTCGATATGTGATGTATATCGGATAACCAAGATCGACTTTTTTCGGGTCGTTATATTTGGTATCAGAGCTTAAGGTTAAGTGAATTACCTTGGCTCTGTGGCGTGACTCAGTAGATATGGGGTTGGTAATACCCTAGATTGAGTTTGAGTGTATATATACGAGAGCGTATTTGTTATACAATATAAAATTGTTTTAGATTGTGGAGATTTATTGGTTGAGTTGTTTATGGGTTCTGATCGATCAGTTTGATCCACTGTATCGGTAGGAGTTTATAAACACTCAAATACGATGGGTCGGCATGATATGTTTTGAAAAGAGGGTAAATGAAAATAAATTTACCCAAAGTATATTTTGATATATATTGGATATATTGGTTGTTATTATAATCGAATAAGATTATAAAAATGTGAAATGGTTATGTAAATAACCGATCAGAATTCAGATAAGCATAATGAATTGAATTAAATCTTAAATCAAAATCAGAGTTGAAATTAAAACCATGGATATTGGAAAGGTGTTTGTATATGGATTTGGAATTAAATATATGAGAATTTTAAAATCCTGGGAGATTTTAAATTGTTTTGAGAATGGTATTTTGAAATGAATTTCAAAATGGAAAGGTTTAAATATGGTTTTGAAATTGTTATAGTATGGAACTCACTTCGATCGCTAGAAAATAAATTCTGATGATGAAGTCGACTATCATCGGTGTACATTTTCGAGTTTCTAAGTGACGGATTACTACCAAAGATACCGTTTTGAATTGATTTGAGAAAAGCAAGTGTTTGAATCCTACAAAGGAAAGTTTGATTTTTGAGAAAAACAAAGTTGTTTGAAACTCCCAGAAATAGATTGTGTAATTTAAAACAAATTTAAATAGGAATTTGTATAAGTACTTAGAAAATTGAATTGAAATCAGTTAAGTAGTAACTGAAATTGAATTAGAATGATATCGAGACAAATTGGATTTATGGGATTTGAAGTTGGAATGTCATTGGATAATGGAGTTAAGAATTTGAAATCAAGAATGGAACTTTGATTTGAAATTGAATTCGACTTAGGTATAAGCGAATGGTTGGATTTGTGGATAAAAACAGATTGGAATTTGATTGGGATGACCCTTGTATCTGCTGAATTGATAACAGGTGGGAAGGATATAATGATATGCCGATAAAAAGGTACAAATTTACATTTCTATTGGATATAAGATTTATGAGCCGAATTGGCAAGCCGCTTGCCTGTTTGATTTTCTTTTGGATTGGAGATGGCCAAGAGAGGCGAGTTGGAGTTTGACCTATTGACCAGTACAAAGGAGGTGTTGGCAATTTTTTTTGAAAAGTTAAGGCGTTAGAAAATTTTCAAGATTTTTGAAAATTTTCGTTGATAAGAATTAATTAATATTTAATTGAAATTAAATTGGTTCAGTTAAAACTGATGATAAGAAGTGAACTAATAAGTTCTAACCAGTCAATGGGGTTTGTTTTATACCATAGCAATTTCGAGGACGAAATTATTTTAAGTGGGGAAGAATGTAACGACCCGTATTTTCAGTGATGTATAAATAATTTATTTAATTATATAAATAGTGATTTGGAGATATTAAGGGCTGTTTAATTAAATAACTTTGAATATTTAATTAAAATAATAATTAAATAATACATTTAATTCTGAAATAATCCGAATTGGCTGAAATGGCAATATGGTGTGAATTGGGCAATTCAAAATATATAATTCAGTTTAAAATTGAATTACGATAACGAATATATTTAATTAACGATGGTTGAACGTATAAATTATAATATAATTATAATCGAGCTCGAAATGGCGCGGTAGTTCGCGAATTGGCGATTCGAACTTTAAATGAATATACAGAAGCCGTTGTAAATTGGATTTCTGGGAAACAAGAAACGTTAGGAGCTGGTGAAGTATACTTTTCTAGTGGAAGAGAAAAATCGAGATTTCATCGAGTAGATTTTGATTTATGTCCAAATCAAATTTCAGAAAAGTCGTTGTGGAATTCCTTTATAATTTATAACGATTTATTTATATTTATAAAAGGAATTTCATTATAAATCGAATATCGATTTATATCGGGGTTTGAAATATCGAGTTAGAAATTCATATAGGAATATTCTGAAGCTGTAAGATATTCCATGAGAATATATACGATAACATTTATTTATAAATATTAAATTTAATTCTTTTTAAATATATTTATATATTTAAGAGGGTTATTTAGGGCTTTAAAAATAGCCAATCTTGCAAACGACCTCAGAATTCGACGAAACCAATTTTGTTGGATTCGTAATGTCAAATTATTGTTAGATTTCAATTTCCGTGATTTTTGAAGTCAGTATGTGGCCGTACCGATTTTTAATGTGAAAAACAGTCAGTATTTCGACGGTCAGAAATACGCTGTGTGAGCATACGAAATCGGAATTCTACGAAACAAGTTTCGTTGGGACTGTAATGTCGAACTGTAGCCGCACGTCCAGTTTCGTGATTTTTAGGTATCGTGTGTGAGCACACGGATTTTTAGAAGACAAATAAATGAGATATTTGCTAACTAAAAATATAAAATATTAATAAAAAATAAAAATATTCTAATCTATATGTGTCAAAAACAAGGGCCACACATCCTATTCTCAGCCACAATCGTAAGTTTAAAACCAAATTCAAGCCGTCACTTTTCTTTCTAGGAAAACCATCTCGTGAGTTCAAAATTCAAAACAAAATCCAAGAAAAATCTTAAAAATCAAATGAGAACATTTATGAGTTGCTATGAGGATCGTCTACTACTCTATATGAGTTTTAGCTTGTTCGATGGGTATTTTCGGGGTTGGGTTTTTTTGAACGCGAGACTAGGGTTGGCGATTTTGAGGAATTCAAGTATGGATTCGAATTTTGAATATGATATTTGAGGTGGTGGTTCGATTTAGCATCAATGGGTGAAGTTTGGATGAATTCAAGTGGGATTGTTGTCGGGATTTCCTGTATGGCGACGCAGTTTAGATGGGAACCGCGATGCACAGGAGGAGGAGGAGATGAACGCAGTGGTGATGGATAGAAGGAGGAGATGACCAGAAGCGGTTTGGTGATTTCAGAACTTCAAATGATGGAGTAAAGAGCGAATGGTAGGAGGATGAGAAAATGGTAATGGCCATTTGTGTTTGGGCGTGGTTACGGGATTAACTGGAAGGGAAGAAGGAATTAAACGGGTGGGCTTTGGTGGAGTGGGCCGATTTCAAAGAGGTTAAGGCCCAGAAAATTTATTTAAAGTTTATTTCTATTCAAAAACAATGTATAAACTTGTAACTTGTATAACTTCTCGATACGATGTCAGAATTGAGCGAAATGAGACCCAACAGGATCGTATGGACGGTGGCTACACCATGGAACTAACGGGGAGTGAATCGAAGCTCGTTACAATTTATTGCAAAATAAATTGTCCGTCTAAATCAACCGATGGTTATCGTTATTGACGGTGATCGTCCAATGTGAGTAAAACTCATCAACTCTGAACAGTTATATTTTTATAACGTATTCTTAGAGCTGATAATTATACGTTGATTGCTGTGTGTTAACTGTTTGGTTGAATTGTTTGTGTATTGGTTGAAAATATAGATAACGATATATATAAATCATTAAATCGAATATTGATTCTGTTTATCAGAATATTTTATATTCGTGTTGTTTAACATCTGTGATGCAGGGAAACAGGTTAGAGGGGTCCAACTGGACTCCTCAATATTTATTATACTGTTCTGTTCATGTATTGTAATATATGATATGATATATAATATGTTGTGGATTATGTGTGTTGAATCATATCGATCACTGTTAATTGGTATTTTAAATACTGTAAGAAATACTGGGATGTAGATAAGGGGATTTTCAAAGTATATTTTGAAAATAAATTATTTATATAAAATCAAAGGATTTTATATATAAAAGGAAAAGGATTTTATAAAAGGAAATAATTATAAAATCAAAGAGTTAGAAGGAGAAATATTTGTGAAATCAAATATAAAGGAAAATATTTGTGAAATCAAATATAAAGGAAAATTTTTGCAAAAATAAAATAGAAAAAAAATATTTGTAAAACATTTAGAAATAAAATAGAAAAAAGAATATTTGTAAAACATTTACAAATAAAATAGAAAAAAGATTATTTGTAAAACATTTACAAATAAAATAGAAAAAGGAATATTTGTAAAATATTTACAAATAGATTAAATGGAAATATTTATTTATAGGAAATAAATAGAATGTTATAAATGAGATATTTATTTGTTAAATAAATAGAAAAGATAAAAGAAATATTTATTTTTTAAATAAATAGAAAAGATAAAAGAAATATTTATTTATTAAATAAGTAGAATTAAAAAGGGAATAGTTATTTGTTAAGTAAACAAATAGAAGAGGAATAAATCAAAGGAGTTAATTCAAAGGAATTAATCAAAGGAGATAATTCAAAGGAATAAATCCAAGGAGTTAATTCAAAAGAGTAAATCAAAAAGAGTAAATCGAAATGAGTTAATCGAATATTAGTTATTCGATTAGAGTTAATCGAATAGAGTAAATGAGTTAGAGTTAACCAGTTAGGGTTAATCAATTAGAGTTAACCAGTTAGAGTAAATCAATTAAGGTTGGCCAGTTAGAGTTGATCAGTTAGAGTTAACTAGTTAGAGTTAGAGTTAACCAGTTAGAGTTAGAGTTAACCAATAGAGTAATTAAATAGAGTTAATCGAATTAAAAATAAATCGATTAGAGTTAGTTGAATTAGGAGTTATCGAATATTAGATATTCGAATCGAGTTAAAAGGAGTTATCGAATATTAGTTATTCGAATCGAGTTAAAAGGAGTTATCGAGTATTAGTTATTCGAATCGAGTTAAAAGGAGTTATCGAATATTAGTTTTTCGAATCGAGTTAAAAGGATTATCGAATATTAGTTATTCGAATCGAGTTAAAAGGAGTTATCGAATATTAGTTATTCGAATCGAGTTAAAAGGAGTTATCGAATCTAGTTATTCGAGAGTTAATCGATGTTAGTTTAATCGGAAGGAGTTAATCAATGCTAGTTTAATCGAAAGGAGTTAATCGAATATAAGTTATTAAAAAGGAGATTATCGAATATAGCGTATTCGAAAGAAAGAGGTCGAATATAGTTATTCGAAAGAGTGAGTTAATCGAATATAAGTTATTCGAAGAGAGATAATCGAATATAAGTTATTCGAAGTGAGATAATCGAATTTAGTTATTCGAAGAAGAGTTAATCAAATAGAGATTACTCGAAAGAGAGTTATACATCGAATTCAATTATATCGAATTCGGGGAAAGTACTTATACTTTCCAGTGTTTAAATCAAGGGTATATATTAATAAATTAGTGTTCGTTTAATTATTCGAATTAAGGAATAAAAGTTATAATTTGAATTTAGATATTTCAGAAGTAGGGACTATAACGCTATAGTTATAATCAATGTTTTCAATAAAGAAGTGGATTCGTAAATTGAATCCGAGAAGATGTAGGGAAGTGTGTTAAAGATTTAAAAGATAAACTTTGACTATTTCGAAGTTAAAACGTTGTTTAGTTAAGGTCTGAGAGGTAATTATACCCCAACTTGATTGACTTCCTTCTTAACTAAGGAATGGTAAGGTTTGATAGTGAAGGAGTTTTGGAAATGTTTTCCAAACGAGAATCAGATATGTCTTCTGATAATAGAAAAATAAGAATTTCGAATATACGGAAACAGGAGATAAGTATATTAATGAACTAAGGAAATAAAGGTTAAATGATGATTGATCGATTAATTTCCATTTGGAAATAATATCGTTGTTTGCACACGTGTTTTTATTTGATAGTTAACTCACCGACTATCGAAGTTTTCAACCATTTTAACGTTGTTAATATGGAGAGACCGATTGGATTATCATCCGAAGAACCACTCGATATTGGCGTAAGCGTTGGCGATTCAAGTATGCTGAATATATTGAAGACAGAGTAAAGTGCAAGGGCTGTTGTATAAATCTTAGATAACAATTTCCTAAGATGGATGTACTGAATAATGCCTTCGGTTTGTCCAGTCCCAGGACAACTTGTATGGACAAAGGTCTGACAGAGTATATCTGATAGATTGCGTAAGTTGATCTCTTCAAACGTATTCACGTTTGGTGGTGGAGGACTTCGTTTCTCTTAGCTGTATGCCCGTGTTATTTTTGGATAAATCAATTTGTGATTTAAAGGGTATGACGATGTGACATTCTAAGTGAATGAAGATGTGGCATGTAAAAGATAAGAGTAGCCTATAGCCTCACAACCGGGAAATGACAAAAATCAGGCAGGCAGCATAGCTATGTAGGTCGCACCCATTAGGGTGTATAATCACCTGATCTAGAGTTTCATTTACTTCTAAAATCTATTGTCGATGCTGTCCCATTCGGGAAATGGTTGCTGATCCCAACCGTTGGTGATATACATTCGATACACTCAAGCGAAATGAATGGTCGGTCATGTGTGGCCAGGTTGCAAGATGTTCTTGTTGAACCCAGTGTATTCCTCTCTAGAGGTACACTAGCGAAAGGTGGTTCCATACCTTGTCATAGTTGGAAATCCATTGCCCAATACGTGAACGTGAGATGAAAGCGTTTCTGCTAGATGATTATTATATTGTGGTTGATAGACACTATTATAATATCATTGAGTTTTGATATAAAGATTATTTTGGATTCTCATAAGGGAAAAACCCGTTCCGTTATACAGCGTGGTCTTATGAGATATCGTTTAATGGCTCAAACTGTTTTAAACTGTTTTACTCATACCAGTCCCATGACTGACCCGGAGTTTATTTTGTTTTGTTTTCCCTAAACGCTTGGGTGCACAATTTTATATGGGCAGTCAAGTAGTCAGGATTCTACAGATATACTTGGAGAGCTTGGAGCAGGAGGCTTCAGGATTATATAGCTATAGTTATTTCCGCTGTGTTGTAAGTGTTGTACTCTGATAATGTTACTGTATACATATACTGATTTTATTTCAAGGATGTTATCTATTATATATTGTTCGTTCTGCTGTGAGATTCGTGTTACTCTGATGTGTATCTTCTTCTTCTTCTATTCTAAGTTTCTATCTTATCTATTCTCACCCTCTAATTTCTTTCATTAACTACCAGTATTTTTGATCCTTGGATTTTCGATATGTGTTGTATATCGGATAACCAAGATCGACTTTTTCGGGATCGTTACATATGCCAAGTGTCTCGAGGAGCTATGCACCCGAAAATGAGCCACTAATGTCCCTAAAAATGCCTTCTTGACTGCGAACACTAGCTCTATTTTCTCAAATTTGGCACCAGTCAAGTGTAAGGACCACGGTTTTCCTACAATCGGTTGTAAAATAGGAAATACTCATATCAGTCATGCCTTACTTGATCTTGGTGCTAGTGTTAATCTTCTTCCATACATTGTTTATCATCAACTAGAACTAAGGGACATTAAACCAACAAGCATCACTCTTCAGCTAGCTGATCGATCTGTCAAAAAGCCATTGGATATGATTGAAGACGTCTTGATACAAATCAAACAATTTTACTTCCCTTTTGATTTCATAGTTCTAGAAACCGAGCCTGTTTTGAGTCATGGTAGTCAAATTCCATTGATTTTGGGTCGTCACTTCTTTGCCACCTCAAATGCTATCATAAATTGTAGGAGTGGCCAACTTCGACTATCGTTTGGGCACTTAACCATTGAATTGTATATTTTCCATCAACTCAAAGATTCTGAAATAGGAGAAGTCGACATGATAGAAACAGTTGTAGATGACACATCTGATTTATCTCCTTTGAAAACTTCACTTTCCTCAACAGACGTATCTGCTATGTCTTTTGAAGAGCTATTTGAGGATGAGATTAATTTTTTACATGACAAATTAGGGGAATGTCTCGAAGAAAATTTTAGTTCCATACCATCGAATGAAATTATTGTTAAAAAAATCAAGTTTATGGGATTTTGATAATCTTCAGTTGAATGGTATAAACCCTTGGCAAGACAAAAAATTCATGGGAAGGATTTTGATTTCAGAATTCATTGGCATGCCTATTGTACCTCACAAATTTGATAAGAAATCATCATGCATCATTTTCGATAAAGGCAAGTGTGGGGGTGGGGGGGGGGAAGGAAGAATCATTCATCATAGAACATTCAACATCATCATAGATTTCATTTTGCATATGATTTTCACATGCATATAGTTGTTAAACTGCACTTTAATTTACAAATCATTTTGCATCTCATTCACCTTTGGGTACTATCTTTCAAATTTAGGAAATGTGTTTACAGTGTGGACACTGTTTTGAACAAGTGTGTGGGGGAATCTGCATTGCATTCTTTTCATTTTTCTTTATTTATTTTTTCTTTTCATATAGGAACTATCATGCATTTTAGATCGTAGTAACATGTCAATTTTTTTTTTTAAAAAATATGACTCATTTTAGATTGATGCAACAAAATAAGTTAACAAGTGTTAATCTGTTGATAGTATTTTTTTCTCTCAACGAAGATCGAATAAGAAATATAATGAAAAGTTGAATTACAAGTGATAATAGTGTTACTGGTACATAGGAAGATTCTTAGAATACCACTTTGCGAACACAAGGAAGATTCTTATAAAAGTGTAATAGTGACCTTATTGATTTGACTTGTCATACACAAGGAAATTAGAACAACACTTTGCAAACTGTGACAAGCAAACTAAGAATTTATTTCATGGCTTCACTATGTTATCAACCGAACCAATTGGCCAAACTAGAATTTAACATTTGAAAACTTGAATTATGTTGAAAATTTGTGACAAGTTGAGGTATCAAAAATAAAATCAACTGACTAGAAATTGTTAACTTAATTTGGGTACCACTTTTCTGAAACAAGTCGTGTTTTCATTTTTCTTTTCATTTGCATTTGTCCATTGCATTCACGTAGTTGCATTAGAACCACAACATATTGCATTTGGATTTTATGGGTAGTATCCGCTGAAAAACCTCACGAGACACCACTGCCTACTAGGGACACCTAAAGCTTTAATGGCTGGTTGCATATGCTAAATGCAATCGTGTTTCCTACGAAAGTGTGACCTACCTAGTTTAGTTTTTCATTCTTGTTTTACTCGAGGACAAGTAAAAGATAAGTGCAGGGGTATTTGATTAGCATTGAAAGTGTTTATTTTTACGCTCATATCTTATCTTTATTATAAACAAATAAATATTACTTTGGGTATTTTTGTGTGCTTTCACAGGTTGTTAAATAAATGTCTCCATCATTCAATTAAAGACCATTTGAATAGAAAACACTAATTCTTGGAATCAACAAATTTTAAATTGCAAAGGAAGCTGTAGCACACTGGTAAAAGCCTAGAAAGTTTGATGGTGTGTTACGAGTTCGATCCCTGTCAAGTCCTATTTTTATGAAGAAAGGAACATGAATGCTTCACACCCCACCTCCCATATTTTGAAGAATATACAGACTAATGATGTGCTTATATATATATATATATATATATATATATATATATATATACACACACACACACACACACACAGCCATGCATGTTTATATATACAATATATACACTTAATAAATATTTTAGGAATTTGGCATATTCCTCTCAAAGAATTCAAATCAAATAAATTATTATTTAATTGCCATGCAAAAAAAGGGAAGGCTTTGATTACAAATCTCCAATTAAGCACATGCTCATCTCCCCACTGATAGTGCCATACATCAGAAGGAATGCATTGATTACAAATCTTCAATCAAGCACCATGAAAGGAATATTCCTTTATCTTTGGAAAGAATTCTTTTCATATATTTTCTTAGGCCTTATATTCACATGGATATGAGATTATATCCTCTATAAATACCCATTGTATTCATTCTGAAATTCTTTTCCTTTTTCTATATTCTCTTCTTCTCCTTAATAAAGTTTTTTTTATTCCAATTTATTATCTTTTCTTTCATAACAATACGTGTTTTCTACTCAATTAGTTTTGGTAGAATATGAATTGTTATTGTTATTTTTTATTGCATATTAGTGATTGACCATTTGATTAGATTCAACGACAATTTTAATTTTAATTTTCTGTTGCTGTTTCTATTTGTTGTTTCTTTTCCAGTAATTTTTCTTCTTGTCTTAATTGTTGAATTTAGTATAGATCCGATTAGATTCGAACCTATAATAAATTCAGTATCATTATTTCAAATCACATCTCCAAATATTGTCTAATTCGACCATGAGATTACATAAATAATAAATTGTAAATAAATAAATATTACTTTGGGTATTTATAATGGCCCGCAAATCCGTACTATCTGAGTTGACTAAATACACCACACGTCCAACCGATATATCACAGAAATACGAATCATTATTAATAAAGAAGAAAAAGGTAGAAGAAGAGCAAAAATAACAATACAGAATCTCACATCGCAGCGGAACAAAATATAATATATATATATATATCAGCTTTTGGAGTACAATTTTTTTATATATATACATAACATCATCAGAGTACAACACTTACAACACAACGGAAAACAATGACTAAATAACACTGAAGCCTCCTGCTCCAAGCTCCTTTAGATAAATCTGCAAAATCCTGAACTACTTGACTGCCCGTACAAATTTGGGCACCCAAGAGTTTAGGGAAAAATTGAAAAATAAACTCCGGGTTAGTCATGGGATTGGTATAAGTAAACAATTTAAAACAGTTTGAGAAAATAAACGATATCTCATAAGACCACGCCGTATAACACGGAACGAGTTTTTCCCTTATGAGAATCCAAAACACTTGATTTAACTTTCAAATTCCTTTGAAAGAAACGATAATCTTTATATCAAACTCTTTTGATATTATAATAGTGTCTAAATCAAATGAACAGAAATCTAGTGGAATGTTTGCATCTCACGTTCCACATATATAATATACAATCAAAACCGTAAGCACTTATTGGGTAATGAATTTCCAACTATGACATGGTATGGAACCACCTTCTGATAGTGTACCTCTAGAGAAGTATACACTGATATCAACAAGAACATCTTGCAACCTGGCCACACATGACCGACCACTCATTTCGCTTGAGTGTATCGAATGTATATCACCAACAGTTGGGATCAGCAACCGTTTTCCCGAATGGGACAACATCGAATAGAATAAAGAACGAAATGAATTTCTCTAGATAGGTGATAATACACCCTAATTGGGAGCTACCCACTTAGCCATGCTGCCTGCCCGATTTTTGTCATTTCCCGGTTGTTGAGGCCTGAGGATACGATTACTTACCATTCATTGATAACACAATCACTTTGAATGCCACATTGTCAGATCTGTTAATCATCAATTAGTTTGCACAAATATATTATGGATTTTATGCTAAGAGAATAGATTCTCCTCCACCATATATATTTGTACAGTCCAACATATGTGATTATTGGAAATACTTTGTCAGACTTTCGTCCATACACGTTCGTTCTGGGACTGAATGAAACAGAAAGCACAATTTTCATAAATAGAAAAGGCCCTTGCACTTTACCGCATCTTCGATTATATTCATATGATCTGATTCGCAACGCTACTGCCAATACAGAGTGGTTCTCGGATAATAATCCAACTGGACTCTCCATATTGACAACGATATTGGCAAATACTTCGATAGTCAGTTATTTAACTATCGAAGAAAACAAACATCCATTCAAACATCAAACAATCATTGGGGCCCTTAATTAATATTTCATTTATTAAATCCCTTCTTCATTTCCTCATTAATATTTGTTATCCCAAATATTTTCAATAATCATCTTGGCCTCTTACGCCATTTGGAAAACATTTCCATATATCGCCTTCTTTTATTTTCTATACTTATAAAATATATTTTATTGACCATTGGAAAACATTCCAATTACTTATCTCTTTCATGACCATTCATTTATTTCAATACTTAGGAAATATTTATCTTTATATTTCCAAAATTCCACTTACTTGGGTTAAATCGATTTTTGTGTAAAACATCGTTACAAACAACCCAAAATACTGCATTCAACTAACTCTTATTCAAATATTTCTCTTCGAGATTGGATCTTGCTATTTATTGGTTAAAAATGAAATCAATCAAGTTGGGGTATAACTACCTCTCAGACCTTGACTGAAAACATCCTTAACTTCAAAATGGACAAGACCACTTACCTCGAATAATCAACATCATAAAAACCAATTATTCATTTTTATACGTTTCTCTTTCTAATTTTACCAGATTTAATTATAGATTTCCTTTTTGTTTATAATACTATATTTTAAAGTTCGTTTCCTTATCGAATTCTATATATATATATATATCGATACATTGATTTTTAGTTATCCAATTTTCTTAAAAATATTCTAACTCCTTAAATTCCCGAAAAAATTCGCCAGCACCTCCTTTGTACCGATCGATAGTTCAAACCTTAACTCGCCTCTCTAGGCCCTTTCCATTCAAAAAGAAAATCAAAAAGCCAAGCGGCTTGCCGATTAGGCGCATAAAAACTCATATGGAATTTAAACATGTACCTTTTGTCGGGCACACGAATTAAAATCTGCATACACTTCATTCCATACCTGTCTAACCCATATACGTTCATTTCTAATTTATTCCAACTCAATTCGATCATTTTCAACTCAATTCGCTAATTTATTCTTTAATTAGCTCTTTTGCCTATTTCACTTTTTATTTGAACATGACACATTCAAATAAGATTTTTGACTGGTTTATAAATCAATCGAATTCCATTTTCAACTTAAGTTTCATATTCGATTTCAAATATAAATTTACAAATCGAATTCACTTGTTCAAAGCCCAATTTCGATTCAAAATCTCATTAACTAATTATTATTCAAATTAGTTAATTCCATTTAATAATTAAAAATCTGATTTTTGTTTCAAAAAAATCAATCCATTACTCCACTTGAGTTCAGATATAGTTTACAACTCAAGTCTGGATTTTTTTAATGTAAATCTAAGTTTTATTTGCGTAAAATCCTTATATTTAATTAAATAAACCATTATGGTTTTATAATTATTATGGCGCTGTTTTTATGGAATTTGATTTTGACATAACTCAAATCTATACGGCGAAATCGAGAATTTTCTCTTCCATTAGAAAACTATTATCAAATCGGTCCTGACAATTCTTGTTTCAAAGAATTCCGACTTAAATTGAATTCTGTATACTCAATTGAAGTTCGAAACGCCAATTTACGAACTGCCGCGCAGTTCATTTTAACTATATTTATATATATAAACATTTAAACTTCGTTTATAATAAATCTCAACTCCATTCTAATATATTTTAATATATATTTTCTATTTCTTACTTAATATTTCTGATTATCCCTAATCGTCGATTATTTCATAATTTAGTTATAAATTTATTTACAACTCGGTCTGCTTTATTAAATCCCAATTTCTTTTGAAGTTAAATTGTAATAAAATTCATTATTATAAAATTCTAATTATAAATCCTTTTGATTTATCATAATTCCATTTATATTCTGAATCCAGAATAAATTCTATCGTTCCCTTTTTAACACAGTTCCTAATTCTTATTTTAAATTCATATTTGAATTTAAATATTTTAAATTATCCAAATGATAAATTTTCACCTTTATTTATGTATATCGTTTATATTACTTATTTATATATATTTAAACAAGTCTTGGTTTCAAATACATTTGAAATTAAAACTCTACTTTGGAAAAATAAATCCCCTTTTTAAATTCACGCTTGTATTACATTTCCCGAATTATCCAATGATAATTTTCCCCATTTCATTTATAACTCCGTTTATACATTCATTTCAAATCCTGCATTATTGATTTATAAACAACGTTTATAAATTCATTATCAAATCTTGGATTATTGATTTATGAACAATGTTTATAAATTCATTATCAAATCCTGGATTATTGATTTATAAACAACGTTTATAAATTCATTATCAAATCATGCATTATTGATTTATAAACAACATTTATAAATTCATTATCAAATCCTGCATTATTGATTTATAAACAATGTTTATAAATTCTTAATACTTGTTTTATTTTCAAAACAAGTTAATATTTCTAGACCATTCGAATTTCAAATTCTATTTTTAGAAAAATAGAATTTCCCATTTAAATCTCAAAATCTATTTCCATGATATTTTTATAAATCAACATTTTGGCCCAGTGATATTCAACCAATCAAAAACACTCCATTATCAACCATAGATTTCCTAACACATCATATATGATAATATATATGTAAACAAACAAATAATAAATATTTTTGAGGAATCTAGTTGGATCCCTCCAACTTGTTTTCCTACATCCACAGACGTTAGCCAACATAAATAATACCCATCCTGCTTCGAGGCAGGATATCGCGGTATAAAAGGTCATCCACTATCATAACGTGGGGCGTATAGGGTCATCCGCTAATGATACTGCGGCATCCGCTAATGATACTGTGGGAACTATCCAATCACCAATATATATATATATAATAACCCCAAACACCAATCCTAAATAACAAATATATATTTAATAATAGCCACAGTAATATTTTAATGCAACCAAACAACCATCAATCAATTATTTTTAACGAGTAAAATAATTCTAAATAAAAATATGAGTGAGATTTACTCACCATGATTTTTCGTTTTGCACTTATATCAATTTCAGTTTCTATTCATCGATTTCCGAGTCTTCAAACTTCACGCGGATGATTCCATTCAATTTATCTTCGCCTAAGAAAAATCTGAATTTTATAAATAAGCTATTGAATTTCTTTACAAGGTTTTACGTTAAAAATATACTAAAATTAAATTTACTATATTCCTGGTTTTTAATAGTTAACAATTTCAAATTTAACTTTTTCACTCATCTAATTTATAATTTTCCATAATGAGTTAATAAATAAATAAATCTCCTTTTCCAGTTTTCTTTTCCCAATTTTAGATAATAGTTAAAGTCGCTTTCTTTCCTTTTAATAGTATATGAATTCAGCTTTAACTAATACTAAAAAAACAAAGATCAAATTCAAATAAGGATTCACCTCCTGTTAATTTGATTTCTCCAAACCAAAGCCACTTCTTTTTTCCTGAAGCCGTTCTGACACCATGAATTGATGTTCGATGCCCTCCCCAAATGTATTGCATCGTTCAGAAACTGCTCTCCCAGGTCACGATGTTGCGCGTATATCTCGAGCACCCCAGAAATCCTTATGCTCGATTTCAAAGTCAAATTTTTTATTTTGACTTTTTCCCCTTTTTGCTGGAACAACGTTGAGCCACTCGCACTCCTCTTCCATTCGCCATTGATACAGCTCTGATCGCTTTTAATATCGCAGTGACCCTCACCCATTTGCATACCTCCACAATACTTCCAACAGAATATGTTCGATCACATCGTCGTCCAGTGTTGCGAGTTCTCCAGTCAAGATGTCGAGCTAGGGTTTTCAAATCGCGGTTCCCCCTCTTGCAAAATCGCAGAAAAAAATCTACGATGATGTCGAACTCTAGGATTTAGTTGTGATTCAGATCGCGATTTCGGGTTTTTCTGAGGTTCGATGAGGAAACCATTTTTTTCTAAAGCTTTGGATTGGTGAATGAATCTTAATGGAGCCGGTGTTTTAACTACAGGCTTTCGATTTTACTTTCAGAAGAGAACTAAAAATAAATAAAGGAGGAGGATGTCGCGATTTATAGATACAGGAAACTTAGGCATTAAGGAATTTGCATACTGTACATTATACTTGATCAACTTAGCTTAGGAATGAAGGCATTATATTTATTTATTTTAATTTGTTTTGAACCGGTATCCTTTAATTTAAATTATCACGTTGAATTCAAACTCCTATTTGAGCCCAACAACAAGCCTTTCTAGAGTTATACCACTATTCTGGACACACTGGGACAAATTTCGAAGTCCAGTTCGATCATATGGGGAAGATATTAATTTAAATCGTTATAAATTTAATTCAAAACAGTAAATTCCTCGATAATAAATTAATATTATTATTCTAATACAAACAGAATTTTGTATTGATCATCTGAACAGGTTTTAATTCAGTTTTAACTTTGAATTCAATTAAATTCATTTTCGTATTACGATGATTATATATATATTCGAAATAAATTGTATTTCGATTATTAAATCGATAACTCCATATAAAAATCGATTTATATTATCAACTCAATATTTAAATCCATATTAAATATTAAAAATTAACCAACCAAAAATCCGGGTCGTTACAGTATTTTTACGTTCATATCTAAATTGTAAATAAATAAATATTACTTTGGGTATTTTTGGGTGCTTTCATAGGTTGTTGAATAAATGTTTCCTCATTCAATTAAAGACCGTTTGAATAGAAAACGCTACTTCTTGGAATCAACAAGTTTTAAATCGCAAAGAAAGCTATAGCAAACTGGTAAAAGCCTAGAAAGTTTGGTGGAGTGTTCCAAGTTCGATCCCTGTTAAGTCCTATTTTTATGAAGAAAGGAACATGAATGCTTCACACCCCGCCACCTGCATTCTGAAGAATATATGAACTAATGATATGTTATATATATATACACACACATAGTCATGCATGTGTGTGTGCATGTATATATATAATATACACTTAATAAAGATTTTAGGAATTTGGCATATTCCTCTCAAAGAATTCAAATCAAATCAGTTATGTTTAATTGCCATGCAGAAGAAAAGGGAAGGCTTTGATTACAAATCTCCAATTAAGCACATGCTCATCTTCCCACTAATAGTGCCATACATCAAAAGGAACGCATTGGTTACAAATCTTCAATCAAGCACCATGAAAGGAATATTCCTTTATCTTTGGAAAGAATTCTTTTCATATATTTTTCTGAGGCCTTATATTCACATGGATAGGAGATTACATCCTCTATAAATACTCATTGTATTCATTCTAAACTTCTTTTCCTTTTTCTGTATTCTCTTCTTCTCCTTAATAAAGTTTTTTTATTCCAGTTTATTGTCTTTTCTTTTATAACAATACGTGTTTTCTACTCAATTAGTTTTGGTAGAACATGAATTGTTATTGTTATTTTTTATTGGATATTAGTGATTGACCGTTTGATTAGATTCAACTACAATTCTAATTTTAATTTTATGTTGTTGTTTCTGTTTGATGTTTCTTTTCTAGTCATTTGTTCTTTTTGTCTTGATTGTTGAATTTAGTATAGATCTGATTAGATTCGAATCTATAATAAATTCAATAGCATTATTTCAAATCACATCTCCAAACATTATCTAATTCGCCCACAAGATTACATAAATAATAAATTTAAGATTCCTCCGTGTGTTCGACCTGCATACTACACATCTATGCGCTTGCAGTTATTATTGCATAATTTGTGCTTTTCTAATCCATAGAAAAGCATCAAACAAGACGACAGTCAAAGAAGAATAACTCGAAACAAAAAACCGATCATATAACTCAAAGTGCATGGATAATATATAATAACAAAATATACAACATGATATAGTAGTCAAGCATATCTGAACAGAATATCACATTTCTATAAAACCACAGAATTTCAAGTACAATACATCTCAGTACATGAATTTCTGAGTATAATAAGCCTCACTACATCCCTCAAAGTATCAATAACCATCAACATACAACGGAATAGAAAAGAAATATCTATATAGTAGATAATAGAACCCAGCCTCATGCTCGTCATCGCACAACATCATCGGCCCCAAAACCGGCTACCTGCTACTTAGTTTGCTCATCAACAACACATTGATGAACGACCCAAGGTGATAAGAGGGAAACATAAAACCTTGTGTTAGACAACAGTCTTAGTGAGCGATAAAATAACTAACAACAGCTACATAAGATAATATGAGTATGGACAATTCAATCATCTAATATGTTCAACAACCATCGAGTTAACACGTGAAGATTATCCATCACATGCTATATCAGAATAGGAAAGGACAACCCCAATCCCACTTATCTTCGACATCCTACGATGATAGCCTTCCCATAGAACTTAGGAAAAAAGTACATAATCAACCATATCATCTAACTTCCTAGTTATCACCGACTATACATCCTTGAATCTGTCGATAATCGAACTTTCTTTCAATGATCAAAAAGGTTAATGGAAAACCCCGGTTCTAACACTACAACAAACATGCACTTTAATAGCGTTTAATATTCGCTATAAAATAAAACTATAACGATTTTATAAACGCTATATATCAAAAAGCTATAAGAGGTCAGAAAATACAATAGCTCTGGGGAAATGCTATGGAAAACCTTACTTTATAGCATGTTTGTTGCTATCTTAGACGCTATGTGTCCATACAAATATCTTCTATAGAGTTTCATCACTTGCTATCGAACATGTACATAAAAGGATGTTGCTAACGTTTATGACGTCATTTAATTGTTATAATATGTTGACAATACCAGTTTTTTATAACATCAAAAATCGCTTAGAATAGTTCGTGACTATCTTCCATGTAATGTCCTGCCTTTTTGACCGCTTCAAATTGGTAATCAATCCAACTTAAAACATTCAAATTGATAGATCATTATTTAGCTTATAAAGTTTAAAATAGAATCAACACAGAAAACACAGAGTAATAAATAACACAATATCGAACAACGATATAAAGCTTTAATATATTAATCAAAAAATTTGATACAAGATTTTATATACAATGGAATCAAAAATATAGTTGAAAATAATGAAAACACTTACTAGTTTAAAATTTTGAAGTGCGCCGTCTTTAGAATCCCCGGCTTAGCCAGTCTTCAAATCCTAAGCTGTAATCTTTAAAATCCGTAACACTCGGGTCTGACCCGAACGTTCCATGCAAAAACATAAAACACTCGAGTCAGGATTAATCATTTGTTCAAGTAAATTAACTTCAATATAACTGAAATATAATAGTTGATCCTAATAAATTATTAAACTTCGAGTACATCAAACCTATGAGAAACAGCCAAGATATAGTGTTACATCCCATATTTTCTGTATATTTAATTTTCAAATTCTAAATAAATAAAATAGAATAATATTGGATAAAAATCAAATTTTGTCGATTATAATGATGATGATTATTTGAATGGAGTATAAATAGATTTTTAATTTAGTTTATACTTAGAATTTTTGCAATTTGAAAATTTATATTTTATTTAATAAATTTGAGTTGTTTAGTTTATAATGGAAATTCAAATTTAATTTGGTAAATGGAGAATTCTAAGTTGGGAAATAATAACTGAAATTCAAATCAAAGATTCAAATAATCAAATTTATATTTAAAATGTGTGAAATTTATTTATAAAATTTATTTAAGTCTTAATTGGATTTAAATGGAATTTTTATCAATA
This sequence comes from Allium sativum, assembly GCA_030737875.1. NCBI lineage: Eukaryota > Viridiplantae > Streptophyta > Magnoliopsida > Asparagales > Amaryllidaceae > Allium > Allium sativum. Next base: position 747,111,395 of record CM060915.1, read on the forward strand.
TTTAAATTGAATTAAAACAGTTAACCGAATAATTGAATATTTTATTTATTTAATTAACTGTGAAATTTAACTGTTTTGGCGACTTTCTCGAAATTCGATGAAACTGGCGTCATCAGAACCGGAACGGTGAATTATGATATGATTTCAATTTGCGCTAAAATCCGACTTGTAATTTGATCGTACGAGAGAAAATGTGAAAGAGGTTAGTATAATATGATAATTTGTTGTTTCTAAGGTTTGGGCCTTATATATGTGTTTAAATAAAATCCTTTTATCACTCATCATCCCATTCTCTAATTCTACGTTCATTTTTTTCTCAATCCATTTTTCTCTAATGGCTGAAACGAATGAAAAGCCCTAGATCACAAATTAAAATTTTCAACTTCAAAATTAAATCTCCACAAACCCTATCCTATTATATACCGAATCGAAGCTCTTGTCGATTGGAAGCTACAGATCCTGTTCGTTTCGACATGCGGTGCTTAGATTGGCCGGAATTCGCAGTCAAAGGGCAAGAATTTCAAAAACCCTAGGAGGAAATTGGATGTTTCCGATTTAGGGCATAATTGGAGAAATCGAAACATGGGTTTGGTCGAAAATGGCTTGCGGAGATGAACGACAGTGGTCGGAGGGTTTATTGCGAGATAGATCGCCGGAATTTGGTGATTTAGGGTTTTAAAACCCGGTTTAGGGCAGCCGTCGTGCCAGCGGAGTAGGCTACCGGAGGTGTGGCTCCGGCATGAATAGGTGTGGGTTTCGATGGTGGTTCCAGCGACGTCAGTCTTGAAGGGTCTGGTGGTAGTTAGAGGCTACGGGCGGTCAAAGGGCAGTGCTCGAATGGGTTTTTCCGCGATGAAGTTCCTGTAGCGGAGAGGAATTTTGAGCGGGGAGAAGGCTGATGTGGCCACTTCTAATTGGGTGAGGATTATTATATTAATTTTTATATATTTTAAAATTCAAATCAGAAAAACGCTAATAAATTTTTAGTTTTAACTAGGATTTGGACACGGTTGTGTGCACTTGGATCATGACGAAATTGCGGTCGATCTGAGACTGGTTTGGCTGCGTTTGGGGACTGTGAAATTTTGGGTTTTGGTTGGACGTCCGATCCATTAAGGACGCAAAGGTGAGTGATTTTCTCAATCACGAATGACTAAATTTTTCCCATATATATTGAATTAAATTGTGAAATAAGTTCGGTCGCATGGTTGTGTTGACTGATGAATTGTTTGTTTAAAAACTGACATGCAAGAATATAGTTTGCAAATTTAGGGTAATAACTAGTTATTGTAGTTAATTAAATTTTAGTTAGAAATACCGACACTCATTAATCAGTTGAATGATTAAAGATTTACCATGAAGAAAAATAGTTGTGATAGATGCCTTGGTTGATTTGATTTTTGAATTTATGTTACTTGAAGTGTTCCCTTATTTAGTATATGAATGTTGTATGCTCATTTGTCGATGAATCCCTTTTTTCCACCCTTGATGTTACAAACATCGAATAAACTCGTGATTAATCGATTTAAATAAATTAAGAACACAGAGTGAAATGATAAATCTCTGTGACCCCTGATTTGGATTGAAATGATAAGATCCATCCCTGAAATATCGAGAAATTAAATTTAATATCACTTGGCCATAGTATAGAAAATTTTATACAGACATCGGTTGGTTAAATGATTTTTCAAATATTTGGAGATTTTATTTGACCAAAATTTCATTTAAAGGAATGAGCTGATACTCGATAAACTTGTTTTCTGTAAAAGATCTGGATCGCGAATGTTATTTGAAGTGGTTAAGAAATTTTTCCAAAGGTGGTGGAAATTCTTAAAGTGAGATTTGAATATAATCTGAAATTTTCAAATTAAGGGCTGGATTTGAATGTAATAAATTCTTATTGAATTTAATTTGGAAAAAAGAGGATCGAGGATACTTGGGGTTGTTTAAAACTTAAGTGAATATGGTTTGAATTTCTATGAATTGAAAGATTGGTTTGAATGGCGTTTGAAACAAGATATTGAACTATGTGACTCCATTGAGACTGGAGTATGGGTTCAAGTATTTAAAGTTCGGAAGAAAAGAACAAATTTGATTAAAGAATTTTATATTATATATATATATATATATATTTACAATGTTTGATTTCAAATAAGTATTCTTTCCTTAAAATTTATTATTTAACTTTTACCTATAGACTATTTATTTTAGCTTAAATTTTTCTTATATTTTATTATTTAAACTAATTAGTAAAAGTTTATTTTATGTATATATTCATAATGATCTAAATTATCTTATTTTGTTTTAACCATTATTCTATACATATATGTTTATATAAAGATTTTATTTAAAAACATCAATTTTCAAGTTATATTAAATGATCGTAAATTTCTTCCGAATGGAAAGTGCTGGATTTAAACCTTAGTTCGAGATGGAGTCGAGATAAAGTATTCAAATATGAATCGACTTTAACCAAATTTTATATGGAAAGGTAATTGATATGTTTCGAATATAATGGATTCCATAAAGGATATGAATGAGTTGTTATGGAGATTTATACACTATTGAATATGAATGGATTTCGGATTTAAATCGATTTGAGATAATTATAATATTTGATATGAAGTATATTCTACTTGAATATAAATCGGTTTGGTGAAATATTATATAATTTTAATATAATGAAATGAAATATATTCTAGTTTAGAATATAATCGGTTTTGGTATGATTATGATATGTTGATATGAAAATTATATTCTTTTGAATATAAATTGGGTTCGAAACAAAACATGATATTTGGATATAAACCGAACCTTTGTGAAATGTAAAAGTACCAACCGATGTGGGAAATGTAAAGGTTGGTTGTTGAAGAGGCCCCACAAAGGGAATGCATTAATGTCATGAAGCGTTATAGTAGTATAGAACATATAAATTACAAGAGTAAATAAATAAAACACAGCGGAAGATAAAACTAATTTCATAGCATCATAACTTCAAAACAAGCTTACAAAAGTAGTCTCCAAAACCATCACAACAGGATCAATTGTCTTTTCCAAAAGCTTCAAAGTTCATAAAGAAGCAAATACTTAAATAACATAAATGAATAAATCCCCACTGAGCATAAGCAAAGCCAAAAAGATGAGAGAGTCCAAAGAGATACATCTACTCTTTTCAAGCAACTGAAAGAAATCGGCACTAAGCTGTAGTATTCCCTCCTTGCAAACCTGAGGGGGGGGGAAGGAAAGAAAAGAGGTGGAAACAAAACGGGTCAGACATAAAGTCTTGCGTGTCCAGTAATTTTAACAAATAATAGGTAAGGTAAATAATCAAGACATAAATAGGCATCATGATATGGTTGTAACATAGATAAGGTAGATAAAAAGGATGGACAAGATGATTCCGTTCCTAAGTACTAAGACAATCCTACACCTTGGTAAAGTGAAAAACCCTCCAAGTACTAGCCCCGATGATCGAAGTCAACATCAGACTAGCAGCCAAAGGACTATCCAACTCAACCAACATGTATTTCGTTACACCGCACTTTTGCTAAGTTACACCACATTACTTAATTACACTGCACATCTACTAGTCTCTATTTACTAAAGGTTGATCCCTTCCCACTAACTGTACCCACATGACATACTTGGTAGTTACTTGTACCTAGCTGCCATCGTAGGTGCCGGCTTGCTCCTACCACCGCTAAGGTACCCTTACCCTACCCATTCGATCGGCTCCTTAAACCCTGTAGGCACCCGTGCTGCCCCACAGTGGGGTGAATCACTCCCCAAAGTGGCAACCCCGATACTAACATAAAATGCACGACCATCACTCCCCAAAGTGGCAACCCCGATACTAACATAAAATGCACGACCATACCTACACGATGCAACAACGTCTTACCTACCAGGCCGGAACCATTCACGCAGATGAACCTGTTGGACTCGCGTTGCCACCGCTATTCACGTTATGACCTCTTACATTCAAGTCCAGTAAGCATGCCCCAACCCCGGCCTAGTACCGGGCCCAATTAGATACTCAAACGGGTTACTGGTTGAACGGGTCCCCCATCCGACACAAGCCTCCCACCTATGCTTGGTCCCCACTAGGTTTTTCTCCCACTTAACCATTTTAATTTAAATGTCCATGTCTTACACATGCTATGGTTAAGTCCATACTTACATGTCACAATTTACATGTCTTATCTTACACCGGTTAAGTCCATATTTACATGTCATAATTTACATGCCACTCCACTTAACCCTCTAACCATACCCATGTCTTATTATGGTTAGTATTCCTTAATTCATTCCTCATGGCGAACGGTGCATGACCTCCCACATTAGACCGAACGCTTTGTGGCCGCTGGATTTGCCGGGCGGTTCCGGGCAGTCTTACGCTACAAACCGGGTCTAACCTCGTGTCATTAACCGTTGCGCCTACAATTCATTCCTTTGACCTCTCACATTAGACGTCCAATTGTGGCAGCTGGATTTGCCAGGCGGTTCCGGGCAGTCTTACGCCACAATTGTGCCTAACCTCGTGTCAAAGGTTTATTAATAATCGTATTTCACCCATACCCAATTTTCATGTCATGTATATCCAATTAAACATATAATCATGTTTATAATATTGCCTATTCCAAATTATCACTAATTACATATTAACTAGCCTCAATTACAAATTCACAATTATAGGCAATTTCATCATTCCATGTAATTCATAACCAAATATTCCAATTTCACATATTACCCAATTATCCAAAATGACCAATAATATCCAATTTTCCATATTTCACATATTCCCCTCGTTCCCGCGTATTCGCATTCGCGCGTATTTTTAACATAGGCTCGAAGGTAGCCTAGATCCAAAAATAAAAGGAATATGGATAAGAAGAGAGAATCAAATCACAGAAAATTGGAATTAACACAACATCATGAAATAAAGGGGCATATAAACTAGCATAGATGCATAATGACAGATTCAACATGAATAAACTGATAAAAGTATGAACTTTACATAGAAACATAGGCATATGATGACATGAATCAAAAAGGTGAAGACTTGGATGAGATTGAAATTTCATACATACATATGAATCCTCTTTACAACTTCATCATGTTACTTTTAATCCCATTATATTGTGAAAATCACCGTACTCACCTTTCGTGGTTAAAGAATAGAATTATGCACTGAAATTGGTGTAGAAACGTTGCGGTGTTGCTGATTTATCTTCTTGAATTGTTGTAGAAGCTATAATATTTAATTTGAGTTGAAGTTGAATACTTGAGATATGATTTCGAGGCGGCGGCTAGGGTTTAAGAGAGAGTTTGACAGCATAATGGTGTCATAGATAATATTTACGAATTAGGGTTAGGTCTTAGGGTGTATATATAGGTGTAGGAAGATATTTAGGACCATTAGATTAACCCTGAACCATGAGAACCAATCAGATGCCACATCTTCCTTTGAGCGAATCGGCCCACGGGTTGATAGCCAAACACCCTAAATCCACCCCTAGTCGACCCAGCGGGGCTTGGGTCGACCTCAAAAATGGGCCGGTTCGGTTATTCCCCCTCCCAATTCGCTGTTTTGAACTTTTTTGCATATTTATTTATTTAATTATACATACATATATATATATATATATATATTTCTCTCATATGCATACAAACTTCATGGCTTAATAACATCTTCATAAGGTATCCGTTTTGTGCAAACCAAATGTCTATCTTGACCCAAAATTCTGAAACGAACATAATAGCGCAACCCATTTCACTTAATTCTTTTCTAAAAATTAAGTATGCTTTAATTTGTGAATTTTAATGTTATCAAATTACGGGGTGTTATATTCTCCCCCCTTAAAGGATTTCGTCCCCGAAATCTCCAAGTTAAGAAGAATGTATCCTACTATCCAATCATCATCTACTCAACCATCATCCACAAGCATCCATTGTCCTTAAAAGATTTCTAATGCTTTTCATGTACATATGCATAGTGTGTGTATATGTTCGTATGCTAATGAAAAATCAGGCGGTCCACTGATTCAGTCGACCTCCTTAATGCAAATAATGATAGTGACATGTATCCATCTTATATGCAAAGAACCCTATACATATCATTACTACATGTGTGCACAACCATTCATTTAAATGCAACATCCATACGATACACACATTCAATGTACATTCATTTTACTAAATACATCCATTTATATGCAATATGCAATATGAAAGTGATTGAGCCGATCTAGTGCCTAAAGTGTGTGTATATGCATCCATGAGCAACCGCTAGCAAACACTTGCAACCACATGCATCCACCATACATACATAACATGTCTCAAACACATGTTTCAACCATAGGACTACCCTATCTAAAGGTAAAAGATACTAGCGAGAGGACATGATAAAGATAGAACAAGTGCAAGCTAATCGATAAAGGAGAAATTAAAAGACATACCCTCAAAAAGAAAAGGGTACAATAAACACATCTTCTCTTCCGTCTCCTAAGTAGCATCGCTCTCATCATCTCCCCATTGCATTTTGACTAGCTTGACCTCTCAATTCCTCAACTTCTTAATCTCCGACCCAAAAATGCATGTAGGAGCTCGTCGAATCGTCGCATCACGCTCTATCTCCACATCTCTAAGTAAGCTCGGCTCTACCACTTCCACGGTCTCATGCAAGCACTTCCTCAAATGTGATACATGGAATACGTCGTGTACACCACTAAGTCTCTTGGGCAACTCCACTCTATACGCCATCTGTCCAATCCTCTCTTTAATAGGAAACGACCCTACGAACCTTGGTGCTAACTTCCCAACGGACCCAAAGCGAACAACATTCCGTAATGGAGACACCTTGATAAAGACCATGTCTCCAATATCAAACTCAAGATCAGTCCTCCTCTTGTCCGCATAAGATTTCTGCCTAACTTGCACCGTCTTCATCCTCCTTCGAATCAAATCGATCTTTTCCGAAGTCACTCTAATCATATCGGGCCCAAGTAAGATCTTATCCGTAGATTCCCACCAACATGTAGGTGAGCGACAAGGCCTTCCATAAAGAGCCTCGAAAGGTGCCATGACAATGCTAGACTGAAAGCTATTATTATACGCAAACTCCACCAAAGGAAGATGCTCCTCCCATGTACCTACAAGTCTAGGACACATAACCTCAAAAGGTCCTCTAGAATGCGATTCACTTTCTCAGTCTGGCCGTCCGTCTGAGGATGATATGCGGTACTCAAACATAACCGAGTCCCTACCGCCTCTTGCAAAGTCTTCCAAAACTCGCTAGTAAAGATGGGATCTCGGTCGCTTACTATACTTGAAGGAATACCATGCAAACGAACTACCTCTTGAATGTATACGGAAGCTAACCATGGAGCGGTCCTCTTACTCTTCACAGGAATGAAATGGATGCTCTTAGTAAGTCTGTCTACCACAACCCAAATCCCCATATTACCCTTCCTCGATCTCGGCAACCCATCGACAAAATCCATCGAGACACTATCCCACTTCCACTGTGGAACCTCCAATGGGTGAAGCAACCCACCGGGTTTCTTTTGCTCCGCTCTTACTTGTTGGCACACCAAGCATCTAGCGACATACTCGGCCACATCCCTCTTCATACCGGCCCAAAAGAAAACTCGCTTCATGTCATTGTACATCTTGTCCCCGCCAGGATGAATGGTCATCTTTGAACGATGTGCATCATCAAGAATAGCCTTCCTCAAGCTCTCGTCCCGCGGTACACAAAGTCTATCGTCCCTACGCAACCAACCCTTATCATCTAGGGCATACCTACTAAGATGGCTCAATGACTCCCCCCTTATGAGCTTCTCTACTAATTCAACCAACTGTGGGTCATCTCACCATGCCTCACCAATCCGTCCCAAAAGCGTAGGTCTGACCTCTAAGGTTGCTAGCAAACCGAGTACATAATCAATGGATGGTCTAAAATCAAAGGTGGAGATGAACTCTAAACTTCACCGCTCAACAAACAAAGGACTCAAGCTCAACCTTTTCCTACTCAAGGTACCCGCCACAACGTTACCCTTGCCAGGGGTATATGCTATCTCGAAATCGTAGGACGCCAAGAACTCCATCCACATTTGCTGCCTTAAGTTCAAGTCTTTTTGAGAAAACAAGTATTTTAGAGATTTATGATCCGTGTACAATTCGAACTTTTCGCCAAGAAGATAATGTCGCCAAGACTTAAGCACAAAAACAATAGCGGCCAACTCTAGTTCATGTGTAGGGTAATTTCTCTCATGAACTCTCAACTGCCTTCAACCATAGGCTATTACCCTCCCCTCATGCATTAAGACTGCGCCTAGTCCTGTCCCACAAGCATCGGTATAAACGGTAAATGGCTTTACTCCCATCTGGCAACACTAAGACTGGGGTTGTGGTCAAAGCTCTCTTTAAACGTTGGAACGCATCATCACAATCTACGTCCCATGTGAAAACTAGGTTCTTCTTCGTCAAGCGTGTCAATGGGGCTGATATCTTTGCGAAGTCCTTGATAAACTTCCTATAGTAGCCAGCCAACCCCAAGAAACTCCTCACCTCGGTAGCATTTTTAGGGACCTTCCAATCTTGGATGGCCACCACCTTCACGGGATCCACAGCTATCCCTTCCTTGGAAACCACATGCCCTAAGAATCGCACTTCCTTCCTCCAAAAGTGACATTTAGAAAATTTAGCTTTAAGGCTATACGCTCGAAGGATCTCCAACACTTCCCCAAGATGTAGGGAATTCTCTTCTTCATTCTTAGAAAAGATTAAGATGTCATCCTCAAAGACCACCAAAAATTTGTTAAGGAACTCTCTAACTACCCTACTCATCAAGTCAACAAAGTATGCGGGGGCATTTATCAAACCGAAAGGCATTACCAGCCACTTAGAAACCGTTCGGAGTCCTAAAGGCAGTCTTGTCTATGCTGTCCTCAGCCACTCTCAACTGATGGGAACCAGTGGCTAAGTCCAACTGCGAAAATACTAAGGCGCCAACTAACTAATCGAATAAATCGTCAATCCTCGACAGTGGGTGCCTATTCTTCTTTGTAAGCTTATTAAGTTCTCTATAGTCCACGCACAGTCTAAGGGACCCATCCGCCTTCGTGGCAAAAACTATTGTGGCACCCCACTCCGATATACTACGTCTTATGTACCCCTTCTCAAGCAACTCCACTACTTGCTTATTGAGTTCCCTCCTCTCACGAGGAGCCATGTGGCGTACTGGCAGAGATACGGGTTTGGCATTGTCTACAAGATAAATACGAAAGTCCATCTCACGTTTTGGGGGTAGACCCCTCACCTCATCGAAGACATCAAAATATTCGCGGACTATACGAACAGAATGTAAATCATCATTGGATGCGCCAAGTGACTCAAAATAACTAAGCATCACCGATCCTCTAGGGTCACAAGAAATATCAAGGGTCTTTCCACTACGAGTCAACAATTTTACTACCCTTCGTTCACAATCTAGGATGGCACCATGCCTGGCTAGCCAATCCATCCCTAGAATCAACCCATAGCCCATGAAACCAAGCATAAAAGCATTACATTCAAAACCAATGCCTAAGATAGACAATCTCACATCCCTACAAACCATGGATAAATGAGCCGACCCACCAATAGGATTTGAGACTACAATGGGATCCACAACGAGACTAGTGTTTAAGTGCAGTGTTTCAACTAATGATGTAGAGATAAACGAATGTGATGCGCCAAAATCGAATAAAGTACGGACAAGATGATCAAACTAGAAAATCAAATTTTCGATGGAAATTTTTCTACCTTCCCCTTGTCCCGGAGTCATGAGAGCATGAACTTGCCCTCCCGAAGTAGACCCTGCCCTTTGCCCTTATTTCTTAGTACAGTCCTTCACTCCATGACCAGCATCACCACAATGATAACAAGCAAACTTCTTCTTCTTTCTACAGTCCTTCTTTAGATGACCAGGTATTCCACAGTTATGACACTTCCTCTTCTCTTTGCCACCCTTCTTTTGCTATTGGGTTTTCTTTTGATCCCCTTTCTTCTCCGGTGCCTTATTAGCATTAGCGCCTTTCTCCTCTTCATGCATAAGCGCCATGTCAACCAGCTTCTCAAAGGTGGCCCCCATGGGAATGCGGGTCATTGCCAGCCCATGTAGCGGCTCATTCAAGCCTTTAAAAAATCTCAGAGCCTTCTTTTCGGGTGTGTTAACCAAGTCTAAGCCAAACCTCGCCAACTGATTGAACTTGTTGACGTACTCTTTTACTGGTAGATTTCCCTGCTTCAATGCCAAGAACCTTTCCATGTATAAGTTCTCTTCTGCTAGTGAGAGAAATTTCTCTTCGAACCTATGCCTGAAGTCCACCTATGTCTCAATTGGACGCTCTCCATTAGTGACCTCCCACCAATACGAAGCCTCATCCTTCATCAACCAAGCAGCCAATTGGACTTTCCTCCTATCATCCACATCAAACATACCAAAAAGGTCCTCTACTTCTTTCAACCAATTTCTAGCTTCAACGAATGTTTCAGACCCACTAAAAGGTTTTCCACCCATCAAACGAAAATCTTTACATATCTTGGAGAAAGCATCTCCACGCGGAGGAATGACTGGAGCTGGGGGAGAAGGAGGAGAAACGTTGGTCGGGCCCGCGACAACGGCCCTAGCCTCGAGATATTGACGAAACCAACCGGGTACATGAACACCCTCTGGTATCTCAGATGCTCTAGACATGCTGAAAAGAAAAAGAAAGAGTTTCAAAACAAGGGAAGCGAAAGAGAGATGTATGGCTTGCGGAGATTATGCTCCTTAAAGTAAACTTTCCTTGAAAATAGCTTCTTTAAAACAAGTTTTTGAAAATACTTTCTAGGAAAATAAAACTTTTGAAAACACTTTTCAAAACTTTTTATCTGTTCTTGTAACCATAGCTCTGATATCACGTCTAACACCCTATGGACATTAATGTCACTCATAAAGTGAATGAATTAATGCCATGAAGCGTTATAGTAGTATAGAACAGATAAATTACAAGAGTAAATAAATAAAACACAGCGGAAGATAAACTTATTTCATAGCGTCATAACTTCAAAACAAGCTTACATATGTAGTCTCCAAAACCATTACAACAGGATCAATTGTCTTTTCCAAAAACTTCAAAGTACATAAAGAAGCAAATACTTAAATAACATAAATGCATAAATCCCCGCTGAGCATAAGCAAAACCGTAAAGATAAGAGAGTCCAAAGCGATACATCTACTCTTTTCAAGCAACTGAAAGAAATCGGCACTAAGTTGTAGTATTCCCTCCTTGCAAACCTAAGGGGGGAGGAAAGAAAAGAGGTGAAAACAAAACGGGTCAAACAAAAAGTCTGGCGAGTCCAGTAATTTTAACAAATAGTAGGTAAGGTAAATGATCAAGACATAAATAGGCATCATGATATGGCTGTAACATAGATAAGGTAGATAAAAAGGATGGACAAGATGATTCCGTTCCTAAGTACTAAGACAATCCTACACCTTGGCTAAGCGAACAACCCTCCAAGTACTAGCCCCGAAGACCGAAGTCAACATCAGACTAGCACCCAAAGGACTATCCAACTCAACCAACATGTATTTCGTTACATCGCACTTTTGCTAAGTTACACCACATTACTTAATTACACTGCACATCTACTAGTCTCTATTTACTAAAGGTTGATCCCTTCCCACTAACTGTACCCACATGACATACTTGGTAGTTACTTGTACCAAGCTGCTATCGTAGGTGCCGGCTTGCTCCTACCACGGCTAAGATACCCTTACCCTACCCATTCGATCGGCTCCCTAAACCCCGTAGGCACCCGTGCTGGCCCCATAGTGGGGTGTATCACTCCCCAAAGTGGCAACCCCGATACCAACATAAAATGCACGACCATACCTACACGATGCAACAACGTCTTACCTACCAGCCCGGACCCATGCGCGCACATGAACCCGTTGGGCTCGTGTTGCCTCCGCTATTCACGTTATGACCTCTTACATTCAAGTCCAGTAAGCGTGCCCCAACCCCGGCCTAGTACCGGGCCCAATTAGATACTCAAATGGGTTACTGGTTGAAACGGGTCCCCCATCCGACACAAGCCTCCCACCTATGCTTGGTCCCCACTAGGTTTTTCTCCCACTTAACCATTTTAATTTAAATGTTCATGTCTTACACATGCTATGGTTAAGTCCATACTTACATGTCATAATTTACATGTCTTATCCTATACCGGTTAAGTCCATATTTACATGTCATAATTTACATGTCACCCCACTTAACCCCCTAACCATACCCATGCCTTATTATGGTTAGTATTCCTTAATTTATTCCTTATGACGAACGGTGCATGACCTCCCATATTAGACCGAACGCTTTGTGGCCGCTGAATTTGCCGGGCGATTCTGGGCAGTCTTACGCCACAAACCGGGTCTAACCTCGTGTCATTAACCGTTGCGCCTGCAATTCATTCCTTTGAACTCTCACATTAGACGTCCAATTGTGGCAGCTGGATTTGTCGGGTAGTTCCGGGCAGTCTTACGCCACAATTGCGCCTAACCTCATGTCAAAAGTTTATTAATAATCGTATTTCACCCATACCCAATTTTCATGTCATGTATATCCAATTAAACATATAATCATGTTTGTAATATCCAAATTGTCACTAATTACATATTAATTAGCCTCAATTACAAATTCACAATTATAGGCAATTTCATCAATTCCATGTAATTCATACCCAAATATGCCAATTTCACATATTATCCAATTATCCAAAATGTCCAATAACATCCAATTTTCCATATTTCACATATTCCCCTTGTTCCCACCTATTCGCATTCACGCGTATTTTTAACATAGGCTCGATGATAGCCTAGATCCAAAAATAAAAGGAATAGGGATAAGAAGAGAGAATCAAATCACAGAAAATTGGAATTAACACAATATCATGAAATAAAGGGGCTTATAAACTGGTATAGAGGCATAATGACAGATTCAACATGAATAAACTGATAAAAGTATGAACTTTACATAGAAACATAGGCATATGATGACATGAATCAAAAAGGTGAAGACTTGGATGAGATTTAAATTACATACATACATATGAATCCTCTTTACAACTTCATCATGTTACTTTTAATCCCATTATATTGTGAAAATCACCGTACTCACCTTTCGTGGTTAAAGAATAGAATTATGCACTGAAATTGGTGTAGAAACGTTGTGGTGTTGCTGATTTACGTGGTTAAAGAATAGAATTATGCACTGAAATTGGTGTAGAAACGTTGCGGTGTTGCTGATTTATCTTCTTGAATTGTTGTAGAAGCTCTAATCTTTAATTCGAGTTGAAGTTGAATACCTGAGATTTGATTTAGAGGCGGCGGCTAGGGTTTAAGAGAGGGTTTGACTGCATAATGGTGTCATAGATAATACTTATGAATTAGGGTTAGGTCTTAGGGTGTATATATAGGTGTAGGAAGATATTTAGGACCATTAGATTAACCCTGAACCATGAGAACCAATCAGATGCGACATCTTCCTTTGAGCGAATCGGCCCACGGGTTGACAGCCAAACACCCTGAATCAACCTCTAGTCGACCCAGCGGGCTTGGGTCGACCTCAAAAATGGGCTGGTTCGGTTATTTCCCCTCCCAATTCATTGTTTTGAACTTTTTTGCATATTTATTTATTTAATTTTTTTATATATATCTATATATATATTTTTCTCTCATATGCATACAAACTTCAAGGCTTAATAACATCTTCATAAGTTATCCGTTTTGTGCAAACCAAATGTCTATCTTGACCCAAAATTTTGAAACGAACATAATAGCGCAACCCATTTCACTTAATTCTTTTCCAAAAATTAAGTATACTTTAATTTGTGAATTTTAATATTATAAAATTACGGGGTGTTACACTCTCTGTCAGTGTCGATAGCACTTTAACAACTGTGAACGTTATGACATATCCAGAATGAGATATGATGACTTGGAGGCTATTATTGGATTGAAGAAAATGAACGATGACGAAATAGCCCTGACCTTCAGGTCGGAATTGAAATGACTAAAACAGGAGCTATACCGTGACTAATTGAGGTAGCACCTTTGATCGGACACACTTCTTCGATACTATTTCTATGACTATGATGATGATGATGATTTGGGCCCTTTATGATTTTGGGAGTGTGATCCGAGGTGGGCGGTAGTGGCTGCTATGCGTTACCACCGGTCCGGGAGTGCAATTGGTAGAATCCTACCCTGGGTATTGCCTCGAGTGCCTTGTCATATTATCCTTATCGAGCCCCATACGATTTTGATTTAGCATTGCCTACTATGGAATGCCCTCTGATAACACCAGTACGGTGAATTTACGGTACCGTATAGACTGTTGATGCCTGTAAACGGCGTAAGGGTAATATGGTAATCCCGCTTACACTATTTTTATGATATTTACTTTACTGGATAGACACTATCATAATAGTGTATTATACTATATATGTATTAGTTTAACGGATCCTCGAGAGATGGAAAAATCCCGTAACATCTCTTGAATTACTGCACACACGATACTAATGTTATTTCGTATTTTAATTTGACTAATATGAGAATGATTTAGTGCTGATCCGAGTGTTTGTTATGTTTTCTTTTTATGCAAAACGCTCGGGTCAACAGACATCTGCAGTTGCCGAAGATGACTGTGCCTTGGGGATGGAAGACGAAGATTGGTATATATCTATCATATATATGTATTTCCGCTGCTATGTGATGAAATCTTTATATGTATAACTCTGATAGTCATTGTATATATTTCAATTGTTTTAACTGTTACTTAATTATTATATGTTATCCTTCCGCTATGAGATATCTATGTTTGTTTTCCTCTTCTTTCTTTTCTTCTTTTCCTAATAACTGCCTATATTTATGATTTGGTTGGGTCGACATGTGTGGTTTATTGTCGATTTGAACAGTTAAAAATACAGGTCGTTATAGTTTGTAACACCCCATGTCCATTAATGTCACTCACAAAGGGAATGCATCAATGTCCATGAAGCATTATTGTTGTATAGCACAGATAAATTACAAGAGTAAATAAATAAAACAACACAGCGGAAGATAAAACTTATTTCATAGCATCATAACTCAAAACAAGCTTACATAAGTAGTCTCCAAAACCATTACAACAGGATCATTGGTCTTTTCCAAAAACTTCAAAGTACATAAAGAAGCAAATACTTAAATAACATAAATGCATAAATCCCCACTGAGCATAAGCAAAGCCATAAAGATGAGAGAGTCCAAAGTGATATATCTACTCTTTTCAATCAACTGAAAGAAATCGGCACGAAGCTGTAGTATTCTCTCCTTGCAAACCTAAGGGGGAGAAAAAAAGAGGCGGAAACAAAATGGGTCAGACATAAAGTCTGGCGAGTCCAGTAATTTTAACAAATAATAGGTAAGGTAAATGATCAAGACATAAATAGGCATCATGATATGGCTATAACATAGATAAGGTAGATAAAAAGGATGGACAAGATGATTCCGTTCCTAAGTACTAAGACAATCCTACACCTTGGCTAAGAGGACAACCCTCCAAATACTAACCCCGAAGACCGAAGTCAACATCAGACTAGCACCCAAAGGACTATCCAACTCAACCAACATGTATTTCGTTACACCGCACTTTTGCTAAGTTACACCACATTACTTAATTACACCGCACATCTACTTGTCTCTATTTACTAAAGGTTGATCCCTTCCCACTAACTGTACCCACATGACAAACTTGTTAGTTACTTGTACCAAGATGTTATCGTAGGTGCCGGCTTGCTCCTACCACCACTAGGGTACCCTTACCCTACCCATTCGATCGGCTCCCTAAACTCCATAGGCGCCGTGCTTGCCCCACAGTGGGGTGTATCACTCACCAAAGTGGCAACCCCGATACCAACATAAAATGCACGACCATACCTACACGATGCAACAACGTCTTATCTACCAGCCCGGACCCATGCACGCACATGAACCCGTTGGACTCGCGTTGCCACAACTATTCACTTTTTGACCTCTTACATTCAAGTCCAGTAAGCACGCCCCAACCCCGGCCTAGTACCGGGCCCAATTAGATACTCAAACGGGTTACTGGTTGAAACGGGTCCCCATCCGACACAAGCCTCCCACCTATGCTTGGTCCCCACTTGGTTTTTCTCCCACTTAACCATTTTAATTTAAATGTCCATGTCTTACACATGCTATGGTTAAGTCTATACTTACATGTCATAATTTACAAGTCTTATCTTATTCCGGTTAAGTCCATATTTACATGTCATAATTTACATGTCACCCCACTTAACCCTCTGACTATACCCATGTCTTATTATGGTTAGTATTCCTTAATTCATTCCTTATGAGGAATGGTGCATGACCTCCCACATTAGACCGAACACTTTGTGGCCGCTGGATTTTCCGGGCGGTGAAGGGCAGTCTTACGCCACAAACCGGGTCTAACCTCATGTCATTAACCGTTACACCTACAATTCATTCCTTTGACCTCTCACGTTAGACCTCCAACTGTGGCAGCTGGATTTGCCGGGAGGTTCCGGGCAGTCTTACGCCACAATTGTGCCTAATCTCATGTCAAAGGTTTATTAATAATCGTATTTCACCCATAGCCAATTTTCATGTCATGTATATCCAATTAAACATGTAATCATGTTTATAATATTGCCTATTCCAAACTGTCACTAATTACATATTAATTAGCCTCAATTACAAATTTACAATTATATGCTATTTTCATCAATTCCATGTAATTCATACCCAAATATGCCAATTTCACATATTATCCAATTATCCAAAATATCCAATTTTCCATATTTCACATATTCCCATCGTTCCCACGTGTTTGCATTCGCACTTATTTTTAACATAGGCCCGAAGGTAGACTAGATTCAAAAATAAAAGGAATATGGATAAAAAGAGAGAACCAAATCATATAAAATTGGAATTAATACAACATCATGAAATAATGGGGCATGTAAACTGGCGTAGAGGCATAATGACAGATTCAACATGAATAAAATGATAAAGGTATGAACTTTACGTAGAAACATAGGCATATGATGACATGAGTCAAAAAGGTGAAGACTTGGATGAGATTTAAATTACATACATACATATGAATCCTCTTTACAACTTCATCATGTTACCTTTAATCACATTATATTTTGAAAATCACCGTACTCACCTTTTGTGGTTAAAGAATAGAATTATGCACGGTGTAGAAACGTTGCGGTGTTGCTGATTTATCTTCTTGAATTGTTGTAGAAGGTCTAATCTTTAATTTGAGTTGAAGTTGAATACTTGAGATTTGATTTAGAGGAGGCGGCTAGGGTTTAAGAGAGAATTTGACAACATAATGGTGTCATAGATAATATTTATGAATTAGTGTTAGGTCTTAGGGTGTATATATAGGTGTAGGAAGTTATTTAGGCCTTAGGATTAACCCTAGAACTGATCTGGACCACTCAGATGCCATATCAGCCCTTAGGGTGAATCGGGCCACGGGTTGGTAGCCAAACATCCTGGATTGACCTCTAGTCGACCCAGCGGGGCCTGGGTCGACTCCAAAAACGGTGCGGTTCGGCTATTCCCCCTCCCAATTCGTTGTTTTGAACTTTTTTGCATAATTATATATATATATATGTATATATGTCTCTCATATGCATACAAACTTCATGGCTTAATAACTTCTTCATAATTAACCATTTTCACACTAAACCACTTTTTGAACTGCGTTCACACTAAGCCACTTTTTAGCCATTCCCCTAAAACAAAAATATGGCGCTGGCGGGGATCGAACTCTGTACCTCTTGTATGCAAGTCACATGTTCTAACCAAATGAGCTACTAAGTCTTTGCTTACAAACCTTATAACAATGCTAAACATCATTCTTTTCTCATTCCTCTTTTTCAAATAAATTATTCTTTAATTTGTTATTTTAATATTCTAAGAAAATACGGGGTGTTACATTCTCCCCTACTTAAAGGATTTCGTCCTCGAAATCTCTAAGTCAAGAAGAACGTATCCTACCATCCAATCATCCATCTACTGAACCATCAACCACTAGCAACCATGGTCCTTAAAAGATTTCTAATGCTTTTCATGTACATATGCATAGTGTGTGTATATGTCCATATACTAATGCAAAATCAGGCGGTCCACTGATTCAGTCGACCTCCTTAATGCAAATAATGATAGTGCCATGTATCCATCATGTATGCAAAGAGCCCTATACATATCATTACTACATGTGTGCACAACCATTCATTTAAATGCAACATCCATATGATACACACATTCAACGTACATTCATTTTACTAAATACATCCATTTATATGCAATATGCAATATGAAAGTGACTGAGCCGATCTAATGCCTAAAGTGTGTGTATATGCATCCACGAGCAACCACTAGAAAACACTTGCATCCACACACATCCACCATACATAACATGTCTCAAACACATGTTTCAACCATAGGACTACACTATCTAAAGGTCAGAGATACTAGTGAGAGGACATACTAAAGATAGAACAAGTACAAGCTAAGCGATAAAGGAGAAATTAAAAGACATAACCTCGAAAAGAAAAGGGTACAATGAACGCATCTTCTCTTCCGTCTCCCAAGTAGCGTCGCTCTCATCATCTCCCCATTGCACTTTGACTAGCTTGACCTCTCTATTCCTCAACTTTTTAATCTCCGACACAAGAATGCATGTAGGAACTCGTCGAATTGTTGCATCACGCTCTATTTCCACCTCTCTAAGCAAGCTCTTCCAAAACTCGCTAATAAAGATAGGATCGCGATCGCTCACTATGCTAGAAGGAACACCGTGCAAACGAACTATCTCTCGAACGTATACGGAGGCTAACCATGGAGCAGTCCTCTTACTTTTCACGGGAATGAAATGGGCGCTCTTAGTAAGTCTGTCTACCATGACCCAAATCCCCATATTACCCTTCCTCGATCTTGGTAACCCATCAACAAAGTCCAACTAGACACTCTCCCACTTCCATTGTGGGACCTCCAATGGGTGAAGCAACCCACTGGGCTTCTTTTGCTCTGCTTTTACTCATTGGCACACCAAGCATCTAGCGACAAACTCGGCCACATCCCTCTTGATACCGGTCCAAAAGTAAACCCATTTCATGTCTATGTACATCTTGTCCCCACCGGGATGAATGGTCATCTTCGAACGATGTGCATCATCAAGAATGGTCTTCCTCAAGTTCTCGTCTCGTGGTACACAAAGTCTAACGTCCCTACGTAACCTACCCTTATCATCTAGGGCATACCTACTAAGATGGCTCGATGACTCCCCCTTATGAGCTTCTCTACTAACTCAACCAACTGTGGGTCATCTCGCTGTGCCTCACCAATCCGTCCCAAAAGCATAGGTCTGACCTCTAAGGATGCTAGCAAACCGGGTACAAAGTCAATGGAAGGTCTAAAGTCAAACGTAGAGATGAACTCTAAGATTCGCCGCTCAACAAACAACGGACTCAAGGGCAACCTTTTCCTACTTAAGGCGTCTGCCACCACATTACCCTTGCCAGGGGTATATGCTATCTCGAAATTATAGGACACTAAGAATTCCATCCACCTTTGCTGCCTTAAGTTCAAGTCCTTCTGAGAGAACAAGTATTTTAGCGATTTGTGGTCTGTGAACAATTCAAATTTCTCGCCAAGAAGAAAATGGCGCCAAGACTTAAGCGCGAAAACAATAGCGGCCAACTCTAGGTCATGTGTAGGGCAATTTCTCTCATGCACTCTCAACTGCCTTCCTCCATAGGCTATTACCCTCCCCTCTTGTATTAAGACTGCGCTTAGTCCTGTCCCACAAGCATCGGTATAAACGGTAAATGGCTTACTCCCATCTGGCAACACTAAGATTGGGGCTGTGGTCAAAGCTCTCTTTAAACGTTGGAATGCATCATCACAATCTACGTCCCATGTGAAAACTAGATTCTTCTTTGTCAAGCGTGTCAATGGGGCTGATATCTTTGCGAAGTCCTTGATAAACTTCCTATAGTAGCCAGCCAACCCCAAGAAACTCCTCACCTCGGTAGCATTTTTAGGGACCTTCCAATCTTGGATGGCCACCACCTTCGCGGGATCCACAGCTATCCGTTCTTTGGAAACCACGTGCCCTAAGAATTGCACTTCCTTCCTCCAAAAGTGACATTTTGAAAATTTAGCTTTAAGGTTATGCGCTCGAAGGGTCTCCAACACTTCCCTAAGATGTAGGGCATGCTCTTCCTCGCTCTTAGAAAAGATCAAAATGTCGTCCACAAAGACCACCACGAATTTATTAAGGTACTCCCTAAACACCCTACTCATCAAGTCAACAAAGTATGCGGGGGTGTTTGTCAAATCGAAGGGCATCACAAACCACTCATAGAAACCATTCGGAGTCCTAAAGGCAGCCTTGTCTATGCTATCCTCAGGCACTCTCAATTGATGGAAACCAGTGGCTATGTCCAACTGCGAAAACATTGAGGCGCCAACTAACTGATCGAAGAGATCGTCAATCCTTGGTAGTGGGTGCCTATTCTTCTTAGTAAGCTTATTAAGTACTCTATAGTCCACACAAAGTCGAAGGGACCCATCCGCCTTCGTGGCAAATACTACTAGAGCACCCCACTCCGACATACTACATCTTATGAACCCCTTCTCAAGCAACTCCCCTACTTGCTTATTGAGTTCCCTTCTCTCACGAGGAGCCATGTGGCGTACTGGCAGAGATACGGGTTTTTCATTGTCTACAAGATAAATACGAAAGTCTATCTCATGTTTTAGGGGTAGACCCCTCATCTGATCGAAGACATCAACATATTCACGGACAATACGAACAGAATGTAAATCATCATTGGATGCGTCAAGTGACTCAAGATAACTAAGCATCACCGATCCTCTAGGGTCACAAGAAATATCAAGGGTCTTTCCACTACGAGTCAACAATTTTACTACCCTTCGTTCACAATCTAGGATGGAACCATGTCTGGCTAGCCAATCCATCCCTAGAATCAACCCATAGCCCATGAAAACAAGCACAAAAGCATTACATTCAAAACCAACGCCTAAGATAGACAATCTCAAATCCCTACAAACCATGGATAAATGAGCCGACCCACCAATAGGATTTGAGACTACAATGGGATCCACAACGAGACTAGTATTTAAGTGCAATGTTTCAACTAATGATGTAGAGATAAATGAATGTGATGCGCCAGAATCGAATAAAGTACGGACAGGATGATCAAACAAGTAAATCAAACTTTCGACAGAAATTTTTCTACCTCCTTCCTGTCCCAGAGCAATGAGAGCATGAACTTGCCCTCCCGAAGTAGACCCTGCCCTCTGCCGTTGCTTCTTAGGACAGTCCTTCACTCCATGACCCGCATCACCACAATGATAACAAGCGAACTTCTTCTTCTTCCTACAGTCCTTCTTTAGATGACCGGGTATCCCATAGTTCTGACACTTCCTCTTCTCTTTGCCACCCTTCTTTTGTTGTTGGACTTTCTTTTGATCCCCTTCCTTCTCCGGTGCCTTATTAGCATTAGCGCCTTTCTCCTCTTCATGCATAAGAGCCATGTCAACCAGCTTCGCAAAGGTGGCCCCCATGGGAATGTGGGCCATAGCCAGCCTGTGTAGCGGCTCATTCAAGCATTTAACAAATCTCAAGGCCTTCTTTTTGGGTGTGTTAACCAAGTCTAAGCCAAACCTCGCCAACTGATTGAACTTGTTGACGTACTCTTTTACTGATAGATTTCCCTACTTCAACGCCAAGAACCTTTCAATGTATAAGTTCTCTTCTGCTCGTGAGAGGAATTTCGCTTCGAACCTATGCCTGAAATCCTCCCATGTCTCAACTGGACGCTCTCCATTAGTGAACTCCCACCAATACGAAGCTTCATCCTTCATCAACCAAGCAGCCAATTGGACTTTCCTCCTATCATCCACCTCAAAGATACCAAAAAGATCCTCTACTTCTTTCAACCAATTTCTAGCTTCAACAAATGTTTCGGACCCACTAAATGGTTTTCCACCCATCGAACGAAAGTCTTTACATATCTAGGAGAAAGCATCTCCACGCGGAGGAATGACTGGAGCTGGGGGAGGAGGAGGAGGAACGTCGGTCGGACCAGCGTTAGTGGCCCTAGCCTCAAGATATTGACGAAACCAACCGGGTACATGAACA
The DNA here is from genome assembly GCA_030737875.1 of Allium sativum. Taxonomy (NCBI): domain Eukaryota; kingdom Viridiplantae; phylum Streptophyta; class Magnoliopsida; order Asparagales; family Amaryllidaceae; genus Allium; species Allium sativum. Next base: position 747,133,690 of record CM060915.1, read on the forward strand.
CCCTCTGGTATCTCAGATGCTACAGACATGCTAAAAAAAAGAAAGAGTTTCAAAACAAGGGAAGCGAAAGAGAGATGTATGGATAACAGGGATTATGCTCTTCAAAGTAAACTTTCCTTGAAAATAGCTTCTTTAAAACAAGTTTTTGAAAAAACTTTCTATGAAAATAATACTTTTGAAAACACTTTTAAAAACTTTTTATTTGTTCTTGTAACCATAGCTCTGATACCATGTGTAACACCTCATGTCCATTAATGTCACTCACAAAGGGAACGCATCAATGTCCATGAAGGTTATTGTTGTATAGAACAGATAAATTACAAGAATAAATAAATAAAACAACACAGCGGAAGATAAAACTTATTTCATAGCATCATAACTCAAAACAAGCTTACATAAGTAGTCTCCAAAACCATTACAACAGGATCAATGGTCTTTTCCAAAAACTTCAAAGTACATAAAGAAGCAAATACTTAAATAACATAAATGCATAAATCCCCACTGAGCATAAGCAAAGCCATAAAGATGAGAGAGTCCAAAGCGATACATCTACTCTTTTCAAGCAACTGAAAGAAATCGGCACTAAGCTGTAGTATTCCCTCCTTGCAAACCTGAGGGAGGGGGGGGGGGAAGAAAAGAGGTGGAAACAAAATGGGTCAGACATAAAGTCTGGCGAGTCCAGTAATTTTAACAAATAATAGGTAAGGTAAATGATCAAGACATAAATAGGCATCATGATATGGCTGTAACATAGATATGGTAGATAAAAAGGATGGACAAGATGATTCCATTCCTAAGTACTAAGACAATCCTACACCTTGGCTAAGCGAACAACCCTCCAAGTACTAACCCCGAAGACCGAAGTCAACATCAGACTAACACCCAAAGGACTATCCAACTCAACCAACATATATTTCGTTACACCGCACGTTTGCTAAGTTACACCACATTACTTAATTACACCGCACATCTACTAGTCTCTATTTACTAAAGGTTGATCCCCTCCCACTAACTGTACCCACATGATAAACTTGGTAGTTACTTGTGCCTAGCTGCTATCGTAGGTGCCGGCTTGCTCCTACCACCACTAAGGTACCCTTACCCTACCCATTCGATCGGCTCCCTAAACCCCGTAGGCACTCGTGCTGGCCCCACAGTAGGGTGTATCACTCCCCAATGTGGCAACCCCGATACCAACATAAAATGCACGGCCATACCTACATGATGCAACAACGTCTTACCTACCAGCCCAGACCCATGCACGCACATGAACCCGTTGGACTCGCGTTGCCATCGCTATTCACGTTTTGACCTCTTACATTCAAGTCCAGTAAGCGTGCCCCAACCCCGGCCTAGTACCGGGCCCAATTAGATACTCAAACAGGTTACTGGTTGAAACGGGTCCCCCATCCGACACAAGCCTCCAACCTATGCTTGGTCCCCACTAGGTTTTTCTCCCACTTAACCATTTTAATTTAAATGTCCATGTCTTACACATGCTACGATTAAGCCCATACTTGCATGTCATAATTTACATGTCTTATCTTATTCCGGTTTAGCCCATATTTACATGTCATAATTTACATGTCACCCCACTTAACCCTCTAACCTTACCCATGTCTTATTATGGTTAGTATTCCTTAATTCATTCCTTATGACGAACGGTACATGACCTCCCACATTAGACCGAACACTTTGTGGCCGCTGGATTTGCCGGGCGGTTCCGAGCAGTCTTACGCCACAAACTGGGTATTACCTCATGTCATTAACCGTTACGCCTACAATTCATTCCTTTGACCTCTCACTTTATACGTCCAATTGTGGCAGCTGGATTTGCCGGGCGGTTCCGGGCAGTCTTACGCCACAATTGCGCCTAGCCTCGTGTCAAAGGTTTATTAATAATCGTATTTCACCCATACCCAATTTTCATGTCATGTATATCCAATTAAACATGTAATCATGCTTATAATATTGCCTATTCCAAATTGTCACTAATTACATATTAATTAGCCTCAATTACAAATTTACAATTATAGGCAATTTCATCAATTCCATGTAATTCATACCCAAATATGCCAATTTAACATATTATCCAATTATCCAAAATATCCAATAATATCCAATTTTCCATATTTCACATATTCCCATCGTTCCCACGTATTTGCATTCGTGCGTATTTTTAACATAGGCCCGAAGGTAGCCTAGATCCAAAAATAAAAGGAATAGGGGTAAGAAGAGAGAATCAAATCACAGAAAATTGGAATTAACACAACATCATGAAATAAAGGGGCATGTAAACTGGCATAGAGGCATAATGACAGATTCAACATGAATAAACTAATAAAGGTATGTACTTTACATAGAAACATAGGCATATGATGACATGAATAAAAAAGGTGAAGACTTGGATGAGATTTAAATTACATACACACATATGAATCCTCTTTACAACTTCATCGTGTTACCTTTAATCCCATTATATTGTGAAAATCACCGTACTCACCTTTCGTTGTTAAAGAATAGAATTATGCACTGAAATTGGTGTAGAAACGTTGTGGTGTTGCTGATTTATCTTCTTGAATTGTTGTAGAAGCTCTAATATTTAATTTCAGTTGAAGTTGAATACTTGAGATTTGATTTATACGCGGCGGCTAGGGTTTAAGAGAGAATTTGACAGCATAATGGTGTCATAGATAATATTTATGAATTAGAGTTAGGTCTTAGGGTGTATATATAGGTGTAGGAAGTTATTTAGGCCTTAGGATTAACCCTAGAACTGATCTGGACCACTCAGATGCCATATCAGCCTTTAGGGCGAATCGGGACACGGGTTGGCAGCCAAACACCCTGGATTGACCTCTAGTCGACCCAGCGGGGCTTGGGTTGACTCCAAAAATGGTGCAGTTTAGCTATTACCCCTCCCGATTCACTGTTTTGAACTTTTTTGCATATTTATTTATTTATTATATATATATATGTCTGTCATATGCGTACAAACTTCATGGCTTAATAACTTCTTCATAATTAACCACTTTCACACTAAACCACTTTTTGAACTGCGTTCACACTAAGCCACTTTTTAGCCATTCCCCTAAAACAAAAATATGGCGCTGGCGGGAATCGAACTCTGTACCTCTTGTATGCAAGTCACATGTTCTAACCAAAAGAGCTACTAAGTCTTTTGCTTACAAACCTTAGAACAATGCTAAACATCATTCTTTTCTCATTCCTCTTTTTCAAGTAAATTATTCTTTAATTTGTTATTTTAATATTCTCATAAAATATGGGGTGTTACACAGTTGGTATCAGAGCGATGGTTAGCGATAACCTTGGCTCTGTTTGGGAAATAACTCATTAGAGATGGGGTTAGAAACACGCTAGATGGAATTTGAATGTATATATGAGAGAGCGTATTTGTATTTTTGACATAAAATCGATAGGAATTTGTGGATTCTGGTCGATATATGGGACGCCATAAAATCGATAGGAATTTATAAACAGTCGAACAGAATGGTCGACATAATATGGTTTTCGATTATATTTTAAAGCATATCAAATATATATTATTGGTTCAAGTATATATGTATTCGTTTTAGTAGGTGGTAATATTAAGTTATTACCTATTATGGTTGATTAGATAATAAATCTAATAAGGAAAATTTAATGAATTTAGAAAATATTTGAAATGAAATGATATCTTTAAGTATAATTGGGTGCAAACGGTTTGTGATTGAAATGGAAATGAACTTGAGGACTTAATTCTGGTGCTTTTGAAAATAGTTTGCCAAAGTTTTGAAATAATATTGTATTATAAGAAATGGTTCTGGAAATGGTTTAAAAGATTTCAAATGTAATTGGTGTAATCCCTTCTTTGGACCTGGGAAATAACTTCGGTAATGAGTGCACGCATTATTGACGCTTATTCTGAAAAGTCCGAGTGGGGGAGAGACCACTCAATGGTTATTATAACTTGTTTGACGAAGGATTTTGGATTTAATTCCATATGATATAAGTTTTTATATAAAGGTATTGGAATATGTTATTTAAAGTTGAAATTTAAATTAAACACACTTTGAAAAAAAATCTATGTTTTTAGCAATTAAAGATTTGGATTAAAAATTTTATATGGCATGTTTCTATAAATAGTGTAAGTACATAGATTATTTTAAAAACTTAGTTTATGACCCCAAGATCAAGTGCTTAAGTTCATATTAACAAATAATATTGATTGGAGGGCTAAGATAGCTCGATTCATTCGAATCTTAGATTTTGAAACCTGAGAATGGGCTTAAGTATTAAGAGAAAGGGAATAGTCATTTAAGACTCTTAAGTAGGGCGATAATAGGGTCATTTTAACTAATAATGTCAAGTCCTATGTTAAGGAAAATCAATTCATTTGAATATATATATATATATATTTTATAATTATGAAATGGACTTAAGTTTGAGAGGAGAGATATGGACATTGGAATGCTTAAGCATGAGAGATAATAAGGTTAAACCAATTCCAAAGTTAGTCGATATAAGTGTTAAGGAAATTTAAATTAACCGCGGAATATAATTCAACTAAGTCGAATAAAATGAATTTGGGAAAATTTTGGTTGTGTAAATAAAAGTGGCAATAACTTATGACTTGGGAAATAAATAAGTATATCAGGTTAGTTCGAGAAAGAGAGGAATAAAAAAAAGTATATGTTATTAATAAGTGTGAATTGCCGAATTGGAATATAGGTTAAGTTGAGTAAAGAATTGAGTTCGATGAAATTCAACTTAGGGAATCGAATAATAATGGTTTGAGAATCGAGTATAGAAATTTGAGTTGTGAACAGCATTAACTCAAACCATGATTTGTGAGTCGAATAAATAAATTGAGTTAATGGAATAAGAAATGGTTAAATGAATGGGAATGAGGTACGAGGAAGTGAAACAAACCGGGAATTTGAGATATGAAACAAGATATAGGAAATATAAAACCGAGGGCTAAACTATTTAATTTGAATATCGAACGAATTTGGTTATAAGTGGATTCAATTAGGTCAAATGAATCAGAATAAATGGAAGTAAGCTCGAGAAATTTAAAAATGGGTCGATTTAGAGCCAAGTATAAATGAATGAAATGAAGTGAAGATGGACTTAAATAATTAGAACAAATGAAGCCCGAATTAATTCAAATGAATAGATAATTGAATAGGGATAAGTAATGAAATTTGGTAAATCGACCAAGGTTGATGAGTTAATTATTTAATATTATCGAGTTAGTTTAGAAAATTAAAATGAATTCAAGTCTTAAGTGTAATTAAATGCTTGGAATGAAAACGAAAGAAGAAAAAATGTATAGAAAATATATCGAAATAAAGTAAGCAATCGAATGTGAATCCATTCCTTAATAATAATCAATTTTAAGTGTTAAGAATTTACCAAAATTATTGGAATCGAATGGCCTGAAACTTCAAATAAAATAAATCGACAATTATGCAAGAACCTGGAATATTTGATAAGTTGAAGTAAAATGGTCATAAATTTTGAATGGCTGATCGGAATTTGACGATTTTGGACTTTTTGGAAACCTTAGAACCTGAGCTAGAACTTTCGTAAATAGAGCCCTGCCAAATTTTCAGGTTTGTTAGGTCGAAATCAAGGCGTTAGTTGTAGTTCAACGTGCAGAAAAATAAAATTTTGAAGCATATACCTATATTATTTTGACCATAACTTCCTGATGGAGCGTCGAATTTTAATGTGTGAGTACAATTCCGAAAGTCCAGGATCTGAAATAAAACTTTTCCATAATGTGCTGAGTAAAATTTTGCTGTTTAAAGGGCTAAAAACTAGGTTGAACAACTCAGACCTGCATTTTTCAGTGTACGAGTTGAGGTGTTCGCCTTCACTAAAATAGTCATAACTTTTGAACGAATTATCCGAATTCGACGAATCCGGACAATTCAGAAAGCCTAAAAGAAATGCAACAACTTTTGCCTAGTGTTTTAGTCCAATTCCATCATTTATAGGGTAATAATCGATGATTTGTTTTCTGGTCTGTCATGAATATTATAGTTTTGTAGTTGAAATGTCGATGAAATGTTGTGTCAGTTATACGCAATTGCTATTTATTGTACATATGTTTGATTCTCATGTATATGTGAGTATGTAACAGGGTAAAGAAGTCGCGCTACGCTTCGGATCTCGCTTGCGCTAATTGCTAAATGCTAAGATAAATAAAATTGTTATTAACGCTAAAGAAGGTACATATTTGCGTTATATGGTTTTGTGGTTATATATATTTTGTTTCCCCATTATTTGGGATGCCTCATTGTGTGATGAGATGAATATCTGGATATATATATATATATATTGGGATTTCCCGAACCTCTCCGTCAAAGGGAGATGCTGCCGAAATTTTCCGTGATTTTGGAAGTTAGTAAAATTTATGAGATTTTTCAACTATATATAACTTATCTTATAAATGCTATTTTATAAGTATGAATTTGAAAGTATGATTTGTTTAATACCTTATTTCGTTCTCTTTTTGAGGACGAAAAGATCTTAAGTGGGGGAGAATGTAACATCCCATATTTTCTGTATATTTAATTTTCAAATTTTAAATAAATAAAATAGAATAATATTGGATAAAAATCAAATTTTGTCAATTATAATGATGATGATTATTTGCATGGAGTATAAGTAGATTTTTAATTTAGTTTACACTGAGAATTTGTTGCAATTTGAAAATTTATATTTTATTTATTTAATAAATTTGAGTTGTTTAGTTTATAGTGGAAATTCAAATTTAATTTGGTAAATGGAGAATTCTAAGTTAGGAAATAATAACTGAAATCTAAATTAAAGATTCAAATAATCAAATTTAGATTTAAAATGTGTGAAATTTATTTATAAAATTTATTTAAGTCTTAATTGGATTTAAATGGAATTTTTATCAATATTTAAACTGAATTAAAATAGTTAACCGAATAATTGAATATTTTATTTATTTAATTAACTGTGAAATTTAATTGTTTTGGCGATTGTCTTGGAATTCGATGAAACTGGCGTCATCGGAACTGGAACGGTGAATTATGATAGGATTTCAATTTGCGTTAAAATCCGACTTGTAATTTGATTGTACAAGAGAAAATGTGAAAGAGGTCAGTATAATACGATAATTTGTTGTTTCTAAGGTTTGGACCTTATATATGTGTATAAATAAAATCCTTTTATCACTCATCAACCCATTCTCTAATTCTACGTTCATTTTTTTCTCAATCCATTTTTCTCTAATGGCTGAAACGAATGAAAAGCCCTAGATCAGAAATTAAAAATTTCAACTTCAAAATCAAATCTCCACAAACCCTATCGTATTATATACCGAATTGAAGCTCTTGTCGATCGGAAGCTACGGATCCTGTTCGTTTTGACATACGGTGCTTAGATTAGCCGGAATTCGCAGCTAAAGGGCTAGAATTTTGAAAACCCTAGGAGGAAATTGGGCGTTTCCGATTTGGGGCATAATTGGAGAAATCGAAACATGGGGTTGGTCGGAAATGGATTTCGGAACTGAATGGCGGTGGTCGGAGGGTTTATTGGGAGGTAGATCGCCAGAATTTGGTGATTTAGGGTTTTAAAACCCGGTTTAGGGCAGCCGTCGTGCCAGCGGAGTAGGCCACCAGAGGTGTGGCTCCGGCATGAATAGGTGCGGGTTTCGATGGTGGTTCCAGCGACGTCGGTCTTGAAGGGTCTGGTGGCCGGAGTTAGAGGCCACGGGCGGTCAAAGGGCAGTGCTCGAATGAGTTTTTCCGCGATGAAGTTCCTGTAGCAGAGAGGAATTTTGAACGGGGAGAAGACTGATGTGGCCACTTCTAATTGGGTGAGGATTATTATATTAATTTTTATATATTTTAAAATTCAAATGAGAAAAACGCTAATAACTTTCTCGTTTTAACTCGGATTTGGACGCGGTTGGGTGCGCTGGGATCATGATGAAATTGCGGTCGATCTGAGACTGGTTTGGTTGCGTTTGGGGACTGTGAAATTTTGGGTTTTGGTTGGACGTCCGATCCATTAAGGACGCAAAGGTGAGTGATTTTCTCACTCACGAATGACTAAATTTTTCCCATATTTATTGAATTAAATTGTGAAATAAGTTTAGTTGCATGGTTGTGTTAACTGATGAATTGTTCGTTTAAAAACTAACATGCAAGAATGTAGTCTGCAAATTTAGGGTAATAACTAGTTATTGTAGTTAATTAAATTCTAGTTAGAAATACCGAGACTCATTAATCAGTTGAATGATTAAAGATTTACCATGAAGAAAAATGGTTGTGACAGATGCCTTGGTTGATTTGATTTCTGAATTTAACTTGAAGTGTTCCCTTATTTAGTATATGAATGTTGTATGCTCATTTGTCGATGAATCATATTTTTCCACCCTTGATGTTATAGACATCGAATAAACCCAGGATTAATCGATTTAAATAAATTAAGAACACAGAGTGAAATGATAAATCTCTGTGACCCCTGATTTGGATTGAAATGATAAGATCCATCCCTGAAATATCGAGAAATTAAATTTAATATCACTTGGCCACAGGATAGAAAATTTTATACAGACATCAGTTGGTTAAATGATTTTTTAAATGTTTGGAGATTTTATTTGACCGAAATTTCATTTAGAAGAATGAGCTGATACTCGATAAACTTGTTTTCTGTAAAAGATCTGGATCGCGAATGTTATTTGAAGTGGTTAAGAAATTTTTCCAAAGGTAGTGGAAATTCTTAAAGTGGGATTTGAATATAATCTGAAATTTTCAAATTAAGGGCTGGATTTGAATGTAATAAATTCTTATTGAATTTAATTTGGAAAAAAGTGGATCGAGGATACTTGGGGTTGTTTTAAACTTATGTGAATATGGTTTGAATTTCCATGAATTGAAAGATTGGTTTGAATGGCGTTTGAAACAAGATATTGAACTATGTGACTCCATTGAGACTGGAGTATGGGTTCAAGTATTTGAAGTTCGGAAGAAAGGAACAATTTTGATTAAAGAATTTTATTATATATATATATATGTTTACAATATTTGATTTCAAATAAGTATTCTTTCCTTAAAATTTATTATTTAACTTTTACCTATAGACTATTTATTTTAGCTTAAAATTTTCTTATATTTTATTATTTAAACTAATTAGTAAAAGTTTATTTTATACATATTCAAAATGATCTAAATTATCTTATTTTGTTTTAACCATTATTCTATACATATATGTTTATATAAAGATTTTATTTAAAAACATCTATTTTCAAGTTATATCAAATGATCGTAAATTTCTTCCGAATGGAAAGTGCTGGATTTAAACCCTAGTTCGAGATGGAGTCGAGATAAAGTATTCAAATATGAATCGACTTTATCCAAATTTTATATGGAAAGGTAATTGATATGTTTCGAATATAATGGATTCCATAAAGGATATGAATGAGTTGTTATGGAGATTTATACACTATTGAGTATGAATGGATTTCGAATTTAAATCGATTTGAGATAATTATAGTATTTGATATAAATATATTCTACTTGAATATAAATCGATTTAGTGAAATATTATATGATTTTAATATAATGAAATGAAGTATATTCTAGTTTAGAATATAATCGGTTTTGTTATGATTATGATATGTTGATATGAAAATTATATTCTTTTGAATATAAATTGGGTTCGAAGCAAAACATGATATTTGGATATAAAGAGAACCTTTGTGAAATGTAAAAGTACTGACCGATGTGGAAAATGTAAATGTTGGTTGTTAAAGAGGCCGGAGTTGACAAGTGGCATACTCTCTATCAGTGTCGATACCACTTTAACAACTGTGAACGTTATGACGTATCCAGAATGAGATATGATGACTTGGAGGCTATTATTGGATTGAAGAAGATGAATGATGACGAAATAGCCCTGACCTTCAAATCAGAATTGAAATGACTAAAATAGGAGCTATACCATGACTAATTGAGATAGCACCTTTGATCGGACACACTTCCGATGCTATTTCTCTGACTATGATGATGATGATGATTTGGGCCCTTTATGATTTTGGTAGTGTGATCCGAGGTGGGCGGTAGTGGCTGCTATGCGTTACCACCGGTCCGGGAGTGCAATTGGTTGAACCCTACCCTGGGCGTTGCCTCGAGTGCCTTGTCATATTATCCTTATTGAACCCTATACGATTTTGATTTAGCATTGCCTTCTATGGATTGCCCTCTGATAACGCCAGTACGGTGAATTTACAGTACTGTATAGACTGTTGATGCCTGTAAATGGCGTAAGGGTAATATGGTAATCCCGCTTACGCTATTTTTATGATATTTACTTTACTGGATAGATACTATCATAATAGTGTATTATACTATATATGTATTAGTTTAACGGATCCTCGAGAGATGGAAAAATCCCGTAACATCTCTTGAGTTACTGCACCCATGATACTAATGTTATTTCGTATTTTAATTTGACTAATATGAGAATGATTTAGTGCTGATCTGAGTGTTTGTTGTGTTTTCTTTTTATGCAATACGCTCGGGTTAGTAGACATCTACAGTTGCCGAAGATGAATGTGCCTTGGGGATCGAAGACAAAGATTGGTATATATCTATCATATATATGTATTTCCGCTGCATTTTATTTCCGCTGCCATGTGATGAAATCTTCATATGTATAACTCTGATAGTCATTGTATATATTTCAATTTTTTTAACTGTTACTTAATTATTATATGTTATCCTTCCACTGTGAGATCTCTATGTTTGTTTTTCTCTTCTTTCTTTTCTTCTTTTCCTAATAACTGCCTGTATTTATGATTTGGTTGGGTCGACATGTGTGGATTATTATCGATTTGAACAGTCAAAAATCCAGATCGTTACATATAGCATAGCAACTTGGAATAAATCAAATCAGTGCAGCATACATATTTATGTATATACGTATGCAGATGATATGTGTATATATATACAATAGTATATATACACATGTGTCCATCGACCATCACATATATGCAAAAATCGAGCTTCTAGTAATCAAGACATGCAAAAAAGCAGTATGTGGCAGGATTGCACAACTTATCTAGCAAGATATGACAGGTGACAAGGCAACCTAAGTGTGAGCAGTTTCAATATAAGTAGGCCACTTTGACATAAATACATATGAGAAAATGTCCATGCAAGGACCGTATGACTCTTCATGTGTACATGGGTTTAACTAGTGGCTTAATTCATGCCATCCAACATTTATAGGTCAGGAGTGCAAGGCAAGCAAGTTTTTAATTCATAACATTTTTAACGAATGCAATGGAAGCAAGTTCATGGTAAACAACACAGTAAAACAATCTAACAAGCAAGCCATAGGAGTCTTCACTTTTTGATTACAGGCCACTTAACTGTCAAGCAAAATGGTTGATCAAAGTATATAACTAAAATCCTTACTATTTAAGATATATAGAAAACTAATTGCACATTGCCATTCAGACAATGTCCTATGGTGAAGGAACAATAGCTAATTTGAAAAAATGAGCATAACCATTTTCTATGTTATTCATAAGCAGGTTATTCATAAAATAGTCAGAGTCATTGAAGGATATAAGGGTTAAAACGTACCACATATCTACTTATCTCATAAGATAACTCCATCGTTTTAAAGGGGCACTTTTAATTGACAAATGGTTTGTGTCTAAAAAAGCATTTCCAGATGTACATTTACTAAATTTATTGTACTCCAATTCCTATAGGAAGATGCAAGTGAAAATCCAGTATATATAGTGAAAAAATTTAATCGCATAACAGCTCAGGTAAAAACAAAGTATTTTAATAAAAGCAAATTGTAACGAACCACGGATTTCCGATCCAGAAAATCGACACAAAAACACCATGTCGAACATTCAAGCATCGAAAACACAGGACGTTTTTAGAAAGAAGTTAGAGGGTGAGGTAAGAAAGAAAAAAATATCAGAATAGAAAGAAAGAAGAAGAAACACAACACAACACAGAGTTTCACATCGCAGCGGAAAAATATAATATAGAAATAAATCTTTATAGAGAGCTTTAAATAAAACTTACAATCATCAGAGTACATCACACATCTAGACAGTTATAAAAATATGTCCTCATATACAACACACAGCGGAATAACACTAAATATCATACGTCTGAACACCTCCAGTTCGTCTCTGGGCTTCACAGCTTCCGATAACCTGAACCTGTACGACCCGGTCTAACCCGAGCATTACAAAGGACGGGTCAGTTTAGTGAACCAGAGTGAGAAAAACACACTAAGTTATGGGTAGCATCCATCTTGATTTTAAAGTTAAAATCTTTTTGAAAGAAAGGATAATCGTAAGACCAAATCCACACATAAATACGGACGGTTTTTACCTTACGATAACCCAAAACATTTTTGAAATCAATAACTTTTCTGATATTATAATAGTGTCTAAATACAAATAAATATCAATCTAGCAGAACGCTTGCATCTCACACTCCACATATATAGTATACAATCAAAACCGCGGGCGTTTATTGGAGAATGGATTTCCTGGCAAGGTATGGAACCACCTTCCCGACAATGTACATCTGGAGATGAATACATTGGGGTTCAACAAGAACATCTTGCAACCCAGGCTAAACATGACCGGCCCCTCACTATACTTTGAGAGTACCGAATATATCATTACCACGGTTGGGGGCCAGCCAGCCGAACCGATATCATACATACAAAAATAAAAAGAGACAACCGAAGGCATTTGATTTCACCAGTTCAGGTAATGATATACCCTTTTGATGGGTGCGACCCACATAGCCATGCGACCTACCCGATTTTATGCCATTCCCCGGTTGATGAGGCCAGAGGCCAAGATTAATTAATTAATTAATTAATTAGATAAATCAATTTACTTTCATTTAATTAGATTGTCTGGTTTATCCTTCAGAACAGTGCATCGTTGTCTACTTTGAATGCCACATCATCAGATCCGCCAGACATCACTAATTGACGTCCACAAAAATACTCTGGGTGCTAGCTATCACCAACAGAAATTCATTTGAAGAAATCAACGTACGTGACCCCTTTGGAAATACTCTGTCAAACAATCGTCCATACAAGTCATCCAGGAACAGGATGAACCGAAGGCACCCTCCTACCACATCTTATATAGGTATCACACCAAGGATCAGTAGCGAGTATTCCTTGCAATACGAAGATTCCGCTCATGACAGACTCTCGAAATATCTCCGGCTGCTAAACTAGAGAAATTCAACAAGTGGTTCTTCCATTTACAAAGATCCACGGTCTTTAACGCTCCATCTTCAATTAACATCTTCCACGTATTTGTTGGTCGGAATGGTTTTCGAATATAATTCGATCCCGGTCTTTCCATACCAACAATCGTATTTGGTCAGATTTGATAGTCGGTTATTTAACTATCAATAATCAAATAAATAATCATGTGAATGAAATGAGTTTACTGATTCAGTACTCGGCATTACTTGGCCTTTTTAATTAAACATCCGTTAATTATATTCTTTAAGTCTTCCAATATTTGAAATTTATCTTTTACTTCTTATTATAAATGTAACAACCCGAAAAATCTGAGCCAGTTTAAAATTACTATTTTGATTAATTTGAGCAGAAATTTGGTCAGAATTTAAAAATTCCATTTTTAAATAATATTAAAGCCCTTGAAAATAGCAATTTTGCAAACGACCTCAGAATTCAACGAAACCACTTTTGTTGGATCCGGGATGTCAATTTATTGCTAAGTTAATTTTTCCATAATTTCTGAAATCAATATGTGAGCGTGGCAAAGGAAAACGTGTTTGGTTGATTTCAGTCAAAATGGGTCAACCAGAAAAGAGCCATTTTTCAAACGGTCTCAGAATTCGACGAAATCAGTTTTGTTGGGACCGTATCGTCCTAACATAGCTAGATAATTTTTTTAGGAATTTTTAGAATCAGTATGTGGTCCCGGCAAATTAAAATGTATATTCAACATAGAATTTGAATGTTTCATACTTTAATTTGAAAAATAACTGACTGTAACAGTCGAATTAACTTACGAAACATATCCCATTGTGTCCGGGATGGGGGTATTTAGCTAGGGGCGACCGTCGTTGGGTTTGAATTGGTGTTCGTATGGAGAAACACTATTTTAAAAATTAAATAAAGCATCGACCAATAGGATTTCTTCTTCATAAATTAAAAAAAAATCAGAAATCTGCCTCTCTCTTCTGCTCTCAACGGAAACCATTCGCCGCCCTTTCCGTCTATTTTCCGGCGAAACCATGGAGAATTAGCCCCTCCCCCTTCACAACTTTTTGAAGCTCTCCTCCTCTTCAAATCAATACCAACCACACCCCCTATCACCTCGAGTTCATCGCGAATCACCTCCTCCAAGTTCAGACCTTTCCGCCGCCGCCCAGCCCTCGATCCGCGTGCGAGTGGGGACACCTTTGACCTCATCGTGCGCGCCTCTCCGCCCTCTTTCACGTGGCGTCGGTCGATCGACGCAATACTTCATGGATTTCACGAAAATCCGTGACCTAGTTTTGAAGAACTGCTGAGGTAAACGGCCTTTGTTTTTTTTTTGAACTGATTTTCACACTTTTAAGTGTTGCAAACTTCGAAAAATCATATCATTAACATGTGTTGATGAAATTCGATGAAACAGGAGACATCGAGACCGTGACGACGCTCTCTACATTCTAGAAGAGACCACGGATTTTTCTGAGCTCGCTACTATTTTTAGTGTCACAACAAACCAATGTGAGAACTCTAAATTCAAAATGTGAATGGAAACGTGTTGTATAACTTATATAAGCGAAGTGTAAATTATATACGCATTGTATACCTCATGTACATGTGTTGTATAAGTTATATAAGCGATGTATAAATTATACAAGCATTGTATGAAACACATATGCGTTGAAAATGTGTTGAAATGATAGTGAAATACTTGTATATGTATATATATATACATATACATATATATATATATATATACTCCCCTCGTCCACAAACCATGGACGATATTTATTGATTATGATTGGCAAAAAATTTGGTGAATAATGCGAATGGTTGATAGGATTGTTTGTGATTGATATTGTTGGATTGTGGTTGAAAAATACCATTGTGGTTGAAAAATACCCATTTTTGGTTGAAACAAATTAGAATAGGATTGTGGAAAAGAAATAAAACATGCTCGCCAACGTGTGAACTAGATGCATGAAATCCCCATTGTCAAAAACCGCAAGGTTTTAAGGTAGAGCGAGGAGCCGTCTTCGGGATGGTGCCAGTTTAACTACCCTGCCGTCATGCTGTCGAAATTTTCTAAAATATTCATGTGTTAGAATTATTTTCATGTGTTGAAATTATATTCATGTGTTGAAACCATATTCATGTGTTGAAAAATATATTCATGTGTTAAGAAATATGCATGTATAGAATAAATTCCTTTAACGATAAAAATTAAAACATTTATCATAAGTATGAAATAAGTAAAATTCACGTGTTGAGGAATTCATGTGTTGAATAGAAATTCATGTGTTGAATAAATTCTTTGAAAGATAAAAATAACATTTTTACCATAAATATGGATTATATAAAATATTCGTGCTTTAAATAAATTGTTTTAACAATAAAAATCACATTTTTATTATATATATGAAATATAGAAAACATTCATGTGTTGAATAAAGGACTAGAACGATAAAAATCATATTTTTATCGTGTGTGTGAAGTTGAAAACATTCATGTGTTGAATATATGAAGTGAACGATAAAATTTACATTTTTATTGTGAATATGAAGTGCTAAAAACATTCATGTGTTGAATAAATATTTTTGATGATAAAAATATCATTTTTATCATGTATACGACTCGCTAAAAATACACACGTGTTGAAATAAATGTTCGTTTGTTATGAATATTATTTTTAACCTGTTTAGGATCTAAATAAAATAGTCAAGAGTTGAAATATATTTTTGTTCGTCAAAAATATCATTTTTATCCTATGTATGAAGTGTTAAAAATAACAGTGTGTAGAAATAAATATTTGTTCGCTAAAAATATTATTGTTAGCTTTGTTCTACATATATATACATGTGTTGAACAGAGAAAATGGATTAGCTGTTAAGTAAAGAATTTATTTGCGTGCCCGACAAATAGGTAAGCCTTAATGAGTTGGCTGCGCAATTTTATTATTATATCAACTCTTGTGAATGCCGTTGGATGCGGAGTGCTGGTTGTTCTGTGTGAAATCATAAAAGCCGCCATAGGATGGTAATAATTAATTCTGAACTACGTTACATGGCATACTTCTTGAAGATAGAACACTTCATTAAATACTACGTTAGCACTTGGAGATGATGTGACGAGGTTGAAGATTTACCATATAAGCGAGTGGCTTGTATGGCGATGACTATATTTCAGGTTGAACCGAAGACTGATATGGACTGTACAAACTATAACTGTAAAATGCCAGATTTATAAAAACCCCACACGGGTCTGGAGTTGACAATGAACACGTCTCTCTAGTTGGTAAGGCACAAAAAAACCATTTATAGGGTGACGAGAATTTATTCTCTGGAGTTATGATTTATACACACTCCCCTATGGACACTAGTATATATCGCTATAAAAATGTGTTTGCTTTTAAGGATTTATTGGGTGCCTAATATGGCCCAATAATTTCCAAACCCCTTCCCGTACAAAGGAGGTTATGGCGAAATTTTCTGAAATTTAAAGGCGTTAGTGAAATATTTGAAGTGAAAAACGATATCAATATCGTCAAATGAATTATATTTATATATATATATATATATAAATTAAATAAATCGAATCGAGCCGCTGCAGTTCACGTTTTGAAATCATTATTTTAAACGATTATACCGAGAGATCCGACCATCGGATTTTCCCGGAACCGGAACCATTGGGTTCTCTTTGGAAATATCTTTCCAACGATATAAAATTTGCTAGGATCCAACGGTTGGATCGTGAGAAATGTTTAATTCAAATCTGAATAAAAATAACGCCAGAGTGGATTATATATATATATATATATATATATATATAGAATTAAATGAATAGAATCGAGCCCCTGTAGTTCACGTTTTTAAACTGTAACTTCAAACGATTATACCGAAAGATCCGACCATCGGATTTTGATGAAACTGGAACCGTTAGGTTCGCTTTTGAGAGATCTTTCCAACGATATAAACTTTGCTAAGATCCAATGGTCAGATTTTCAGATATATGTAAAACAAATTTGAAGAAAAACAGCGCCAGTGCCTCGGCACGACCTGCAACGTCGTTTAATTAAATAGGGCCATTTTTAAATAAATAAAAATGGTGAAAAATCGTTATAAAAATATTCTAAGCGATATGGAATGGAAATAAACCGATTTTATTTGGTTTGCTTGATATTTGATGGTTGAATGTGTTTGACATGAAAATAATACTAAAGAACTGAAATGTGGATGTCGAATAATTTAACCATGGAAAGAATTTATTTGAATTCTAATATACGTGAATTATTTGAAAAGACTGAGTTAATTCTCATTTCAAATAATTGATCGACGATTAGAAGTCGACGAGATGAAGACGGTTCAAGACCGACGATCTTCACATCGGATGGGTGGGTGCTACTGATGCTTATGATTGGAGTAGCTACCTTGAAGGGGCTGAAGTGGTAGCCGTCTGGACGTATGTGTTGATTGTACGGATATGCAAGGAATAAGATGCCTCCGGTTTCGTTCAGACCCGGAACGGACTTGTAAATGGACTGTGTGTCTGACATTGGATTTGGTTCTGTGCTGATTGATCTCTATTAAATATATATTTGTTTGGCGACGGAGAATTTATTCTCTTGCTTTACGCCCTTCTCTGAGACATACGAGCTCAGAGGTTATATATCGATAGAAATCAATTGCATGGAGTGAATTGCCTGTGTGGCATGCTAAGATGCAGTGATCAAGGCTTCTGTTGCAAAGCAAAGTCATGTGGTGGATGATCAAAGCACGACCTATGTGGAATAGCTTTGTGTATAGCATGGATTCGCGAGCCTCACACCTCGGTATGAGTTAAAAACGGGATAAGGACCGCTGGGAGAACATGACGTTTCTTTCTAGCTATGGTGGTGTCAGTGACTTACCAACCCCAACATTTATATTATTTTCACCTGTGTGGTTGTTAGAATGCGAGGCGCCTTGATTATAGGTCTGTAAGGACCGGGAAACGTGTGTTCAGGAATTGCCAATCCTCAAACGTAAGAGAGGACCGACCCAGCCGATTCCAAGGGTTACCCAGAATGTGTAGTCCTGAGGCATTTGCTAGAGTGTCTCGAAGTGGAGAGGAGCTTGCCCTTTGCCTCGACCCATGATGGAATCCAAATTTCCAATACGAAATTGTGGATTTGATTGTAACTTATATATATATATATATATATATATATATATATATATATATATATATATATATATTGCGACATAGTAGATGGTAGTTATGTCGTCTAGGATTGATATTTATGATTGAATTTGCTTTTGAAACATATATGCACTAGTAATAATACCAAGTGATTTTGCTTTACACGTATTAAGCATATTTTGGCCATTATAAGGTAAAACTCTATCCTCCGGTTTGCGTTGCATTGTGTGATGGGACTTGAGTCTTATAACAACTTCATTCTTTATAAAAAGCATTGCGTTGTTTAAAGAATTTACTTTTTTTTAATGCACTGGCAATCACTGGAGTAAACCCGTTCCGCGAAAGTGGCGTGGTCCTATGATTTACCTTATTATTGTTGTTTAACCAGTTAAGTAGATTTCTCATAACAGTCCCATGACTTACTCGTTGTTTGTTTCACTTTGCAAACTCGGGTGCCCTTATTTTCGCACGGGCAGCCTAGTTGACGGATGACAGGTTATATTTTGGCTTAGCACTGCAGCACAGAGTGCGTTTTTGGCTTGATGGCAAAGACTAGATTTCCTTATATATTGAAATTCCGCCATTCTTATCTTATGTATATGATTCCGCTTAGGGCGATGTAGACTGATTTACTTCCAACATGTATTATCTTATGTATATGTACCGCTTATGGCGATGCAGACTGATATCTCTATTATGTCACACTGTATGTATATATACCGCTTATGGCGATGTTGACTGATCATTTTCTTTTATGCACTAAGTTATATCCTATGCTGTGCTACTCTGATGTTGTTACATGCTATGATTCCGCTGTCATATTTATGTAAAATTATTCTATTTTCTGTTTATGCTATTATCTGTACTCCGCTAATGATGATTAATGTGTTATATTCCATTGATTATCCTTAACACCATCTTACGGGGGTTTTGAGATCGTCACAATAAATAAGAATATTCGTAAAAAACATTTCATTCGCTTATAAACTTTTCGAATACATTTTATAATATTATTTATGGAAATCATAATTTATGTTTCCCTCAATTGCTCTCGTTCATAAACTAACACCATTCTTGGATAATCGTGAAGTCGATCAAGTTGGGGTATTTTATTTACCTCTTATACCTTGACTAACAACATTCATATTTTCAGAATAGATAGAAGTTTATTAACCACACAGTTTCCTTTGAAAACCTTATTTAAATCTCAACAGCGTTTACTTAATTAATTATTAAGTAAACTATTATTATAATAATTCTCTATTCATCCTTAATGATCCTTTATGCTATAATACCCGAGCTTCGATTCCATCAAGAATAGAATCCTTTATAAAATTCTTCAAAAACTTGTTTGCAATACTATATTTATTTTAAATCATATATAACTGTCTTTAACAAATCTAATATATCTTTACAAAACTTATATACATATCTTTATAAATCCTACACTTATCTTTTACAATTCTTGTATTGGCATCTTTTACGAATCCTTATATTTATTTTTATCAAAAACAATTCACTTATCATCTATAACAAATGTTACAGATTTCATTTTCAACTTTTACTTCATTTACAAATCCTATTTGTAAATTATTATCAACAACTAATATTTCGATTACATTTTTAAACTCTTAATTGCCATTTACAAAGTCGTTTGTAAATCATTTACGACAAGTCATATTTGTCATTTCCAAATTTTTACTTAGCTTATACACTCGACTTTGCTTTGCATTCCGAACCTCGGAATTAAATCTCACTCCGTTAAACATTTCATACCATTTCCAATTTCTCGAATTACTTTTTCTAACTTCAAATGTTATGTAAATATTTGATTTAAGCGATCATATTTGCTTAAAAAAAATCTCTTGTATAATTTCGTTATAAAAACTCGGGTTTTGATATAAACCCATTCATAAACTCATTTCACCATTCAATTCGATTTCATTTCCACTTCGATTTCTTTTTAAACGAATTTCAAATAAAAAGTAATCTCTTACATTATTATTACCATAATAATTTAATTCAAACAGTAACTACTGCAAATGTAGTTAATTTCGTTATTAACTAAAATAAATAGTCAATTCCTTTTTAAAATCTTATTAAAATTAAACACATATTCATTTATCTATTTCATTACATTTATTCAAAACAAACTAATTTAATAATCAGTTCTTGTTAAAACGGTTGACTTCGTCAATTCAAATCACGGTTTTCTTGTTAATCAGTTCCAATTAGTCCTTTATTTAAATTAATTAATAAAATAATTAATTTAAATAATTCTGTTTAATTGTTTCTTAAAAAAAACAATTTTTTGACTCTTAACCTCTTGGTTAATTTCTGTTCATTTGCTTATAAATCTGGTTATTATCATAATTTGCTTTATAAAATCAATTAATAATTGATTATAAACTTATTTAATAAATATTTATTTTCTTTTAACAAACTTTTATTCAAAATACAGATTTAAAAATCTGTCTCCAGTTATAAAATAAATTTGATAACTTCATTTCGTCGATTCACCTGAAGGTAAGGCGGTATCTGGAAAAAACCGATTGACTTATAGGCCATATACTGCCAATTACTCAACCAATATTACACATTGGTTTAAACAAAACAACTGTTAATTTCAGGTCAACGGTCAACAATTTAAATCAATCATCCAATCAAAAACAGTTCATATAATGATAATATGGAAATAAATAACATTAAATATATTTGAGGAATCCCGTTGGATCCCTCCAACCTGTACTTCTCTGCATTCAAACTTGTTATCTCAATATAAACTCATTCAATTTAATTTAACTGGTATAACAGTAATAATAACCATTCAACATCAACCTATTAACAAAACAATTCAAATAATTAACACGTTTATTTTATAAACGTGACCAACAAGATAAGTTACCTTAGTTGGGGCCAATCGTTAAAATAACGATTTGGGATTCACTGAAATTAAACAACATTTAATTTTTATCGGTTCAATCAATATATGAATATATATAATACACAGTCAATCATTAGCAACTATAGCAATCATTAGCAACCATAGCAATCAAAATAAAAACAAACCTGACTTATATAAAATATAAGTGGGAAGAACTGAGTGAGTTTAACTCACCTTGTCTGATTCCATTGTCAACGACATGTTTTAATTAAATTAAACAGTCATTTAATTTAATTAGAGATCCCGGTTGATTTCAGTAACGTCCAGTTCTATCCACAATAGTTCCAAAATGTAGAGTTCGACGATGCGGTCCCAACACAATTTGTTAGGTTAAATTCTGTCAATGCGATAAGAAGTTATCAACATTCTAAACATATGATTTTAATTAAATAATTAAATTCTTAATTAACTTTTTTTTATATAATTAATGCTGCGTAATTACTTTGATTTGTTCAGAAAATTAGGACGGCTTCTGGAAAATCTTTCTTCGTTCCTTCCTGTATTCCATTCCTGTTGTCCGACTTTCCATTCTGTTCGTAACACACAAGTTATAAGAAGATATGATTATAATTAAATAGTTTAACATATTAATTAACGTTCTATATTAATTACTTTTGTAAATCATGAATGTTAGCCGATTATTTTCTCCACTGCTTTTGATTGTGGTTCTGAACTCATGCACACCTTCGCGTCCGTTCATGTAATTCAAACACTGCTTAAAATTTGTTGCTTTATTTCATTTGTTCAAGGCTTCCCATTGATCTGCAAACATGTTGCGGTTTTATACAAGGATTTTTAAATAAATGTAATTATCGCTTAGTTAAACATTAATTAAATTTAAAAACTTTACTTTGTTAAGGTTCAGATCAAAGAACACAGGCATGTTCCCTTTCGTTCACTGTTCTCCGCGTTCTGTTGATTCCGGCCCATCCAAACACCTCCTGTACATAGGAAAATATACACGGTTTCATTGTTTAAATACTAATGGGAGCGACTATTGGAACACAAAATTAAACTCAGAATTGGAAACACAAAATCTAAACCATAGGATTTGTTTGTCTTTATGTGTGAGGTGGAATTCAAGGGAAGATCTTGTGGTTGAGATTCCTTGTGTCTAAATTTGTGTCAACATTTTTTGTCTAAATAGAATTTCCCAATATTAATTCTTTAATCAACTAATTAACTCTAATTAGGTTTAACATTAATTACTAAGCTGGCGATAAGTTTTTCCCTTCTTCACGTTAGTCTTCTTTCTTCCCCTTCGCACCCTTTCCGTTTGCAAAGGCTCCACATCACCATGCAACAAAAATCTCAACGTCGCTCCATCCTAGTGCACCGAAATTCGATCAGCGATTGCCACGAGCTGCGCTTCATCGAGCTCCATCTCCACTCAAGACCTCGTCACTGGTATTGCCCTCGTCCGTCAATATAGCTGCTTCGAACACAGTGGTCTTCGGGCTCTTTTCTGGCCAACTCAACAAACGGAAACCCATCACAACCATTGGATAGACGGTTCTTGGTGAGCTGAGCATAACTGTTGTTGAGAAGTTCATAGATAGAGGCGTGGATTTTGTGAAAAATGGTGATGAATTTGGAGTATTCTCGGACGTTGAATGAATAGGGTGGCGGCATAACTAATGTTGACATGCATTGCATTTGTTGACCAGAATTAGATTTTGCGTTGGTCCATTTATAAGGAAAGGAAATGGGACCATTTTAGTATTATTTTATTATGTCCAAACTTTGCATGAAGAAATATGTCAAATTACCTACATAAACCCTCGTTTTTGACAAACAAATATGTTATTCTAGCATAAAAAAATATTTCGGACCCAATGGGACAGGTTTCGTCGAATTCCGAGCTCGTTTGTGAAAATTCAGTTATAAATATCGATGAAAAATCAAGCGTTAAAAATTCCTATAATTACAGAAAAAATCCAAAAAATATGAGACCTTGACATTTTACTAGACCTCTTCCTAACGAATCCAATGAATCTTGTTTCGTCAAATTTGGAGTTCATTTGACCAGTCGTTTATTCGTTAAAAGTTACCCTTGTCAAAATAATCTAAACAACTAAATAAAAATAAGGTCGTTTTTTGCCACCAAAGTCACATACGACATCCGTTTGCCACGAAATTTGATTTTCTTACAACAATTTAACGATACGGTGAAACTAATTTCATCGAAAAATGAGACCGTTTGCAAAAATGGCTACTTTTAACGCTTATATAATATAAATAAAATATTAATTAAATTTCAAATAATTCAATAAAATAATAATAAACTATTTTTATTATATATATCCAAACAGAATATATATACAACTTCAAATATAAATTATACAACCCAATATCGTCAATTTCGAGTCAAGACGGTGTCCATATTATCTTAAAACCTTATTATTTCAATAAATAAACGTTATATTTTAATAAAGATTTCTATAGCGACTATTTTAAAATTTGAATTGGACATAACTAACAATCTATATTACGAAATCTAAATTTTTCTCTTCCATATGAAAATTATAATCAACAAGATTCCAACGTTTCTTGTTTCATAGAATTCTGACTTATATCGGATCCTGTACATACAGTTAAAGTTCAAAATTCAATATTACGAACTACAATGCCATTTTGAGCTGGATTTATATTATATATAAATTTAACGTTCAAATATATTTTTTAATAACAAATTAAATATTAAAATCCATTAATATTCCAAATATAATATTTAAAATGATAAATTAAATTAAATATTTGACCGCCAAAATTACGGGACATTACAATCTTCCCCCCTTAATAGAATTTCGTCCCCGAAATTACTAAGGTAAGAAAAATGTTACGAACCCATTAACTTTTCATTTTTATTAAAAAAAATAACCAATTTATTATTGTTGATTAAATTTTTCAAAAATACC
Source organism: Allium sativum (assembly GCA_030737875.1). Classification (NCBI taxonomy): domain Eukaryota; kingdom Viridiplantae; phylum Streptophyta; class Magnoliopsida; order Asparagales; family Amaryllidaceae; genus Allium; species Allium sativum. Next base: position 747,158,005 of record CM060915.1, read on the forward strand.
GAAAATTTTCTAACACCTTAAATTCCCGAAAAAATTCGGCAGAGTCTCCCCTGTAGGGAGTGACATCTGAGATATCGCAGAAACAAATAATATATTTACATTGACCCACACGGTCGGAAAACAAAATTCAAAAACCAAAATTTATATTTTCGCGTATGCATACCTTTTGCGAGCGCTATTGAGCATACTAGTCAATTTATATACGATCTACTAAACCAATATCAACCCGCCTAACCATCTGGCACATGTACTTAACTCAATTAACATGTAAGTCACAAATACATGAAATTCCAAATAACATTTCATTGCTTAACACGTATAACTTCACAAATTCCAAGAATTAAACATGAATTATCAATTCAATTTATACAATACAAGGTTCTATTACCCAATTTTAATTTATATGCATTTTCATTCCAATTTAATTATACTCGAATTTATTCTTTAGTTTATAATTCATTCAGTTCCATTAAATTGTTGCTTATTTCTGTTCAAACAACCTATCAAGCAGTCAATAACCAATACACAACCAATTCAATCAATAAATTGAATTTATATTCAATATTAATATTTACTTTGGTTTCACATATTTGAATATCCATCCATTAATATCCAGTTGATTTCGATTTAATTATTATTCATCTAGAATCTAAATTCCAAATTTATTTAAATTAATTTCGATATCATTATTAATTTAGTTTAACTTAACTGGGTTAAGTTCCAATTCAAATTTTTAATTCAATTTGAATTCCATTCAAATCAATCAACACACAATATCTTAATAATTTGATAAAATTATTTCTTTTCCATATAAAAATATATTTTGGGTAAAATTATTTCATTTATGTGAAAACCCGTAACTTCCCCGTAAAGGAAAGAGCGGATAGTTCGAGAACAAGCCACAACAGAACGTAGACGGAAGGACATTTCATTGTATATTACAACAATGCATCAGATTACAAGAATATACAGAGTATAAATGAATATTACACAGAAATATCAGAGATTTAAATTACATTTAAATACATAGCAGCGGAAAATAATACAATACACAACCAGAAGAGATATACGGATACAAAGCTTTCCGGATATCATTCCAGCAGTAAACCAGGATCCTGTGAATATAAATCTGCAAAACCAAAACTACTAGCTGCCCATGTCAAAATAAGGGCACCCAGAGTTTAGGTTAAAACAATAAACTCCAGGTCAGTCATATTGACTGGTGTGAGAACTAAAACAGTTATTATTCTTTATTTTTAAAGTTCGGTAAATCAAGGGACCAAGCCGTATAACACAGAACGGGTTTCCTCCCAAGAATACCAGTGCACAAAAAAAATAGTGCAATGCTAAATAAAGAAAAATGAAGCTATTATAAGACCCAGTTCCCATCACACAATGCAACGCAAGCCGGAGGATAGGGTTTTTACCTTATAATAGCCAAGAATGCTTGATACGTTTAAAACAAATCATTTGATGCTATTATAAGTGCATAGTGTATAAAACAATTTCAAATCATAAGTATCAATCATAGACGGCATAAGCGCCCCATCCCACTATGTCGCCATACTAGGCTCTACAAATAAAACCGCAAATGTCACGTATTTGGAAATTGGATTTCCGTCTGTGAACCGAGGCAAAAGATAGTCCTCAACCGATTCGAGACGCTCTAGCCCGCCCCTCAGGAACAGCCGCAACTGCCCCTTGGATCGTCAGGGCCGGTCCACCGATGTGGATTATTATGCCTGAACACTACGTTTCCCCACCCTTTGGGGTGTAAATGAGCCAACGAATGACTCCATCGGACCCGGATCGTCCAATCAAACCGAGGCGCCTCGCAACAGCAACAACCACACAGGTGAAAAGTATATAAATGTCAGGGCTGGTAGGTCACTGACACCACCCTAGCTAGAAAGAAACGCATGCCCTCCCTGAGGTCCGTCTCCCGTTTTTGGTTCACCACCGGGGTGTGAGGCTCGCGAATTCACGTTACACAAAGCTGTGCCACACAGGCTATGCTTTGATCATCACCACAAGACTTTGCTTTCCAACAGAAGCCTCGATCAATTGCCACTTAGGCATGCCACACAGGCAATTCACTCCATGCGTTTGATATCCATCAATATATAACCCCTGAGCTCGTACGTCTCAGAGAAGGGCGTTAAGCAAAAGAATAAATTCTCCGCCGCCAAACATATATATATTTAATAGAGATCAATCACACGGACTAAAATCCAATGTCAGAAACACAGTCCATTTACAAGTCCGTTCTGGGTCTGAACGAAACCGGAGGCACCTAGTACCCCGCATATCCATCGATCTTCAAGCACGTCTGGACGATCACCAACTATTTCCGTCTTCTTGGGTGTACAGCCCAATCAAGATCATCGGTAATCGACCAAACGACGTGAAGACCTTCGGTCTTCGACCATCGTCTTCATCTTCGACTTATCGTCGTATCGGTTATTCAGAATGGGATAAACCCAGTCTTTCCGAGTAACTCGCGTATATTTTAAATAAGTGTTAAACAAACACAACATACGCCTCATTCCAATTCATCAGTCACTAACTGTAAATTAATCAAGAGAACAATTCCCCAAATATTAACCCCGAAGGCCGAAACCAACATCAGATCAATATCCAGAAAGCCATTCTGCTTGGCTAACCGACAGTTAGTTTCTAAATTTTACACTCATAGGAAAAGGTTCCCATTAATTTTATCCAAGATAAATTCCTTGAATTTATTCTCTAATCTCCTTTTGAATTTCGATTCAACTAGTCGAGATTAACGAACCTTACCGAAGTAATCATTGGTTTTAATTTCCCAATCTCAACCTATTCATACCATGAGGTAAAACTGGCAATACTTCATATCTAACACCACGGTGTTATCGGTAAATTCAATTACCATTTCACGTTTAAATCTAATTAAAGATTTAACTATCGCCTGGAGCAAAACTGGTGATACTCCATTCTCGATCTTTTCAATCTAATTAAAGATTCATTAAAACTCCACTTAGTTTTAATCTGTGACTGGCTTAAAGAATCAGTGTCATTTGAAACACGGTTCACGATAAACCCAAAATCCCATTCCATTAATTATCGGGTTAAAGAACAAGTGTTATTTAAAAACTCGGTTCACGATAAACCCAAAAATCAATATCAATTCAATTCCAATTAAATATTATTTAATTGGTACACTTCATTAAATCTAAATAAAAAGATTTAATCTTTTCTTAACTGGGTTCAAGAACAGTGTTAATGAAGACACCATTCACGACAAACCCAAATCACATTTGATATTAAACACAAGGCTCTGAATAGAAAATATACCGGCTTATATTCAATATCAAATTCTACGACTAACAAATATCGTATTGGAAATAACGATATATATATCTTTCAAATTCCCATAACAATATCTGTATCATCACGAAATCCAACATCGAAATAATCCAAAGACAATTTCGATTCAAATCCATTCCAATATAATTATTGGAAATTCTGGTTATTTTCAAAACCATTTCTAATCTAGTTTATTTATTTTAAAAATAAATAGAATTATAATTATAGTTCAAAACTAGTTCATTTCGATAAAAATCTATTTTTATCTTTTCAAATATGGAGTTTTTCATCTCGATTTTTCCCAAATCATTTCTTATGATTTTACACAAATTATTACTATTTTTAATAATTTTATCAAGGCCCGTACAGTCGATTTCCATCCGCGGCCATCGGACTGCACTTATAGCGACCTTTTTCAAATTTGATTTGGACATAATTCCAAATCCAACCGTTAGATTTCAAATTTCTCACATTCGTTAGAAAGCTCTTTTCGATACGAACCCAACGGTTCCGGTTTTAGGAGAATTCGACGGTCGGATCTCCCGTAATATCCGTTCGAAGTCAATGGTCGAAATTCGCGAACTGCCGCGGCGCGGCGCGTTCTATTCAGGCCATTATATTATATATATAATATATATAATATATACTTCGTCGATTGCCTTTTAAAACGTGCTTTATAAATCGTTTTAAATTCATTTTCAAAATGGTTTCAACTTCATGTTCAATTTCAAATCAAAATTGAATATTCCAATATAAATTCGTTTTAAATCTATTTCAAATCGATTTCAATTCAAATTGATTTCTAATTCAATTTCAGTTTGTTTTCAATTCAATTCACTTTCAATTCGAATTTATTTATATTCAGTTTCAGTTCGAATTTCAATTCTTTCCAATTTCAATTTGAATTCACTTCTATTCAATTTCAATTTGAATTCACTTCTATTCAATTTCAATTTGAATTCACTTCTATTCAATTTCAATTTGAATTCACTTCTATTCAATTTCAATTTGAATTCATTTCTATCTAGTTCGAATTTCAAACCTATTCAATATTCATTGAAGAATGAATAAAATCGATATAAATATCGTTCACGTCAAAATGGCGTCAATCTAACCAACACGGCTTCATATGTTTCTATTTTCAAATATTCTATTTCAAATATTTTTATTTTCAAATATTTCTTTTACAAATATTTCTACTCAAATATTTCTTTTTTCAAAACTGGAATGAGGCCCAAACAATTACCATATAATGTTAATTATATGGATTTTCTACAACACATGTATATATCAACGATGACAAATAATCAACCATCATCCAAAGTGCATTCTACACTGTATAAGCATCAAATATAAATATCTAACGCTTATAACAGTCTGTCAATCAATCGATCGACATACAGCTAATTATTGGGACTAGTGTATGTCATATATCATCCTGATACCCGTGTGGGGTTTCAAACAATCAGACATAGATATTTTTTGTGCAGTTGGGCGATGTGTAAAATTTATCGTCCCAATCAATATCAATCAAATCAGTGTATATAAACAAATCTCCGATTTGTTTATAAATATTTATTTCATTTCATATACACGTTAAAAATTCTATTTTTAACTATAAAATATTTTCCCCTATAAAATATTTTATTTCAACTATATAAATATTTTATTTCATTTCACATCACACAATCAACTACACATCAAAATCAAACAAACAAGCATACAAGCCGTCCATGGTCTGTGGACGATGGGTGTCGGGTGCTACTAAACACCGTCTGCATCCTAGTATATATATATAACTAGAAAATTAAATTAAAGAGTGAGAAATTCTCACCAATAGCTATCCTAACTCCACAGCACTTCCTATGTAGAACATCTCCACCGTGCTCGCCTTTCTTCACTTTCGTTGCCCGTACCCACTACATATATAAGAATCGAATTTTTTACTTTGCTATTCAATATATAAAAATCGAATTTTTACTATTCTATTCAATATATAAAAATCGAATTTTTACTATGCTATTCAATATATAAAAATCGAATTTTTACTATGCTATTCAATATATAAAAATCGAATTTTTACTTTGCTATTCAATATATAAATGTTTCGCCTTTTCAATTATAAATATTTCGCCTTTTCAATTATAAATATTTCGCCTTTTCAATTATAAATATTTCCCCTTTTCAATTTCAAAAATCTAATCTTTTCTATTTTAAAAATCTAATCTTTTCTATTTTAAAAATCTAATCTTTTCTATTATAAAAATCTAATCTTTTCTATTATAAAAATCTAATCTTTTCTATTTTAAAAATCTAATCTTTTCTATTATAAAAATCTAATCTTTTCTATTATAATCATATGAACTTTTCTATTATAAAAATATCGTCTTTTAAATGATAAAAATATCATCTTTTAAATGATAAAAATATCGTCTTTTAAATGATTAAAATATCGTCTTTTAAACTCATAAAACTCATGTTTTTATCTCTTAAAAAATCATGTCTGTATACAATGAAAGATCATATATTTTCTCTAATGAAAAATATTTATTTTCTCGAAAGAAAAATCTATATTTCCTCTAAAGAAAAATCATTATTTTCAGTTTTTAGACTTAATTAAAAATCAGTTTTTAAACACCGTAAAAATCAGTTTTTAAACACTGTAAAAATCAGTTTTTAAACACTGTAAAAATAAAAAGGACCCACCGTTGGAAGGGGGGTCGTCACTGTCGCCGGGGAGCTGGAGCTGGTGGGGATCGGGCTCGCGATTGTCAAAGGGGAGCGGTAGTGGCTGCTGGTGGGTCCTCGCGCGATGGGTGCTCTCGGTTTCCGATTTGGGGTGTCACGAAGAGACCATCGGAATGGGGAGGCGGCGGTGCCATAAGAGATGAGCGACGGACGATCGATTTGGGGGGGGGGGAGGGAAATCGATTCTGATATTATTATTTTTCGTTGCTAAATGGAAAAGGGAGGCGGGTTCTAAAGGTTGACCACGAGAGTGAGGACATAGGGTTTGACCTTAGTTTTTGACCGTATATATATTTATTTTTTTATTATCTTAATTTGCAAATTATCTCTATGTGATTCCGAACTTCAAATCAAACCCAACGACTGTTGCCTTTAGCCAAATACCCCCATTCCAAACACAATGGGATATGTATCACAAGCTGATTCGACTGTTTCGATCAGTTTTCGTCAAAATCAACATATAACTCTATATATTGAATTTGAACGTGCATTTCAATTTACCGGGGTCACATACTAACCCGAAAAATTCCAAAAAAAATATTTTCTAGCTTCGTATTGACGATACGGTCCTAACAAAACTAATTTCGTCGAATTCCGAGATCGTTGGAAAAATGGCCATTTTCCAGTCGATTAAAATCAACTAAAACTGGTCAAACGCGTTTTCCTTTGCCACGCTCACATATTGATTCGAAAAATTATGAAATTTGAATCTAGCAATAATTTGACATCACGGATCCAGCAAAAGTGGTTTCGTCGAAATCCGAGGTCGTTTGCAAAATTCCCATTTTTAAGGGCCTGAATTCCATAGCGACTATTCAGAATTTTCAACTGGACATATCTTTTGATTCGCGCTATGAAATCTTGATTTGTCGGATTCGTTGGAAAGATATTCACAATTAGATCCTATTATTTTTGGTTTCACTAAAATCCGGTTTATTTTGCACCCGGTACATTCAATTGAAGTTTGGAATCGAATTATCGAACTACCGCGCCATTTTCAATTCCTTTTATAATTATATATAAATTTTTATATTCTAACGTCGATCTGTATAACTATATACGATTGAATTTCATTCAAAAGAAATTTTCTCATCGATATTATTTAAAATAATTCATTTTAAATAATCAAAATTCGCTAAAATTGCCAAAATAAAATTTTTAAACTGGCCCAGATTTTCGGGTTGTTACAATCTCCCCCACTTAAAACTTTTCATCCCCGAAAAGGAACAAAGTCGAAAGTGGTTTGATTAATCAACTCTACGTTCGATCTGGCTTTCATTCTCCAACTTTTCAGTTTCTGAGAATTTTCAAATTTTCAAAAATTTGGCTAACACCCTAAATTTTCGAAAAATTTCGCCATAACCACCCCTGCACCGGGAGCCACGGGAAAATCCCGAAATTGCCATATAGGCCTTCTGATCTCAAAAAGAAAAAGAAAAAGCCAAGCGGCTAGCCAATCGGCTCATAAAATCATCATCACCCAAACAAAACAGTAAATCATGATAAACATGTACCTATTTGTCGGGCAAACAAATTTTATTCTCTGCTCTAGCCTACTTGCTATGACCTGTTCAATGTAAGTACAAGTATATGCAAGCAAATGCGACACATTTCCAACACAACTCACTTTTTGGTACAATTTGACTAAATGGTTCAAATTTTAATTAATCCAACAATAATCAAACAACGCAACCATCAATCAATTAGTTGATTAGCATTTCAAACACATAATTTTGTTATATAGTCAAAAATCACGTTTTTTGATGCTAAATCACAACAATAAGCCCTATCTAATTTTGGTTCTCACACCAGTCAATAGGAAATATATAAATATCACACCTTCGACACTCGAACACTAATTCTGATGATGAAGCTTCAATCATCAGAATCATCTTCGGGCGACTAGAGTGTGATTCTTTATCTATCCAGTATATTAAAATCTCGAATACCCGTGGATCAAACGTATACGCAAAGTCTATATATACTGGATTGTCCAAATCAATACAAATAAATATTCAAATACGTATAATTGATTTAAATTTTCAAAACAAAATTTTTTTTCATTTTAAAAATATACTCTTCACACTCGTTCTAGGATACTACTGATCCTATCTCTAACGAGTCATTCTCGTTGGATATTACTAATCCAATATCTGATGAATTCTTTCGTATGGTTCTAATGTGTCATGTTCTCTGAGCTTTGTAAACCAAAGCTCTGATACCAACTGTGAAAACCCGTAACTTCCCCATTAAGGAAAGAGCGGATAGTTCGAGAACAAGCCACAACAGAACGTAGACGGAAGGACATTTCATTGTATATTACAACAATGCATCAGATTACAAGAATATACAGAATATAAATGAATATTACATAGAAATATCAGAGATTTAAATTACATTTAAATACATAGCAGCGAAAATAATACAATACACAACCAGAAGAGATATATGGATACAAAGCTTTCCGGATATCATTCCAGCTGTAAACCAGGATCCTATGAATATAAATCTGCAAAACCAAAACTACTAGCTGCCCATGTCAAAATAAGGGCACCCAGAGTTTAGGTTAAAACAATAAACTCCAGGTCAGTCATATTGACTGGTGTGAGAACTAAAACAGTTATTATTCTTTATTTTTAAAGTTCGGTAAATCAAGGGACCACGCCGTATAACAGGGAACGGGTTTCCTCCCAAGAATACCAGTGCACAAAACAAACAGCGCAATGCTAAATAAAGAAAAATGAAGCTATTATAAGACCCAGTTCCCATCACACAATGCAACGCAAGCCGGAGGATAGGGTTTTTACCTTATAATAGCCAAGAATGCTTGATACGTTTAAAACAAATCATTTGATACTATTATAAGTGCATAGTGTATAAAACAATTTCAAATCATAAGTATCAATCATAGACGGCATAAGCGCCCCATCCCACTATGTCGCCATACTAGGCTCTACAAATAAAACCGCAAATGTCACGTATTTGGAAATTGGATTTCCGTCTGTGAACCGAGGCAAAAGATAGTCCTCAACCGATTCGAGACGCTCTAGCCCGCCCCTCAGGAACAGCCGCAACTGCCCCTTGGATCGTCAGGGCCGGTCCACCGATGTGGATTATTATGCCTGAACACTACGTTTCCCCATCCTTTGGGGGTGTAAATGAGCCAACGAATGACTCCATCGGACCCGGATCGTCCAATCAAACCGAGGCGCCTCGCAACAGCAACAACCACACAGGTGAAAAGTATATAAATGTCAGGGCTGGTAGGTCACTGACACCACCCTAGCTAGAAAGAAACGCATGCCCTCCCTGAGGTCCGTCTCCCGTTTTTGGTTCACCACCGGGGTGTGAGGCTCGCGAATTCACGTTACACAAAGTTGTGCCACACAGGCTGTGCTTTGATCATCACCACAAGACTTTGCTTTTCAACAGAAGCCTCGATCAATTTCCACTTAGGCATGCCACACAGGCAATTCACTCCATGCATTTGATATCCATCAATATATAACCCCTGAGCTCGTACGTCTCAGAGAAGGGCGTTAAGCAAAAGAATAAATTCTCCCCCGCCAAATAGATATATATTTAATAGAGATCAATCACACGGACTAAAATCCAATGTCAGACACACAGTCCATTTACAAGTCCGTTCTGGGTCTGAACGAAACCGGAGGCACCTAGTACCCCGCATATCCATCGATCTCCAAGCACGTCTGGACGATCACCAACTGTTTCCATCTTCTTGGGTGTACAGCCCAATCAAGATCATCGGTAATCAACCAAACGACGTGAAGACCTCCGGTCTTCGACCATCATCTTCATCTTCGACTTATCGTTGTATCGGTTATTCAGAATGGGATAAACCCAGCCTTTCCGAGTAACTCGCGTATATTTTAAATAAGTGTTACACAAACACAACATACGCCTCATTCCAATTCATCAGTCACTAATCGTAAATTAATCAAGAGAACAATTCCCTAAATATTAACCCCGAAGGTCGAAACCAACATCAGATCAATATCCAGAAAACCATTCTGCTTGGCTAACCGACAGTTAGTTTCTAAATTTTACATTCATAGGGAAAGGTTCCCATTAATTTTATCCAAGATAAATTCCTTGAATTTATTCTCTAATCTCCTTTTGAATTTCGATTCAACTAGTCGAGATTAACGAACCTTACTGAAGTAATCATTGGTTTTAATTTCCCAATCCCAACCTATTCATCCCATGAAGTAAAACTGGTAATACTTCATATCTAACACCACGGTGTTATCGGTAAATTCAATTACCATTTCACGTTTAAATCTAATTAAAGATTTAACTATCGCCTGGAGCAAAACTGGTGATACTCCATTCTCGATTTTTTCAATCTAATTAAAGATTCATTAAAACTCCACTTAGTTTTAATCTGTGACTGGGTTAAAGAATCAGTGTCATTTGAAACACGGTTCACGATAAACTCAAAATCCCATTCCATTAATTATCGGGTTAAAGAACAAGTGTTATTTAAAAACTCGGTTCACGATAAACCCAAAAATCAATATCAATTCAATTCCAATTAAATATTATTTAATTGGTACACTTCATTAAATCTAAATAAAAAGATTTAATCTTTTCTCAACTGGGTTCAAGAACAATGTTAATGAAGACACCATTCACGACAAACCCAAATCACATTTGATATTAAACACAAGGCTCTAAATAGAAAATATACCGGCTTATATTCAATATCAAATTCTACGACTAAGAAATATCGTATTGGAAATAACGATATATATATATATATATCTTTCAAATTCCCATAACAATATCTGTATCATCACGAAATCCAACATCGAAATAATCCAAAGACAATTTCGATTCAAATCCATTCCGATATAATTATTGGAAATTCTGGTTATTTTCAAAACCATTTCTAATCCAGTTTATTTATTTTAAAAATAAATAGAATTATAATTATAGTTCAAAACTAGTTCATTTCGATAAAAATCTATTTTTATCTTTTCAAATATGGAGTTTTTCATCCCGATTTTTCCCAAATCATTTCTTATGATTTTACACAAATTATTACTATTTTTAATAATTTTATCAAGGCCCGTACAGTCGATTTCCATCCGCGGCCATCAGACTGCACTTACAGCGACCTTTTTCAAATTTGATTTGGACATAATTCCAAATCCAACCGTTAGATTTCAAATTTCTCACATTCGTTAGAAAGCTCTTTTCGATACGAACCCAACGGTTCCAGTTTTAGGAGAATCCGACGGTCGGATCTCCCGTAATATCCGTTCGAAGTCAATGGTCGAAATTCGCGAACTGCCGCCGCGCGGCGCGTTCTATTCAGGCCATTATATTATATATAATATATTTAATATATACTTCTCCGATTTCCTTTTAAAACGTGCTTTATAAATCGTTTTAAACTCATTTTCAAAACGGTTTCAACTTCATGTTCAATTTCAAATCAAAATTGAATATTCCAATATAAATTCGTTTTAAATTCATTTCAAATCGATTTCAATTCAAATTGATTTCTAATTCAATTTCAGTTCGTTTTCAATTCAATTCACTTTCAATTCGAATTTATTTATATTCAGTTTCAGTTCGAATTTCAATTCTTTCCAATTTCAATTCTTTCCAATTTCAATTTGAATTCACTTCTATTCAATTTCAATTTGAATTCACTTCTATTCAATTTCAATTTGAATTCACTTCTATTCAATTTCAATTTGAATTCACTTCTATTCAATTTCAGTTTGAATTCATTTCTATCTAGTTCGAATTTCAAACCTATTCAATATTCATTGAAGAATGAATAAAATCGATATAAATATCGTTCACGTCAAAATGGCGTCAATCTAACCAACACGACTTCATATGTTTCTATTTTCAAATATTCTATTTCAAATATTTTTATTTTCAAATATTTCTTTTACAAATATTTCTACTCAAATATTTCTTTTTTCAAAACTGGAATGAGGCCCAAACAATTACCATATAATGTTAATTATATGGATTTTCTACAACACATGTATATATCAACGATGACAAATAATCAACCATCATCCAAAGTGCATTCTACACTGTATAAGCATCAAATATAAATATCAAATGCTTATAACAGTCTGTCAATCAATCGATCGATATACAGCTAATTATTGGGACTAGTGTATGTCAAATATCATCCCGATACCCTTGTGGGGTTTCAAACAATCAGACACAGATTTTTTTTGTACAGTTCGGCGATGTGTAAAATTTATCGTCCCAATCAATATCAATCAAATCAGTGTATATAAACAAATCTCCGATTTGTTTATAAATATTTATTTCATTTCATATACACGTTAAAAATTCTATTTTTAACTATAAAATATTTTCCCCTATAAAATATTTTATTTCAACTATATAAATATTTTATTTGATTTCACATCACACAATCAACTACACATCAAAATCAAACAAACAAGCATACAAGCCGTCCATGGTCTATGGACGACGGGTGTCGGGTGCTACTAAACACCGTCTGCATCCTAGTATATATATATATATATATAACTAGAAAATTAAATTAAAGAGTGAGAAATTCTCACCAATAGCTATCCTAACTCCACGGCACTTCCTATGTAGAACATCTCCACCGTGCTCGCCTTTCTTCACTTTCGTTGCCCGTAGCCACTACATATATAAGAATCGAATTTTTACTTTGCTATTCAATATATAAAAATAGAATTTTTACTATGCTATTCAATATATAAAAATCGAATTTTTACTATGCTATTCAATATATAAAAATCGAATTTTTACTATGTTATTCAATATATAAAAATCGAATTTTTACTATGTTATTCAATATATAAAAATCGAATTTTTACTATGCTATTCAATATATAAAAATCGAATTTTTACTTTGCTATTCAGTATATAAATGTTTCGCCTTTTCAATTATAAATATTTCGCCTTTTCAATTATAAGTATTTCGCCTTTTCAATTATAAATATTTCGCCTTTTCAATTTCAAAATTCTAATCTTTTCTATTTTAAAAATTTAATCTTTTCTATTTTAAAAATCTAATCTTTTCTATTATAAAAATCTAATCTTTTCTATTATAAAAATCTAATCTTTTCTATTTTAAAAATCTAATCTTTTCTATTATAAAAATATAATCTTTTCTATTATAATCATATGAACTTTTCTATTATAAAAATATCGTCTTTTAAATGATAAAAATATCGTCTTTTAAATGATAAAAATATCGTCTTTTAAATGATAAAAATATCGTCTTTTAATTGATAAAAATATCGTCTTTTAAACTCATAAAACTCATGTTTTTATCTCTTAAAAAATCATGTTTGTATACAATGAAAGATCATATATTTTCTCTAATGAAAAATCTTTATTTTCTCGAAAGAAAAATCTATATTTCCTCTAAAGAAAAATCATTATTTTCAGTTTTTAGACTTAATTAAAAATAAGTTTTTAAACACCGTAAAAATCAGTTTTTAAACACTGTAAAAATCAGTTTTTAAACACTATAGAAATAAAAAGGACTCACCGTTGGAAGGGGGGTCGTCACTGTCGCCGGGGAGCTGGAGCTAGTGGGGATCGGGCTCGCGATTGTCAAAGGGGAGCGGTAGTGGCTGCTGGTGGGTCCTCGCGCGATGGGTGCTCTCGGTTTCCGATTTGGGGTGTCACGAAGAGACCATCGGAGTGGGGAGGCGGCGGTGCCATAGGAGATGAGCGACGGACGATCGATTTGGGGGAGGGGGGAGGGAAATCGATTCTGATATATTTTTTTCGTTGCTAAATGGAAAAGGGAGGCGGGTTCTAAAGGTTGACCACGAGAGTGAGGACATAGGGTTTGACCTTAGTTATTGACCGTATATATATTTATTTTTTTATTATCTTAATTTGCAAATTATCTCTATGTGATTCCGAACTTCAAATCAAACCCAACGACTGTCGCGTCTAGCCAAATACCCCCATTCCGAACACAATGGGATATGTATCACAAGCTGATTCGACTGTTTCGATCAGTTTTCGTCAAAATCAACATATAACTCTATATATTGAATTTGAATGCGCATTTCAATTTACCGGGGTCACATACTAACCCGAAAAATTCCAGAAAAATATTTTCTAGCTTCGTATTGATGATACGGTCCTAACAAAACTAATTTCGTCGAATTCCGAGATCGTTGGAAAAATGGCCATTTTCCAGTCGATTAAAATCAACTAAAACTGGTCAAACGCGTTTTCCTTTGCCACGCTCACATATTGATTCGAAAAATTATGAAATTTGGAATCTAGCAATAATTTGACATCACAGATCCAGCAAAAGTGGTTTCGTCGAAATCCGAGGTCGTTTGCAAAATTCCCATTTTTAAGGGCCTGAATTCCATAGCGACTATTCAGAATTTTCAACCGGACATATCTTTTGATTCCCGCTATGAAATCTTGATTTGTCGGATTCGTTGGAAAGATATTCACAATTAGATCCTATTATTTTTGGTTTCACTAAAATCCGGTTTATTTTGCACCCGGTACATTCAATTGAAGTTTGGAATCGAATTATCGAACTACCGCGCCATTTTCAATTCCTTTTATAATTATATATAAATTTTTATATTCTAACGTCGATCTGTATAACTATATACGATTGAATTTCATTCAAAAGAAATTTTCTCGTCGATATTATTTAAAATAATTCATTTTAAATAATCAAAATTCGCTAAAATTGCCAAAATAAAAATTTTAAACTGGCCTAGATTTTCGGGTTGTTACAATTTACCCTCTTTAAAAAATAATATCGTGTCCATTTCCAGTTCAAGCTTCTCAACAATTGAACCGATCAAACAACACAATACAAAACATTTGTATACAAAATCTACAAATACGCTCTCATACATATATATAACTCAATCTAGGGTATTACTAACCCCATCTATATCGAGTCATGCCACAGAGCCAAGGTTATTGCTAAACCATTGCTCTGATACCACTGTAACGAACCACGGATTTCCGACCCAGAAAATCGACATAAAAACACCATGTCAAACATTCAAGCATCGAAAACACAGGACGTTATTAGAAATAAGTTAGAGGGTGAGGTAAGAAAGAAATATCAGAATAGAAAGGAAGAAGAAACACAACACAGAGTCTCACATCGCAGCGGAAAAATATAATATAGAAATAAATCTTTATAGAGAGCTTTAAATAAAACTTACAATCATTAGAGTACATCACACATCTGGACAGTTACAAAAATCTGTCCTCATATACAACACACAGCGGAATAACACTAAATATCATACGTCTGAACACCTCCAGTTCATCTCTGGGCTTCACAGCTTCTAATAGCCTGAACCTATATGACCCGGTCTAACCCGAGCATTATAAACGACGGGTCAGTCTGACGAACCAGAGTGAGAAAAACACACTAAGTTATGGGTAGCATCCATCTTGATTTTAAAGTTAAAATCTTTTTGAAAGAAAGGATAATCGTAAGACAAATCCACACATAAGTACGGACGGTTTTTACCTTACGATAACCCAAAACATTTTTGAAATCAATATCTTTTCTGATATTATAATAGTGTCTAAATACAAATTAATATAAATCTAGCAGAATGCTTGCATCTCATGCTCCACATATATAGTATACAATCAAAACTGCGGGCGCTTATTGGAGAATGGATTTCCTGGCAAGGTATGGGACCACCTTCCCGACAATGTACCTCTGGAGATGAATACATTGGGGTTCAACAAGAACATCTTGCAACCCAGGCTAAACATGACCGACCCCTCACTATACTTTGAGAGTACCGAATACACCATTACCACGGTTGGGGGCCAGTCAACCGAACCGATAGCATACATACAAAAATAAAAAGGGACAACTGAAGGCATTTGATTTCACCAGATCAGGTAATGATATAACCTTTTGATGGGTGCGACCCACATAACCATGCGACCTACCCGATTTTGTGCCATTCCCCGGTTGATGAGGCTAGAGGTCAAGATTAATTAATTAATTAATTAGATAAATCAATTTACTTTCATTTAATTAGATTTTCTGGTTTATCCTTTAGAACAGTGCATCGCTGTCTACTTTGAATGCCACATCGTCAGATCCGCCAGACATCACTAATTGACGTCCACAAAAATACTCCGGGTGCTAGCTATCACCAACAGAAATACGTTTGAAGAAATCAACGTACGTGATCCCTTTGGAAATACTCTGTTAGACACTCGTCCATAAAAGTCATCCAGGAACAGGATGAACCGAAGGCACCCTCCTACCACATCCTATATAGGTATCACCCCAAGGATCAGTAGCGAGTAGTCCTTGCAATCTGAATATTCCACATACGACAGAATCACTATCGAAATATCTCCGGCCGCTAAACCAGAGAAATTCAACAAGTGGTTCTTCCATTTATGAAGATCCACGGTCTTCAATGTTCCATCTTCTACTAACATCTTCCACGTATTTGTTGGTCGGAATGGTTTTCGAATATAATTCGATCCCGGTCCTTCTGTACCAACAATCGTATTTGGTCAGATTTGATAGTCGGTTATTTAACTTTCAAATAAATAATCATGTGAATGAAATGAGTTTACTGATTAAGTACTCGACATTACTTGGCCTTTTTTATTAAACATCCATTAATTATATTCTTTAAGTCTTCCAATATTTAGAATTTATCCTTTACTTCTTATTATAAATAATAATATTCTTAAAAATCATTTCATTCGCTTATAAACTTTTCGAATACATTTTATAATATTATTTACGGAAATCATAATTTATGTTTCCCTCAATTGCTCTCGTTCATAAACTAATACCATTCTTGGACAATCGTGAAGTCGATCAAGTTGGGGTATTTTATTTACCTCTCATACCTTGACTAACAACATTCATATTCTCAGAATAGATAGAAGTTTATTAACCACACGGTTTCCTTTGAAAACCTTATTTAAATCTCAATAGCGTTTACTTAATTAATTATTAAGTAAACTATTTTTATAATAATTCTCTATTCATCCTTAATGATCCTTTATAGTATAATACCCGAGATACGATTCCATCAAGAATAGAATCCTTTATAAAATTCTTCAAAAACTTGTTTGCAATACTATATTTGTTTTAAATCATATATAACTTGTTGTATCACGTTGTTGTATACACAATTATATGATTTTTGTTTGATGATAACAAACAAATATATATTAACATGAATGTGTTTGTTGTTGTACTATTATATAACATCACAAACAAGAATATAATATTTATATTTAAATAAAATATGACTGTACAAAATTCCAAATATTCATAGTATTTTATTTGAATAGAATATTTTATTTCAAAATTTAAATAGTACAAATTTTATAACTCCAACTATTTGTACACTTTCACTAATATACATTTCATATCCTATCTATTTTCAGTACACAGCTCCTCATTACATTACATTTCACACTCAGTTACAGTTTCTCTCATATACAAATACACTCATATACAATTTCACTGTTTCAATGACACTACACGATCTTATGTCTGCAGTCTTCACTGCAAAGTCAGTCCAGTCTTCATGCGTAGTCCAGTCAGTCTTCATGCATACCTGTCAAACATAAAACACACACACAGAGTATACTGCAATAGGAATAAAATTGAAAACATGCAAATATAAATTTTATTTTTTAAAATTTTATTTGCCTCAGTTTTTTTTGGTGTGTTTTCTCATCTTTTTTCTGACTCGATCTGATTTGTGTTTCATCTGGTACCCACTGATCAGCCTCAACTTGCCATACTGGTTTGCTGATCAGAACCAACATCAATCTTGCTGATTCTGACCAGCCTCAACACAGTGCAGTAGTCTGCTGATAAAATTTACATGTACACGATGCATGTATACACACATGAGTGTGTGTATATACACATATGTTATGCATGTGCAGGCAAAATGTAGTCAAGGCAAACAACATGTCAAGTTAGCAAAAGAAAATGGCCGAGCACATATCAAATAGGTTCAAGAACATTTCAGCAGCAAGGCTCAAACACAAGAAGTCAAATGTGAGCATGGATGGTCGAGAGAAGTGCAAATATGTCAACTGCATAATCATGGACAGAAATACAAAGGCAACAGATTCAAGTAAAATTGCACAACATCAAAACTGATCAGTGAAGATAAGCACAAGCAAGGAAAAGGTGAACAAGCATATATGTAACATTTGATAAGCAATGCACTTGGATCAATGTCGAGCAGATTGGTATATATGCATGAGGCTAGCAGGTCCAACCATCAAGACAAATATAGAAAACATATTGGTGCATGGCAGTTCACATGATTCAGCATGACACATAGCAGCAAGTTATACTCCAAGACATGCAGCATAGAATGGCAGAAATGAAACAACAAAGTATGGCTACAACAAGGCAGCTGTTTTAGCATTCATGCAGAACTGTTTATAGTATGAAGCAATAATGGTTTGTACATGCACAAACAATGAATGGTGAAGCCACAGCATGTACACAATAAAGCAAATGTGATCGAGCACAATCAAGAGCATGTTTCAATGAAATGGTCACACAGCAAAGCACTAGTGATACATTGGTACATTCAGGTGCACGTTTCAAGTGTTACAGCACTAGTTTAGATGAAATGGTCGATCAAGTGTGAAATTCAGATGTGCACAGTGGATATTAAAATGGTCCACAAACATGCATGCATGAAGTTCAAGCTAGAAAGCAGATATTGTTTTCACAAAACATGAAAACAAATATGTTTCAAGTTTTACTGAATTCAATCAGTGAAAAATTAGATGTGTTATTTTAGAGAAACAAACAAATATGTTTTCAAAATAATTTCTCTAAATGATCAACTCAAAATCAAGGTTCTTGTTTGGAAACAATTTTTTTTCCAGCAAGTTTTTTTTTTTAAAAAAAGGGGAATTTCGAATGCAAGAAAACAGATACATATTTTTTCAAGCATGCAAATGTTTTCTGTTTTAACATTTCAGTTTATGACAAGCATTGGTCCAGAGGTGAATTTCAAAAAGGGCAGAAAATCGGTTTGATATGTTTGGATTCAATCAAACAAGTCATACAAGGCAACATATTCAAATTCATTCCAGAAGTAATTCAATGGCCACGCATTCATTTAATTAAGGAGCTATCCAAGGAATTTCATATTCAAGCCGAGGAGACAAAAATTGAAAATCATATTAAATCAAGGCCATGTATTTCCAGTATTGACATGCTCAATCAAGCCGAGCAAATCCTTTTTTATTTTTCAAAAGGGATCATTCTTTTCATCATTCAATCACATAAGAAAATTCATTTTAATTTAGCCGAGAATTCAAAAGAGGAAACACACAATTATCAGACAAGTCATCGGGCCTAATTCATGTCTGGATACAAAGCCAACATTCACGCAAGTTTTCCAATTACAAGAAATCAAATTTAAATCGAGCCAGTTAAAAGGGGAAACTCGAAAATCAGCCAAGTCATATCGAGTGAAATCAGAGAGCAATTAAAGGATTCTATAATCCTATTTTAACACCAAATCATCACAGGCAACAAGCATCGAAACCACAAACTACTAATTCAAGCAAAGAACTGAAAATCAAAAAACTCACTTTTTTTTTTCTGGTTTCGATCAAAGACAAATTCCAAATTTGATCGACAAGCATCAGGACCATCGAAGAATCAAGGAGCATCAGAGAACTCAATTTCATCAAGCATCGATTCGAATTTGAGGATAAACAATGAAACCCTAAAATCATTTCTCAAGCCGCCGCCATTATCTTTCCAGAGAAGCAAGAGAGATCGGGTTAAACAATAAAGAGAATGGGCCGGCCTATTTCTTTGAAGTGTGGAAAGGGGATGACCCTTTATTACTAAACTCCTTTATTTTCTTTTAGGGTTTTGTTTGTTTAATTCATGTTGTACTTTATTTTTGATTTTTGTAAACCGTCTCATACAGTTTCTAGAATTCTGTAAAAATCTAGTGGACACCAGTTAGTTGTTTAACTGGCAGTTGACAGAATCTGTAAAATCTGGGTTACGGATTACAGGGTTGTAATTCGGGGAAATCTGATCGAGGGGATATCAATCAGTCTACGGTTTTGAGCGTAGGGTTAGAATAGGAGCGAGAGTCGCGAGTGTACATGGTCTTGTATGCGGGATCTGTTCTATCACCTAGTAGAAACCTTAGAAATGCAGCAGTAGGCAGGGTTTTGCCGAAGCTGGGTATATCTGTGTGTGATTTATTTTCTGTATTTCTGTTTCTGCTATATTCTGTGTTCTGATTATTATTTATTATCCTGTCAAAATTTTAAATTCAGTGAAAAACTGTCATAAACCCTATTCACCCCCCCTCTAGGGTTAATCTAGATCCAACAAGTGGTATTAGAGCTGGTATAAGGTTACAACATGATAGGGAGTTCTCGCTCTATGATCTAGTGGCGAAGTAGTGACTCTTATCCCTACATGTCCGTGGGTGGTTGTCCATGTCGAGAGGCAGGACGTGAAATCAGTCTCTGAGGTACCTTTGTTTGCCACCGGGGTGTCATTAAAATCCTCGAGAAAGCGAGAACAATTGGTATCAGAGCAGGTATTTTCTTTTAACTCTAGAGTCATGGGTAATCCTAGTCGTCAGTCTTGTGAGAGTCAGTCCAGTTCATCTCCAACTATTTTCACTGGAACAGATTTTTCAAACTGGAAATCCAACATGGAATTTTATTTAAAATCTGTTAATATTAAATGTTGGGATGTTGTTATCAATGGGTTTAATAGTGTAGATGTAGCTTTCAATGCTCGTGCTATGAAAATTATATTTGATTATCTTAGTACTGAACAGTTTAATCTTATATGTCATTGTTTATCTGCACAGGAAGTCTGGAGAACTCTCAACAAGTTGTATGGAAAACCTGACAACAACTCAAAACCCCAGGATGACAACTCAGATTCAAATTTATGCTTAACAGGTCTTACAGATGATAATTCAGATGGATCAGCTGATGGAGAATCAACAGACAATGAAATAGAAATTTTCTCATATGAAGATCTAGTTTACATGTGTCTTGATTTAACGAAATCTGTTGATAAACTCCAACTGAAAAATAAGTCTCTGAAATCTAAGAATTCTGAGTTGACCAGCAAAATTGATAATTTGGAATCACAACTTGAATTTTTTAAAAACCCTTCAAATTCAGTTTGCAAAAATTGTTTGAAATTGGAAACTAATCTTGTTCATCTCAATAAAAATATTCAAAAGTTTGAAAATGAAATTCTGATTTTAAATGAGAACAAGACTGAGTTATCAAGTTTGAATAACCTTCTGCAAAAGGAATTTGAAAATTTCAAGACTGATATAAATTCCAAATTAGAAATTGCTGAAAAAGAAAATTTGTTAAAAAGTAATTCGATTTTGAATGAGCTGGAAAACGAGATTCAAAAATTCAAGAACTTTGAAAAACATGAAACTAAAAAACAAAAATGTTTTGAATCTGAAATATCTGAATCCAAAGCAAAAATTAAGTTACTTGAAAATCAGAATTTGGTTTTGAAACAGTCCAATGCTGAACATAAGACCACTACAAATCATTGCTCAAATTTGATAAAAGAAAATAGCGATCTTGAATCCAAAATTCAACGATTAAAATTAACTTTGGATAAATTTTCTAATGGGGAAAAATTGTTGAATATGCTGTTACAAAATCAAGTTTCTATTAGAAATAAATGTGGTCTTGGCTTTGGGAAAATTAATGTTTCTGAAAATTTGAACTCTTGTGATTTTAAAAATCCTTCAAACTGCTTCAAGAAGAGTCAATTTGAAATTTTGAATTTTGAAAAATCCAAAAAGTTTTTGAATCACAAACGAGATAAGAATTGGTTTGGTAACAATCCAGTTGAACAATTGTGGACCCCAAAAAGAAACAAAATGATTTTTGGAAAAACTAAACGAATTTGGGTTCCAAAGGGTACTCTAGTTGATTCTAATGGATTGTTATACAAACAGATTTGGGTACCAAAAGACATGAACAAAACTGTGAGTGGTTTTACAACCTTCGTTAGACCACTCGATTCTACAAACTGCTAGGTACCGAAGGAGGCTGAGGAACTGCTTTGCTAAAGAGAAATTGAATCCAAACTGCTTCATATCTTCAGATTGTTCACAGTTCCTTAGCCAAGCTTGTTGAGTTAGAGATTCTGATTTATATTGGATTCTGGTATGATCTCTAAACTCACCTTTGTAAATATTTTTTCTGTTTTTATTTTCTTTGTTTATTTCTCCTTCTGTCCCTTCTGTCTATCTTTCTTTTTCTGTTTTATGTTTTGTCATTGTCATATCACTGTAACTTCTTCTGGGCTTCATTAACTTCCAATTGTAGAACTCATATTTTTTGGAAATTCGCTTTAGTTGAATAGAACTCTGATGTTTTAGTTATTTCCAGATCTTGAATTTAATCTTGTAAATATCCGCAATTGTTTTGAAGTTTATGTTTTCTCTGAATTCATAATAGTGTTGATGTATTCGGGTCATATCTTGAACACTGTTAATTTTGAATTCTAAATTTTTTTTAAGATCTGAATATTTTGTGAAATTTCACACACCTCTACTATTTTGAGTTTCTTCTAATTCATTTTAGAAAGACTTGAAATAATATGCTCATTACAGCACACCAATATTCATCAGTTGTGATAATTTCAGAAATTTTCAGATTGGCTTGAATATGTTAAATTGTCTTGAATCAGTGATACATCTTGAAATTTCATCATTATTCATGATTATTATGATTGAAATTAGCCTTGTTTGAAATCATTTGAGATTCTAGATATTTTGAATATCACACACCACTTAAATTTGAAATTATCAATCTTGTGTGAATAATTCTTTATATCTCAAACTTGGCATTGTTTCAAGTGATTTCAAATAAATTATTTTTAAGTTTTTTGGATCATGAATATCTCTCAAACTTGATGTAAATGATCTGAAATCCCTCTTATACTTGTCAAGGATAATTTTGAAAATTCTTTGAAAATCCGGTCATAAATCTCTCTGTTTTTTTTTTCATGATTATTGGATTTGAATATATGTTTGTTTAAAATCATTTGAAGTCATTGATTTATTGAATCACACACATATCTTAAATCTGAAATTTACATTCTGGTGTGACTGATTCACTGAATCCTGAGAGTTTCATATTTCTCAAATGATTTAAAATAAACGTTTTTTTTTCATTAGATCATGAATCATCCTATGTGACCAACATCTTGGCAAGTCTGATTTGAATCTGATGTTTGTGCTGCTCAGATATTGTTTTGGAAAATATATTTTTGGTGACTACTTGTTTTGGTATCAAATACATGCCATGCTCTGATACATGAAATTAATTTGCTTGATCTGCCTGGGCTTTGTATTTAAAATTCTTTTGTCTGTGTTATACTTGTTTGTCTCCAATGTCTTGTTACCTTCCTCATAAATAAAGACACCAAGTGGTATCAGTTTTGTAGTACTGATTTTTGTATATTTTTTAATCTCCCATGTCTTGTATAGATCTTCATTTCCCTCTTGTAATTGATTTTCAATTTTAAAATTATTTATTGATTATTCATTCAGAAATTGAAATCAATATCCAAATTGAAATGTATTTATAATTCATCAATATCCAAAATCCTTATATTTATTTTTATCAAAAACAATTCACTTATCATCTGTAACAAACGTTACAGATTTCATTTTCAACTTTTACTTCATTTACAAATCCTATTTGTAAATTATTATCAACAACTAATATTTCGATTACACTTTTAAACTCTTAATTGCCATTTACATAATCGTTTGTAAATCATTTATGACAACTCATATTCGTTGTCATTTCCAAATTTTTACTTAGCTTATACACTCGACTTTGCTTTGCATTCCGAACTTCGTAATATCACATTCCGAACCTCGGAATTAAATCTCACTCCGTTAAACATTTCATACCATTTCCAACTTCTCAATTTTCCTTTTTCTAACTTCAAATATTATGTAAATATTTGATTTAAGTGATCATATTTGCTTAAATAAATCTCTTGTATAATTTCATTATAAAAACTCGGGTTTTGATATAAACTCGTTTATAAACTCGTTTCACCATTCAATTCGATTTCATTTCCACTTCGATTTCTTTTTAAATGAATTTCAAATAAAAAGATATCTCTTACATTATTATTACCATAATAATTTACTTCAAACAATAACTACTGCAAAAGTAGTTAATTTCATTATTAACTAAAATAAATAGTCAATTCCTTTTTAAAATCTTATTAAAATTAAAACACATATTCGTTTATCTATTTCATTACATCTATTCAAAACAAACTAATTTAATAATCAGTTCCAGATAAAACAGTTGACTTCATCAATTCAAATCACGGTTATCTTGTTAACCAGTTCCAATTAGTCCTTTATTTAAATTAATTAATAATATAATTAATTTAAATAATCCTATTTAATTGTTTCTTAAAAAAAACAATTTTTTGACTCTTAACCGCTTGGCTAATTTCTGTTCATTTGTTTATAAATCTGGTTATTATCATAATTTGCTTTATAAAATCAATTAATAATTGATTATAAACTTATTTAATAAATAATAAATATTTATTTTCTTTTAACAAACTTTTATTCGAAATACAGATTTAAAAATCTGTCTCCAGTTATAAAATAAATTTGATAACTTCATTTCGTCGATTCACCTAACGGTAAGTCGATATTTGAAAAAACCGATTGATTTATAGGCCATATACTACCAATTACTCAACCAATATTACTCATTGGTTTAAACAAAACAACTGTTGAATTTCAGGTCAATGGTCAACAATTTAAATCAATCATCCAATCAAAACAGTTCATATAATGATAATATGGAAATAAATAACATTAAATATATTTGAGGAATCCCGTTGGATCCCTCCAACCTGTACTTCTCTGCATTCAAACTGGTTATCTCAATATAAACTCATTTAATTCAATTTAACTGATATAACAGTAATGACAACCATTTAACATCAACCAATTACCAAAACAATTCAAACAATTAACACGTTTATTTTATAAACATGACCAACAAGGTAAGTTACATTTCTTGGGGCCAATCGTTAAAATAACGATTTGGGATTCACCAAAATTAAACAATGTTTAATTTTTATCGGTTCAGTCAATATATGAATGTATAATATAATACACAGTCAATCATTAGCAACCATAGCCATCATTAGCAATCATAACACACAAAATAAAAACAAACCCGACTTATATAAAATATAAGTGGGAAGAACTGAGTGAGTTTAACTCACCTTGTCTGATTCCATTGTCAAAGACATGTTTTAATTAAATTAAACAGTCGTTTAATTTAATTAGAGATCCCGGTTGATCTCAGTAACGTCCAGTTCTGTCCACAATAGTTCCAAAATGTAGAGTTCGATGATGCGGTCCCAACACAATTTGTTAGGTCAAATTCTGTCAATGCGATAAGAAGTTATCAACATTCTAGACATATGATTTTAAATAAATAATTAAATTCTCAATTAACTTTTTTTTATATAATTAATGCTGCGTAATTACTTTGATTTGTTCAGAAAATTAGGACAGCTTCTGGAAAATCTTTCTTCGTTCCTTCCTGTATTCCATTCCTGTTGTCCGACTTTCCATTCTGTTCGTAACACACAAGTTATACGAAGATACGATTATAATTAAATAGTTTAACATATTAATTAACATTCTATATTAATTACTTTTGTAAATCATGAATGTTGCCCGATTATTTTCTCCACTGCTTTTGATTGTGGTTCTGAACTCATGCACACCTTCGCGTCCGTTCATGTAATTCACGCACTGCTTCATTTGTCATGCTTTCCATCATTTGTTCAAGGCTTCTCATCAATCTGCAAACATGTTGCGGTTTTATATAAGGGTTTTTAAATAAATATAATTATCGCTTAGTTAAACATTAATTAAATTTAACGACTTTACTTTGTTGAGGTTCAGATCAAAGAACACAGGCTTGTTCCCTTTCGTTCACTGTTCTCCGCGTTCTGTTGATTCCCGCCCGTCCAAACACCTCCTGTGCATAGGAAAATATACACGGTTTCATTTTTTAAATACTAATGGGAGCGACTATTGGAACACAAAATTAAACACAGAATTGGAAACACAAAATCTAGACCATAGGATTTGTTTGTCTTTATGTGTGAGGTGGAATTCTTGGGAAGATCTTGTGGTTGAGATACATTATGTCTAAATTTGTGTCTAAATAGAATTTCCCAATACTAATTCTTTAGTCAACTAATTAACTCTAATTAGGTTTAACGTTAATTACTAAGCTGGCAATTAGTTTTTTCCTTCCTTACGTTAGTCTTCCTTCTTCCCCTTCGCACCCGTTCCGTTTGCAAAGGCTCCACATCACCAGGCAACCAAAATCTCACTACCGCTCCATCCTAGGTGCACCGGAATTCGATCAGCGATTGCCACGAGCTGCGCCTCGTCGAGCTCCATCTCCACTCAAGGACTCGTCACTATTATTGCCCTCGTCCGTCAGTATAGCTGCTTCGAACGCAGCGATCTTCGGGCTCTTTTCGGGCCAACTCAACAAACGGAAACCCATCACAACCATTGGATAGACGGTTCTTGGTGAGCTGAACATAATTGTTGTTGAGAAGTTCATAGATAGAGGCGTGGATTTTGTGAAAAATGGTGATGAATTTGGAGTATTCTCGGACGTTGAATGAATAGGGTGGCGGCATAACTAATGTTGACCACGCATTGCATTTGTTGACCAGAATTAGGTTTTGCGTTGGTCCATTTATAAGGAAAGGAAATGGGACCATTTTAGTATTATTTTTTTATGTCCAAACTTTGCATGAAGAAATATGTCAAATTACCTACATAAACCCTCCGTTTTTGACAAACAAATATGTAATCCTAGCATAAAAAAATATTCCGGACCCAATGGGACAGGTTTCGTCGAATTCCGAGCTCGTTTGTGAAAAATCATTTATAAATATCGATGAAAAATCAAGCGTTAAAAATTCCTATAATTACAGAAAAAATCCAAAAAATATGACACCTTGACATTTCACTAGACCTCTTCCTAACGGATCCAATAAATCTTCTTTCGTCAAATTTGGAGTTCGTTTGGCCAGTCGTTTATTCGTTAAAAGTTATCCCTGTCAAAATAATCTAAACAATTAAGTAAAAACAAGGGCGTTTTTGGCCACCAAAGTCACATACGACATCCGTTTGCCACGAAATTTGATTTTCTAACAATAATTTAATGATACGGTTCCAATGAAACTAATTTCATCGAAAACTGAGACCATTTGCAAAAATGGATATTTTTAACGCTTATATAATATAAATAAAATAATAATTAAATTTCCAAATAATTCAATAAAATAATAATAAATTATTATTATATATATCCAAACAGAATATATATACAACTTCAAATATAAATTATACAACCCAGTATCGTCATATATTAAAACCTTATTATTTCAATAAATAAATGTTATATTTTAATAACGATTTCTATAGAGACTATTTTAAAATTTGAATTGGAATAACTAACAATCTATATTACGAAATCTGAATTTTTCTCTTCCATATGAAAATTATAATCAACAAGATTCCGACGTTTCTTGTTTCATAGAATTCCGACTTATATCGGATCCTATACTTACAGTTAAAGTTCAAAATTCAATATTACGAATTACAGTGCTATTTTGAGCTCGATTTATATTATATATAAATTTAACGTTCAAATATCATTTTTAATAACGAATTAAATATTAAAATCCATTAATATTCCAAATATAATATTTAAAATGATAAATTAAATTAAATATTTGACCGCCAAAATTACAGGACATTACACAAATAGAAGGATGTCTACTATTTCAACAGTGTATTATAATCATTCAAATATGATCAGTTTTTTCTTCTCCAATAGAGATACCATTCAGGTTTCAAACAGAAAATACTCAATGTTCAAGCAATACGGCCGGCAAATTTACGGCTAGAAAGGGTTGTATAAAAATCAAACACATATGGTTCATTTTAAAGCAATTGTGTATGTATGAGTGCACATTAACAACAATTGTCAGAATTTACAACAAGCATTGCTTGTTAATAGACAACAAGAGTGCAACTAAGTTATTTCGGGTTCTAAACCATAGCAAATTTACATAGGTGCTTCGATTTCAATGGAACAGATCCAACATGCCTGACAGGTTTATAATCAAATAAGGGTGCAATTTAAATCAAACTGCATATTCAACAGGTGAAACAACAAACGGTTAATAAATGCCATGACGAATCCGAGTGCTAGTTTGGAATACACAACCTCTTACATATATACACATACAAACGTATGTATATACATATAAATTCGAGTATGTATAAACAGTAACTCAATGCAGGACAACGTGTTTCCAGTGTGACAAACAGGGAAAAACCATGTTTAAACATCCATATTAGCACATGGCAGCCCACAAACAAAACCCAAAATCAACTATTATAATCAAGTTCGAATTGCCGTTAGAATACTTGCAACAAAGAGAAATCATGATCAAAATACTCAGTTTAAATAGCGCAACAGCTTTAATTGGTCAGAGTTCAATAGCAACGTGGTGCCTTGGCGGTTTTTCAATAGATGGCGAAGGCTTCGACGTGGGTCTCTAGACTGGTGGCGATGCGGTGAGTTAATGGAAGAGGGTAAGCGTTTGCAAAGTGAATAAGAGGGGAAATAATTAGGAGGCAGTCATTATTTTCGTGATTTGGGGAAACTAATTTCAACCATTAGATTGGGAAAAAGGGTTTGCTAAAAAAAGAAACGAGGGCTAAAATTTATAGATAGAAACTAAGAGATAAGAACAAAATCAAGTCATAGATTTTTAGAGCAGCCACGTACATCAAAAATAGGTCGACGCAATTTTATTTGGTGTATGTGATAACTGGGTTTAATTTAATATTATATTTTACCTTGAATAACCACGTACCGCTCTAATTTCATACTGTTAACCTAATCTTCAAATGCGACAAAAATTATATGTACCCCTTCGCTTTCGCGTTGTGAACCCAATAAAATTATTCTGGTTGTAATTCTACTCTGTTTGTATACGACAATATTTTATTTTTAAATTATTTATCGGTTCATCAATTTTATTCCGTTTGTCCACCAACAATTCTATTCATTTCCAAAAACGTAAAATTTTAAATTCTTTATATACACAAATACACACATATCTAGGCCAATTTAAACAAATAAAATCTCCAATTCATCTAACGTTAATAACGTTTATTTTTAAATTCAACAATTTATATTTTCCAGTCAAATTTCAATCCAATTCAAATATTCAACCAAATTCAATTCCAACACTCAATAATAAATATTCGATTCCCAACCAACCATTCTGAATTGAATATTGAGTTCAATTCATACACAAAACCATATATTTGTTTTTTCTAACCCACGTATCAATATAAAATTAATTATTAAAAATTATATCTATTATTAATCCCATATTCCAGTTGTCGAAATTTCTGGGATGTTACAATCTCCTCCCTTTAAAACTTTTCGTCCTCGAAACGGAGAGATCGTTAGAGTTATACCGATGTATACTTCAATTTTCATATTTGTGTGAAATTTTTCCATGACTAATTTAAATATCGATATTTAAGTTATCTGTCCTCTTTGTTTATCTATCATATTCAATTTACCCATAAAATCAAATTTCTTTCTGAAACCATTCTTTTCTTAAATTTCAAATTTTGCATAAATTGAATTTATGCATCTCAAATTATTCCAAATTTCTTTATAAACCTCATCTGTCAATGTGTACTTATCCATTGTTGCACTTATTCCTTAACAATTCAAGTTCAACCAAATCTCCTTACATTTAAATCCATTTAATCTTTCCAACCATTCATTGAAGAGTGTAAATAACATCTCCTCTTCAAATTACAAATTGTCGATTTGAAAATTTCCAAAATCCAAAATCTTTCATAACTTGTATACGTAACACGAAATTTGTGTAAAAATATTTATATTATTATTCCAAAGCTATGGACTGAAAATACTCTGAAATTCTCCCTCTTAACTTACTAAATTAGGTATATTTTAATTTCAATTTATTGATTTGAAAGTACTTGATAACTCGAAGTTTGACAAGTCTATTTCCGTTCTCACAGATGTTAGTCATATGCTGGCCAGACGCAAGACTAAAATCTCCAAATACTAAATATCCTTGCTTCAACTCCCAGTGAAAATATTTTAAAAATTCTTTTTCATTTAAAAGAACATAGATACGGAAAGTACCAATGTGATGTTGATATGTTGATTGTTCATGAATCGCAGATACGCAATGGTTTCGTTTGTATCCCCGGCCAGAAAACATCTGTATCCGTAAGAAATCACTTCACTGCGAATTTCGTCTTGGACAAATCAACGGAAGATATTTAAGAATCAAAAGAAAATCTGTGGTCACTGAGCGTTGACTGCTCTATCTCTGGGTCATGAAAACAAATCATCAAATGATGGATATATCAAATCACGAGGGTCAATCAAGTCACCAGACAAATCAAGTCACGAAGACAAATCCAATCATGAAGACACAGTGCTGCATCAAACAGGTGGCTCTACATCACTAATATATCTCAACATCTTTGTAATGACCCGGAAATCTGAACCAGTTTGAAAATTTTATTTCTGGGAATTTTGTTGAATTCTTAGTCCAAATTTAAAATTTCCAATTTTAAATAACTCTGAAACAGTTAAAAATGGCCATTTTGCGAACGACCTCGGAATTCGACGAAACCACTTCCGTTGACCCGGAATGTCATAATATGGCTAGGTTTCAATTTTTAGAATTTTTCGATTTAATATGTGAGCGTAGCGAAAGAAACTGTGTTTGGTCAAATACAGTTGAAATTGAACGGCGTGAAAATAGCCATTTTTCGAACGATCTCAGAATTCGACGAATTTGGCTTTGTTAGAACCGTATCGTCATCACGATGCCAAAAATAATTTTTCTGGATTTTTCTGAGTCAGTATGTGGCCGCAGGAAATTAAAACGTATGTTCAAATTTAAATTAAACGATCTAATTTGAAAATAAAAGAAAAACATACTGTAACTTCAGAATTGGACATTGGCGATAGCGCCATCGCGTTCAGAAGACGTCAAAACATTAAGTTCGACAGTCGTTGAGCTTCGTTTGGAGATCGTATGTGAGAACAGTAATTTCTAGAATTAATTAATTAAATAAAAAAAACCTAAAATACAGTATATATACTCGTATACGTGAATAGTGCCTCTTCTTCCTCGTTCCAATTCGTGGCCGCCGAAACCCATTTCAGCTCGAAAATTCAAGCTCCTCTTTCTCCCTCAATACTTAACGATTTTCAGCATACCATATACCGTTTCGAAGAGAAAACCGAGATCTTCAAATTGGTACCAACCCCGAACCATCTCGTCCACCGTCGCGCCCGCCCCGAGCCCACGAACCCACGCCGGTCGCACCACCGTCGGGCCCACCTGGCACCACCGAGTGCCACCCCCTCCTCGGCGCACCTCGGCCTCTCCAAGTCGGTCGTCGTCCAACAAACGGCACCCCAAACCATCAACTACAGGCTGCGAAGATCGGATCCCTTTGTTTTCATGTATAAATTGTAAATAGAATTGATATGTTTATGGACAAATTTGTGTCATTATAAAATAGAATTATACCCTATATGTTAATGGACAAATTTTTGTCATTATTAAAATAGAATATGTCACTATATGTTAATGGACAAATTTTTGTCATTATTAAATAGAATTATACACTATATGTTTATGGACAAATTTTTGTCATTATTAATATGGAATTTTACACCGTATGTTGATGGACTATTTTTGTTCATATAAAAATAGAATCATTCACTGTATGTTAATTGACAAATTTTTTTGTCAATATTAAAATAGAAATTGTCCATTGTATGGAAATAGTATTTTTGTCAATGTTAATATAAGAAAACTCCATTGTATGAAAATAGTATTTTTGTCAATGTTAATATAAGAAAACTCCATTGTATGAAAATAGTATTTTTGTCAATGTTAATATATGAAATGCATTGTAGGAAAAATAGTATTTTTTTTTTTTTGTCATCTTAAAACCATGAAATGCATTGTATGTAAATAGTATTTTGTCATGTTACAAAATATAAAATGCATTGCATGTGAAAATAGTATTTTTGTAATGTTAATAAATAGAAAAAGCACCGTATGTAATATTAACATTATTTTCAATGTTAATAAATAGAAAAAGCACCGTATGTAATATTAACATTATTTTCAATGTTAATAAATAGAAAAAGCACCGTATGTAATATTAACATTATTTTCAATGTTAATAAATAGAAAAAGCACCGTATGTAAGATTAACATTATTTTCAATGTTAATAAATAGAAAAAGCACCGTATGTAATATTAACATTATTTTCAATGTTAATAAATAGAAAAAGCACCGTATGTAAGATTAACATTATTTTCAATGTTAATAAATAGAAAAAGCACCGTATGTAATATTAACATTATTTTCAATGTTAATAAATAGAAAAAGCACCGTATGTAATATCAACATTATTTTCAATGTTAATAAATAGAAAAAGCACCGTATGTAATATTAACATTATTTTCAATGTTAATAAATAGAAAAAGCACCGTATGTAATATTAACATTATTTTCAATGTTAATAAATAGAAAAGCACTGTATGTTAAGAAGGATAATTTAACCATAGGATTCATATTAACATTATTTTCAATGTTATTAAAACGAAGATGAAGTGTATGTAAATTTAACATCATTCACAATGTTAAATAAAAAGAAAATTCCACCGTATGATAGTTACACTATTTTATAATGTTAAGATTTAAAGAACTTGACCGTAGGAAGAATATACATTATTTATAATGTATATAGAAAGAGAATGTACCTCGTAGGAAGAATATACATTATTTATAATGTATATAAAAAGAGAACCTGACCGTAGGTAAAACACACATTATTTATAATGTGTATAAAAAAGGATAATTTACGCCATAGGAAAATGTACATTATTTATAATATAATTGGAAAAGATAGATGAAAAGAAATAAATGGAATGATGTTTTATAATTTACATTTTTAAATGTGAATTATAAAGTATAAAATGAAAATAAAATAATAAGAACAATTCACCGCCTAATTATGAAATATATTTTCATGTAAGTTAAAGAAGTGAAAAGGTAAAAAGGAGAGATGGATGTATGGACGATGAGTTAAGCGAATTATTTATATTTATATTATATATATATTATATATATATAATTAAAATATAACGAATCGAGCACGATAGTTCGCGTTTTGAAAACGAACTTTTAAACGATTATACAGGAAGATCCGACCGTCGGATTTTCCCAAAACTGAAACCGTTAGGACCGTCTTGGAAAAATCTTTCCAACGATATAAGCTACGTTAAAATCCAACGGTTAGATTTTGAGAAATGTGAAAAATCAAGATTGATGGAAAACAGCGCCAGAGTCGCCCTTAACCTGAAGCGTCGTTAAATAAAGAAATTAATTATATTAAATAATTAAGGCAAGGATTAATCGTTATAAAACAACATAACGATATGAAATGTGTTTTTCTCAAAATTATGAATGCGAGATTATTTGGAAAGTCCGGATTTATTCCATTCCAAATGATTGTACGATTTCAAGAGTCTAAATATGAAGACGGCGTATGAAGACCGTAAATCTTCCCTCGAATGGACAACGATCAAGACTCTGGATTGGGTAGCTCCCGATTCAAGAGTCGTGGTAATTGTCCAAACGTACGCGTTGGTTTCACGGATTTGACCCTCGCTCTGACCCAGAGCATGGGTGTAAATGGATGTTGTGTCTGACATCGTACCCCATTAAATATCATGTTGTCGGTTTTCTGTTAAAATAAAAATGTTGGTGGTAGAGAATTCATTCTCTACTTAACACCCATTTATATATTAACAGACGGTCGATGGCACGGTATGGAGTGACAGTGTGGCATGCTAAGATGAAATGATCAAGGTTTCTTGTTGAAAAGCAGAACCTTGTAGTATGGGATGCATGACTTCACAAGCCTCACACACCGGCTGAATCTAAAAAGAGGGAAGGGAACGCAGGGAAAGTAGCACGTTTCTTTCTAGTTAATAGTCGTTTTACTTTTGTGGATGATGAAATGAGGCGCCTCGGATAGGTCCTATAGGACCGGGGAACGTGTGCTTAGGAATTGCCAATCCTCTAAGCTGTATTTGAGGACCGGCCCTGCCATTTCCAAGGGTTAACTGCGGGTAATCCTGAGGCATTAACTAGAGTGTCTCGAATCGGTAAGGAGTCCTCCCTAGCTTGGACTCATGATGGAAACCCAACTTTCCAATACGACCCGACGGATTTGATTGTATTACTAGTATTGGAGGCATAATATATGGTACCTATGCTTCCTAGGATTAATACATTGCTTTGTTTTGTTTTAAAAACTATACACTTTAATGATAATATTAGCTTCGTATTTGGCGTATTTAACATGTTTAACCACCATAAGGTAAAACTCTATCCTTTTGGTGTGCGTTGCATTGTGTGATGGGACCTGAGTCTTATGGTGGTTCTATTTTTCAAAAGACATTGCGTTGTGTTACGTTTTATTTATCTGTACTGACACTGTAGTTATGCACAGCAATCCATTGGTACAACCCGTTCCGCGTTAGCGGCGTGGTCTTTGGATTTGCCTTATTTTGTATGAGTTAAGTTAGTTAAGAATTCTCACACCAGTCCCACGACTGACCCATCGTTTGTTTCACCTTTTTGCAAACTTGGGTGCCCTCTCTTCCACACGGGCAGCCAAGTAGACAGGTTTCCTTTCTGCTTGGAGTTTTTTTTGGAGCTGCTTATATTCTCTCTCTTGGAATTTGCTTTGGTGAAGAGGTGATGACTTGAAGCTTCGAAGACCCTCTATCTTTTGTTTTATCGCATTTTTCCTTTTATTTCAGACATCAGACTTATTTCCATTTCATGTTATTTAATTTGGAGTTGGAACTTATGTCATTTTCTAAAAAAAAAACTTGTTGTAATAATTTAGATTCTGTGACTGTGGATTTCTATTGCTGATGACATTATATATCCGCTGCTATGATGTTGTTACTTTATGGATTTCCTATGCTATGTTGTTTCCTGTGACTTGTTATATTATAATTATGTTGTATTCCATATGGTTTCTCCTTGCTTTCACTCGTGGAAGTTTGGGGTCATCACAGTTGGTATCAGAGCTTTGGTTTACAAAGCGGAATATAACATATTTATAGTAACTCGTTTACGTAGAATCCCATTATTCTACGGCGAACATTTCATAAGGATACATAATAGTCAGTCACTTTATCACCATCTTTTATCTATCCTTTTATCTTATCATTTCTTAAATCATCATTAAAGTTGTTCTGACTCGTCCCCTGATTGTACAGAACTAACTTAAAATGAGTACCGCTGCTGCTAGAGCTGCTAGAGCCGCTAGGAGAAGGAGAAATACCACTGAAACCGAGGAGCCCACTGTCCAACAACAACCCCCACCACCACCGCCGCCTCAGCCTTTTGATTTGGATAAGGTGGCAAAGTAGTTCAAGAATTTAGGTGGAGTTCCATTCACCGGTTCCGAGACCGTGGTACAAGCTCAGGCGTGGCTGAAAAATTGCGAAAAGATATTTGGAGGACTGGGACTAGATGATCAGAGAAAGAGATTCACTGCAGCATGGCATGTTCAGGGTGAAGCGCAAAACTGGTGGGAGGTGGTCAACATTGGAGGCGACGAAGATAATATGTCTTGGGATAGATTTAAGGAGCTTTTCAACGACAAATACATTCCGAGGCAGGAGGTAGAAAGGCTACACGACGAATTCGCCAATCTGAAGCAAGGCGACAAGTCCATTTCAGAGTATGTTCGTAGGTTCGAGGACCTTTCCCGTTATGCACCTGAACTGATTCGAGATGACTTTCAGAAGAATAAGAGATTCATAAATGGCCTTGCAAGGAAATATATTGATAGAGTCACTGCCCACATCGACCTTTCCTTCAATAAGATGGTGGAGTTCGCTTGCCGTTATGAAGAGAATGACAAGAAGGTTTCTTAGCAGGACAGAGAGAGGAGCTTAGCTAACAACAACAACAAAAGGAAGCAGCCTGAGAAAAAGACTGAAGGGAGTAGTTCGGGAGCCACTAAAAAGGGGGTCCTTAGATTGCAAGGGAGGATCTGTGTTCCAAAAATCCCAGAGCTCATCAGGGAAGTATTAAATGAAGGGCACAAATCAAAGCTTTCCATCCACCCAGGCGTGAACAAGATGTATCATGATCTAAAGCGCACGTTTTGGTGGAAAGATATGAAGAGAGATATATCCATTTATGTGAGTAGATGTCCTACATGTCAACGAGTTAAATGCGATCAACAAAAGCCAGCAGGATTGTTGCAACCATTGCCGGTACCAGAAGGGAAGTGGGACCAAGTCTCTATGGATTTTATAGATGGGTTGCCCCGCACTAGGAAAGGGAATGACAGCATTTGGGTGATCGTGGACCGCTTCACCAAGGTCGCTCATTTCATACCTGTCAAGTCCACCAGAACTGCTCAAAGTCTGGCACAAATTTATCTCAAAGAAATAGTCAGGCTATACGGGTAATAAAACTAAATCTTTCCTTTTCATCGTTTTCTAAATGAAAATTTTCATGTCTAATCAAAGAAAATCTTTCGTGTTAAGCAGAGTTCCTAGATGTATTGTTAGCGACCGCGATCCTATCTTCACTAGCAAGTTTTGGGAAGCATTCCAAAATGAGTTGGGAACAAAGTTAAACCTTAGTACCGCATACCACCCTCAGACAGATGGCCAAACTGAGAGGGTGAATCGCATTCTTGAAGATTTGTTGCGGGCTTGCATACTCGATTATGGAGGTTCTTGGGAGGATCACTTGCATTTAGTTGAATTCTCATATAACAATAGCTATCAAGTAAGTTTGAAGATGTCTCCATTCGAA
This sequence comes from Allium sativum, assembly GCA_030737875.1. Lineage (NCBI taxonomy): Eukaryota > Viridiplantae > Streptophyta > Magnoliopsida > Asparagales > Amaryllidaceae > Allium > Allium sativum. Next base: position 747,195,210 of record CM060915.1, read on the forward strand.
GCCTTATATGATAAGCCATGTAGATCGCCAGCCTGTTGGATTGAAAAAGGAGATCGCCTTGTTTTGGGTCCAGACATGGTCCGAGAAGCTTCAGACAAAGTTGATAAGATTAAGAAGCGGTTACTGGCTGCTCAAAGCCGACAGAAAAGCTATGCAGACAAGCGTAGAAGAGATTTACAATTCTCCGTTGGTGACCATGTGTACTTGAAGATTTCTCCACTAAGGGGGGTGATTCGATTTGGGAAGTTTGGGAAATTGGCGCCGAGATTCATTGGTCCATTCCCTATTCTTGAGAGGATTGGCACCCTAGCTTACAGAATTCAGATGCCCGACTGGTTGCCTGGAGTTCACGATGTATTTCATGTATCTCAACTTCGAAGGCATGTCCATGATCCGGATCTAATTGTGGAGCAAGCATCACAGTAGGATTTGGATATTACTCCGAGTCTAGCAGTGAGAAAAGAGCCGATAAAGATTATTGGCAAGGAAACCCGAGCTCTGAGGAATAAAAGAATCAACCTAGTCAAAGTGTAGTGGAGTGGCGATCCTAGGGACTGCACTTGGGAGACTGAGGAGAGTATCAGACAAGCCTATCCCAAATGCAGAGTGGATATCTCAGATTAAATTTTGTTTTGAGGTACGCTTAATCATTTCAGTATTCTCTGTGTTGGTTCCTACTCTTCTGGTTTTTTTCCTTTTTCCTTTTCGAGGACGAAAAGTTCTTAAGGAGGGGAGATTGTAATGACCCGGAAATCTGAACCAGTTTGAAAATTTTATTTCTGGGAATTTTGTTGAATTCTTAGTCCAAATTTAAAATTTCCAATTTTAAATAACTCTGAAACAGTTAAAAATGGCCATTTTGCGAACGACCTCGGAATTCGACGAAACCACTTCCGTTGGACCCGGAATGTCATAATATGGCTAGGTTTCAATTTTTAGAATTTTTCGATTTAATATGTGAGCGTAGCGAAAGAAACTGTGTTTGGTCAAATACAGTTGAAATTGAACGGCGTGAAAATAGCCATTTTTCGAACGATCTCAGAATTCGACGAATTTGGCTTTGTTAGAACCGTATCGTCATCACGATGCCAAAAATAATTTTTCTGGATTTTTCTGAGTCAGTATGTGGCCGCAGGAAATTAAAACGTATGTTCAAATTTAAATTAAACGATTTAATTTGAAAATAAAAGAAAAACATACTGTAACTTCAGAATTGGACATTGGCGATAGCGCCATCGCGTTCAGAAGACGTCAAAACAATAAGTTCGACAGTCGTTGAGCTTCGTTTGGAGATCGTATGTGAGAACAGTAATTTCTAGAATTAATTAATTAAATTAAAAAAAAACCTAAAATACAGTATATATACCCGTATACGTGAATAGTGCCTCTTCTTCCTCGTTCCAATTTGTGGCCGCCGAAACCCATTTTAGCTCGAAAATTCAAGCTCCTCTTTCTCCCTCAATACTTAACGATTTTCAGCATACCATATACCGTTTCGAAGAGAAAACCGAGATCTTCAAATTGGTACCTACCCCGAACCATCTCGTCCACCGTCGCGCCCGCCCCGAGCCCACGAACCCACGCCGGTCGCACCACTGCCGGGCCCACCTGACACCACCGAGCGCCACCCCCTCCTCGGCGCACGTCGGCCTCTCCAAGTCGGTCGTCGTCCAACAAACGGCACCCCAAACCATCAACTACAGGCTGCGAAAATCTGATCCAAAAATCTGAACAAAAACGAACTATAAAGGGTAATTTTATTTTCAGATTTAGCGACGCTTTTAAGCGTGGCTGCTGCAGTTGTTAAAAACCAGTTTATTTTAAATGTTGAAAACTAATGTGTATGAACCCCGATTCTGAAAATTTCAGATCCGACAGGACCGTGACGACGAGTAGCATTTGCTGAGACTGATAGACACATTCTGAAAATTTAATTGGATTTATTATAATTATTATCCAATCAAGGTGAGAGTTTCTTTGTTTAAAATTTATATTGAAATAAATTATTCAGTATATGTTGTGGTTTAAATATAAATTCAGATCTGTTTGGTTTGACATGTTGATGATGATGGTTCTATAATAGCATGGCTAATATTAGATCCCTTTGTTTTCATGTTTAAATTGTAAATAGAATTGATATGTTTATGGACAAATTTGTGTCATTATAAAATAGAATTATACCCTACATGTTAATGGAAAATTTTTTGTCATTATTAAAATAGAATATGTTACTATATGTTAATGGACAAATTTTTGTCATTATTAAATAGAATTATACACTATATGTTTATGGACAAATTTTTGTCATTATTAATATGGAATTTTACACCGTATGTTGATGGACTATTTTTGTTCATATAAAAATAGAATCATTCACTGTATGTTAATTGACAAATTTTTTTGTCAATATTAAAATAGAAATTGTCCATTGTATGAAAATAGTATTTTTTTTTCAATGTTAATATAAGAAAACTCCATTGTATGAAAATAGTATTTTTGTCAATGTTAATATAAGAAAACTCCATTGTATGAAAATAGTATTTTTGTCAATTTTAATATATGAAATGCATTGTAGGAAAAATAGTATTTTTTTTTGTCATCTTAAAACCATGAAATGCATTGTATGTAAATAGTATTTTGTCATGTTACAAAATACAAAATGCATTGCATGTGAAAATACTATTTTTGTAATGTTAATAAATAGAAAAAGCACCGTATGTAATATTAACATTATTTTCAATGTTAATAAATAGAAAAAGCACCGTATGTAATATTAACATTATTTTCAATGTTAATAAATAGAAAAAGCACCGTATGTAATATTAACATTATTTTCAATGTTAATAAATAGAAAAAGCACCGTATGTAAGATTAACATTATTTTCAATGTTAATAAATAGAAAAAGTACCGTATGTAATATTAACATTATTTTCAATGTTAATAAATAGAAAAAGCACCGTATGTAAGATTAACATTATTTTCAATGTTAATAAATAGAAAAAGCACCGTATGTAATATTAACATTATTTTCAATGTTAATAAATAGAAAAAGCACCGTATGTAATATTAACATTATTTTCAATGTTAATAAATAGAAAAAGCACCGTATGTAATATTAACATTATTTTCAATGTTAATAAATAGAAAAAGCACCGTATGTAATATTAACATTATTTTCAATGTTAATAAATAGAAAAGCACTGTATGTTAAGAAGGATAATTTAACCATAGGATTCATATTAACATTATTTTCAATGTTATTAAAACGAAGATGAAGTGTATGTAAATTTAACATCATTCACAATGTTAAATAAAAAGAAAATTCCACCGTATGATAGTTACACTATTTTATAATGTTAAGATTTAAAGAACTTGACCGTAGGAAGAATATACATTATTTATAATGTATATAGAAAGAGAATGTACCTCGTAGGAAGAATATACATTATTTATAATGTATATAAAAAGAGAACCTGACCGTAGGTAAAACACACATTATTTATAATGTGTATAAAAAAGGATAATTTACGCCATAGGAAAATGTACATTATTTATAATATAATTGGAAAAGATAGATGAAAAGAAATAAATGGAATGATGTTTTATAATTTACATTTTTAAATGTGAATTATAAAGTATAAAATGAAAATAAAATAAAAAGAACAGTTCACCGCCTAATTATGAAATATATTTTCATGTAAGTTAAAGAAGTGAAAAGGTAAAAAGGAGAGATGGATGTATGGACGATGAATTAAGCGAATTATTTATATTTATATTATATATATTATATATATATAATTAAAATATAACGAATCGAGCACGGTAGTTCGCGTTTTGAAAACGAACTTTTAAACGATTATACAGGAAGATCCGACCGTCGGATTTTCACAAAACTGAAACCGTTAGGACCGTCTTGGAAAAATCTTTCCAACGATATAAGCTACGTTAAAATCCAACGGTTAGATTTTGAGAAATCTGAAAAATCAAGATTGATGGAAAACAGCGCCAGAGTCGCCCTTAACCTGAAGCGTCGTTAAATAAAGAAATTAATTATATTAAATAATTAAGGCAAGGATTAATCGTTATAAAACAACATAACAATATGAAATGTGTTTTTCTCAAAATTATGAATGCGAGATTATTTGGAAAGTCCGGATTTATTCCATTCCAAATGATTGTACGATTTCAAGAGTCTAAATATGAAGACGGCGTATGAAGACCGTAAATCTTCCCTCGAATGGACAACGATCAAGACTCTGGATTGGGTAGCTCCCGATTCAAGAGTCGTGGTAATTGTCCAAACGTACGCGTTGGTTTCACGGATTTGACCCTCGCTCAGACCCAGAGCATGGGTGTAAATGGATGTTGTGTCTGACATCGTACCCCATTAAATATCATGTTGTCGGTTTTCTGTTAAAATAAAAATGTTGGTGGTAGAGAATTCATTCTCTACTTAACACCCGTTTATATATTAACAGACGGTCGATGGCACGGTATGGAGTGACAGTGTGGCATGCTAAGATGAAATGATCAAGGTTTCTTGTTGAAAAGCAGAACCTTGTGGTATGGGATGCATGACTTCACAAGCCTCACACACCGGCTGAATCTAAAAAGGGGGAAGGGAACGCAGGGAAAGTAGCACGTTTCTTTCTAGTTAGTAGTCATTTTACTTTTGTGGATGATGAAATGAGGCGCCTCGAATAGGTCCTATAGGACCAAGGAACGTGTGCTTAGGAATTGCCAATCCTCTAAGCTGTATTTGAGGACCGGCCCTGCCATTTCCAAGGGTTAACTGCGGGTAATCCTGAGGCATTAACTAGAGTGTCTCGAATCGGTAAGGAGTCCTCCCTAGCCTGGACTCATGATGGAAACCCAACTTTCCAATACGACCCGACGGATTTGATTGTATTACTAGTATTGGAGGCATAATATATGGTACCTATGCTTCCTAGGATTAATACATTGCTTTGTTTTGTTTTAAAAACTATACACTTTAATGATAATATTAGCTTCGTATTTGGCGTATTTAACATGTTTAACCACCATAAGGTAAAACTCTATCCTCTTGGTGTGCGTTGCATTGTGTGATGGGACCTGAGTCTTATGGTGGTTCGATTTTTCAAAAGACATTGCGTTGTGTTACGTTTTATTTATCTGTACTGACACTGTAGTTATGCACAGCAATCCATTGGTACAACCCGTTCCGCGTTAGCGGCGTGGTCTTTGGATTTGCCTTATTTTGTATGAGTTAAGTTAGTTAAGAATTCTCACACCAGTCCCACGACTGACCCATTGTTTGTTTCACCTTTTTGCAAACTTGGGTGCCCTCTCTTCCACACGGGCAGCCAAGTAGACAGGTTTCCTTTCTGCTTGGAGTTTTCTTTGGAGCTGCTTATATTCTCTCTCTTGGAATTTGCTTTGGTGAAGAGGTGATGACTTGAAGCTTCGAAGACCCTCTATCTTTTGTTTTATCGCATTTTTCCTTTTATTTCAGACATCAGACTTATTTCCATTTCATGTTATTTAATTTGGAGTTGGAACTTATGTCATTTTCTAAAAAAAAACTTGTTGTAATAATTTAGATTCTGTGACTGTGGATTTCTATTGCTGATGACATTATATATCCGCTGCTATGATGTTGTTACTTTATGGATTTCCTATGCTATGTTGTTTCCTGTGACTTGTTATATTATAATTATGTTGTATTCCATATGGTTACTCCTTGCTTTCACTCATGGAAGTTTGGGGTTATCACAATCTCTTGGCTCCATTCTACTTTTGGTAACTCTAGTGGTTACATCTCTTTCACTTGTAGATATGTCATGTGAACCGCAGGTACACAATGGTTACACCTAGGTCCCCCAGGTAACATCCATACCCGTAAGCTTTCATAGCTCTACGGATTACGCCCTTATTATAATTGTAGATCGCAGCAAACACAATGGTTACGCTTGGTTCCCCGAAGAAACATCCGTCCGCCGTAGGCCATCTATAATCCTGCGAATTACACTACACGGTCGTGTTCTTTTAGGAACAATGACAACTCGAGTTTTATGTCCGGACAACCTACTACCACCAACTAAGCTTGAAATTCAAAGAAGAAGGAAGGTACTTCCCTTGTCTTGATTTTTAAAACATATGATACTACGTACATATAGTACCTCATTTCGTATTCCTCATAAACTATACATATTTTTTTTTCAAATCATATTTCCAAGCATCTCATTCTTATATAAATTCTGTTATATAAGATGTTATCTCAAATCAATCACCTTCCAATCCAGTAGTTTTCAAATTCACCATGTTCTTATATATCTCTCATATAAGTTCCGAAAACTTCTATATCCAATATCTAAAATCGAATATCCTCACATTTCCATTCAACTTCAAAATTCTAGTTTTGATTTCTCAATCAATTCAGATATTTGATATCCTTTCAAACTCAGATTTTATGAATCTATCTGTTACGACCCAAATTTCTTCCAGTTTTCCAATTATTAAGTTCCTCTCTTAATCCACATCTTTATGCTCTCAAAATTCCGAAATTTCATTCTTATAAATATTCTCATTCACTCACTATTACTCTTCCATATTCACATCCTTCCGACTGTAAATAAGCAAGTGAACAACTCCCTAAGTATCAATCTTGAAGACCGAAACCAACATCATATCAACACTCAGGAAATTATCCAGCTTAACTAATCTTTGGTCAGTTTATAAATCTCTTAACTTCATTTCTTAAATTTTTACCAAATCATCTCTTACGCAACTCTCGAATTCAATTTACGAATCCACTTCTTTTACGAAAACACACACATTAGGTGTTAGATTGGCTTAGTCACTTTCATCTTGCATATGCGTATATGTACTTGTATATGGACCGAAACTTGATGTGTTATGATATGGACGTTGCATTTGTATGAATGATTGTGCACCCATGTAGAAAATTCTGAATAGGGAAAAAATTGCATACATAATGGACTCATGATACTAACATAATTTGCATTAAGGAGGTCGACTGAATCTGTAGACCGCCTGATTTCGCATTAGATAAGGACATGTACACACACTATGCATATGATCATGAAGCATTAGAAGTCTTTTAAGGACAATGGACACCTGTGTTTGATGGTTGAGTAGATGGACGATTGGATAGTAGGATAAACGTTCTTCTCGACTTGAAGATTTTAGGGATGAAATCCTTAAAGGAGGGGAGAATGTAACACCCCGTATTATTTGTTAACGTTATAATAACAAATTAAACAATACTTAATTTCAAATGTGAGAATCAAGGGAAATAGGTTATGCCATTGCTTTTGTCTCGGAATTCTGCTTGAGATAGAGTCCGAGTTTGTGTGAATTTGTAACAACCCGTAAAATGCGGGCCAGTTTGAAATTTTTATTTTGGCAATTTTAGCTGAATTTTGATTATTTAAAATGAATTATTTTGAATAATATCGACGTGAAATTTATTTTGAATAGAATTCGAACGTATATATTATACGCGTCGTCGTTAGAATATAAATATTTATATATAATTATAAATAGAATTGAAAATGGCGCGGTAGTTCGATAATTTGATTTCAAACTTCAATTGAATATACCGGGTGCAAAACAATCCGGATTTTAGTGAAACCAAAAATATTAGAATCTAATTGATAATATCTTTCCAACGAATCCGGGAAATCAAAATTTCATGGCGGGAATCAAAAGATATGTCCAGTTGAAAATTCTGAATAGTCGCTATGGAATTCAGGCCCTTAAAAATGGACATTTTGCAAAAGACCTCGGATTTCGACGAAACCAGTTTTGTTGGGTCCGTGATGTCGAATTATTGCTAGATTCCAAATTTCGTAATTTTTCGAATCAATATGTGAGCGTGGCAAAGGAAAACGCGTTTGACCAGTTTCAGTTGATTTTAATCGACTGGAAAATGGCCATTTTTCCAACGGTCTCAGAATTGGACGAAACTAGTTTTGTTAGGACCGTATCGTCAATACGAAGCTAGAAAATATTTTTCTAGAATTTTTCTAGTTAGTATGTGACCCCAGTAATTTGAAATGTACGTTTAAAATTCAATATAGTGATTTAAATGTAAATTAAAAGGAAATTGATTGAAACGATTGAATCAGCTTGCGGTACACATCCCATTGTGTTCGGAATGGGGGTGAAACGCTATGGGCGACAGGCGGTGGGCCTCGTTTCGAGGTCGTATGTAAAAGTCAACTTTTTAATTAAATAAAAAAAAAAAAAAAAAAAAATAATATATATTTTTTTTCTCCCCTTAACTACCAGCCCCCCCCCCACTAAAATCATTTCAAAACTGAAAGAAAAAAAAAGAAGATCGTCGATCCCGCCCGCCTCCAGCCACCACGACCCCCGATGGTCGGAACCCCCTGCCGCCGTGGCCAGAACCCCCTTCCCCCCCAATCGAAGCACCCATCGCGAACCCGTGGACCCCCAAACGCCCTAGCTTCCTGAAACCGCGCACCCAAACCCTAGAACCGATCGGAGCGCGCACCAGAGGAGCTCCACCACCGCGAGCTTCCCCCTTCGCCAGCCTCGGCGTCGCCAACTCCAAACCCTCCTCCGAACGATCCCCTGTAAGTTTTTATTTATTTATTTTATTTTTATTTTATTTAAAACAGATATAAAAATTGTATTTTATTTTTATTTTTATTTTAATTTCGATTTTAGGTTTAAAACAGATTTTTAAGAAAGGTATAAAAACTGATTTTAGGAATTTTAAAAAAACTGATTTTAGGAATTTTAAAAAACTGATTTTAGGAATTTTAAAAAACTGATTTTAGGAATTTTAAAAAACTGATTTTAGGAATTTTAAAAAAACTGATTTTAGGAATTTTAAAAAAACTGATTTTAGGAATTTTAAAAAACTGATTTTAGGAATTTTAAAAAACTGATTTTAGGAATTTTAAAAAACTGATTTTAGGAATTTTAAAAAACTGATTTTAGGAATTTTAAAAACTGATTTTAGGAATTTTAAAAACTAGAAAAAGGTTAAAACTTTAAATAAAAAAAAGGTTAAAACTTTAAATAGAAAAAAGGTTAAAACTTTAAATATAAATTTGAAATGATTTTTAAATATAAAAATTAGCATTGTTGAAAATATATCTTATCGCAAGGTTTTGAAAATATATGGGAATGTTTTAAAAATATATAAAAACAGAATTTTTTTATATGTTGAACTTTGAAATAAAAATTCGATTTTTATATGTTGAACTTTGAAATAAAAATTCGATTTTTATATGTTGAACTTTGAAATAAAAATTCGATTTTTATATGTTGAACTTTGAAATAAAAATTCGATTTTTATATGTTGAACTTTGAAATAAAAATTCGATTTTTATATGTTGAACTTTGAAATAAAAATTCGATTTTTATATGTTGAACTTTGAAATAAAAATTCGATTTTTATATGTTGAACTTCGAAGTAAAAATTCGATTTTTATATGTTGAACTTTGAAGTAAAAAATTCGATTTTTATATGTTGAACTTTGAAGTAAAAATTCGATTTTTATATGTTGAACTTTGAAGTAAAAATTCGATTTTTATATGTTGAACTTTGAAATAAAAATTCGATTTTTATATATTGAACATCGCAATAAAAAAATTCGATTTTTATTATATATATATAGTGACTACGGGCAACGAAGATGCGATAGTGATGAAGATTTCGATCAGTGGAGAGCCGTGGAGCTAGGATAGCTATATGTGAGAACTTCTCACCTGTCAATTTAATTTCTCTAGTCATATATATATACTAGGATGCAGACGGTGCTTAGTAGCACCCGACACAATCGTCCACAGACCATGGACTTGTTTGTTTGGTTGCAAATAGTTAGATTATTTGATTGAAATTGAATTGTTTGGTGAAATGAATTGATATGATTGATGGGTGAATGGCGTGGGCCTTCACTAGACCGGGGATAAGGCTAGGCCTTGTCCCGTTTCTAGTATCGTGCCGTTATGCCGCCGAAATTTTCTAAAATATGTTAGAAAAATAAAAATATCATTTTATTTAAAGAATGAACTGAATAGAAATTCATATGTTGGAATAAAATGTTTTATCGTTAAAAATATAATTTTTAACGTGAATGTGAATAAATAAAATATTCATTTACAAACCAGACGGTTTGTTTATGTACACCTATTTGAAGGACATTGATTGGGATGATAAATTTCACACATCGCCCAACTGCACGAATAAAATATGTGTTTGATTGTTTGAAACCCCACACGGGTGTTGGGATGAAATTTGAAGTTCACTCATCCTGATTTATTAAATATGTCGATCGGTTGATTGACAGGCTGTTTTAAGCGTTAGATATCTATATTTGATGCTTATACAGTGTAGTGCACTTTGGTTGATGGTTGATTATTTTTCCATGTTATTATATACATGTGTTGTACGAAAATCCATATAATTAACTTTATATGGTAATTGATTGAGCCTCATTCCAATTTGAAAAATAAAGAATATTATAAAATAAAAGTTCATGTGTTGACAGTCTCATCCATTGAGATTGGTCATGTGTTGAACGAAATATTTTAATAATAAAGTTTACATCTTTATCAATATTAAATAAAAGTTCATGTGTTGACAGTTTCATCCATTGAGATTGGTCATGTGTTGAACGAAATATTTTAATAATAAAGTTTACATCTTTATCAATATAAAATAAAGGTTCATGTGTTGACAGTACTCATTCATTGAGATTGGTCATGTGTTGAACGAAATATTTTGATAATAACAACTATTTTGAAAAAGAAATATTTGAAATAGAATATTTGAAAATAGAAATTTATGAAGCCGTGTTGATTAGATTGACGCCATTTTGACGTGAACGATATTTATATCGATTTTATTCATTTTGAAATGAATATTGAAAAGTGATTTCGAAATCGAATATTTCGAAATGAATTGAATTGAAAACGATTTCGAAATGAATTGAATTGAAAACGATTTCGAAATGAATTGAATTGAAAACGATTTCGAAATGAATTGAATATATAACGATTTCGAAAGGAGTTGAAAACAAATTCAAATTGAATTGAAAGCGAATTGAAATGAATTCGAATTGAATTTGAATTGAATTGAAATTTGAATTGAATAGAAATGAATTTCAAAACGAATTTATAAAGAAGAATTCAATTTTGATTTGAATTGAAAGGGAAGTTGAAATTGCTTTTGAAACGAATTTAAAACTATTTATATAATTCGTTTTAAATAGAAATCGACGATATATATATTATATATAATATATATATAATATAATGGCCTGAATAGAACGCGCCGCGCTGCGGCAGTTCGTGAATTTCGACCATTTCTTTCAAACGGACATTACGGGAGATCCGACCGTCGGATTCTCCTAAAACCGGAACCGTTGGGTTCGTATCGAAAAGAGCTTTCTAACGAATATTAGAAATTTGAAATCTAACCGTTGGATTTGGAATTATGTCCAAATCAAATTAGAAAAAGGTCGCTGTAAGTGCAGTTCGATGGCCGTTGATGGAAATCGACTGTACGGGCCTTGATAAAATTATTAAAAATAGTAATAATTTGTGTAAAATCATAAGAAATGATTTGTGAAAGTTTGGGATGAAAAACTCCATATTTGAAAGGATAAAAATAGATTTTTATCAAAATGAACTAGTTTTGAACTAGAATTATAATTCTATTTATTTTTAAATAAATAAATTGAATTTGAAAAAGGGTTTTAAAAATAACCAAAATTTCCAATGATTGCATTGGAGTGGATTTGAATCGAAATTATCTTCGGAATATTTCGATGTTGGAATTCGTGATTATACAGATGTTATTATGGAAATTTGAAAGATATATATTTATATCGTTATTTCCAATACGACATTTGTTAATCGTAGAATTTGATATTGAGTATAAGCCGGGATATTTTCTATTCAGAGCCTTGTATTTAATATCAAATGTGATTTGGGTTTGTCGTGAATGGTGTCTTCACTAACACTGTTCTTGAACCCAGTTGAGAAAAGAATAAATCTTTTTATTTGGATTTAATGAAGTGTACCAATTAAATAATATTTAATTGGAATTGAATCGATATTGATTTTTGGGTTTATCGTGGACAGTGCTTTAAATAACACTCGTTCTTTAACCCGATCATTGATCAAATGTGATTTTGGGTTGTCGTGAACGGTATCTTCAATAATACAGTTCTTAGACCTAAAGGAGTTAAGAAAATCAGAAACTAACTGGAGATTAGTTAAGTTGAATAGTTTCCGAGGTATTGATCTGATGTTGGTTTCGGCCTTCGGGATTCATACTTAGGGAATTGCTCACTTGCTAATTTACAATTAGGGACTGATTGAAATGTGATGTGATTTTGGGTTTATCGTGAACCGTGTTTTAAATGACACTGATTCTTTAACCCAGTCACAGATTAAAACTAAGTGGAGTTTTAATGAATCTTTAATTAGATTGAAATAATCGAAATGGAGTATCACCAGTTTTGCTCCAGGCGATAGTTAAATCTTTAATTAGATTTGAACGTGAAATGGTAATTGAATTTACCGATAACACCGTGGTGTTAGATATGAAGTATAACCAGTTTTACTTCATGGGATGAATAGGTTGGGATTGGGAAATTAAAACAAATGATTACTTCGGTAAGGTTCGCTAATCCCGACTAGTTTGAATTGATATTTAAAAGTAGATTAAAGAATAAATTCAAGGAATTTATCTTTGATAAAATTTATGGGAACCTTTCCCTATGAACGTGAAATTTAGAAACTAACTGTCGGTTAGCCAAGCAGAATAGTTTTCTGGATATTGATCTGATGTTGGTTTCGGCCTTCGGGGTTAATGTTTGGGGAATTATTCTCTTGATTAATTTACGGTTAGTGACTAATGAATTGGAATGAGGCGTATGTTGTGTTGGTGTAACACTTATTTAAAATATACGCGAGTTATTCGGAAAGACCGGGTTAATCCCATTCTGAATAACTGATACGACGATAAGTCGAAGATGAAGACGATGGTCGAAGACCGGAGGTTTTCACGTCGTTTGGGTAATTACTGATGATCTTGATTGGGCTGTACACCCAAGAAGATGGAAACAGTTAGTGATCGTCCAGACGTACTTGGAGATCGATGGAGATGCGGGGTACTAGGTGCCTCCGGTTTCGTTCAGACCCAGAACGGACATGTAAATGGACTGTGTGTCTGACATTGGATTTTAGTCCGTGTGATTGATCTCTATTAAATATATATCTGTTTGGCGGCGGAGAATTTATTCTCTTGCTTAACGCCCTTCTCTGAGACGTACGAGCTCAGGGGTTATATATTGATGGATATCAAACGCATGGAGTGAATTGCCTGTGTGGCATGCCTAAGTGGCAATTGATCGAGGCTTCTGTTGAAAAGCAAAGTCTTGTGGTGATGATCAAAGCAAGGCCTTTGTGGCGTAGCTTTGTGTAACGTTTGCTTCGCAAGTTTCACACCCGGTATGAACCAAAAACGGGAGAGGACGTCAGGGAGGGCATGCGTTTCTTTCTAGCTAGAAGTGGCGTCAGTGGTTTTACACGCCCTGACGAGTTTGACTTATGTGGTTGTTGCAGTTGCGAGGCGCCTCGGATTGATCGGTCGTTCTCGAACCGATGGAGTCATTTAGTTGGCTCGTTTACGCCCCATAGGGCGGGGAAATGCATGTTCAGGGTTTAAGTTTAATCCACATCGGTGGACTGGCCCTGAGGATCCAAGGGTCGATGCGCTCTGACCCTGAGGCTCGGGCTAGAGAGTCTCGAAGACGGTGAGGACTATCTTTTGCCTCGGTTCATAGATGGAAATCCAATTTCCAAATATGTGACATTTGCGGTTTTATTTGTAAACCTATACATGACGACATAGTGGCATGGGACGCTCATGTCGTCTATGATTGATACTTATGATTTGAAGTTGTTTTATACACTATGCACTTATGATAGTATCAAATGATTTGTTTTTAAACGTATCAAGCATTCTTTGGCTGTTATAAGGGAAAACCCTATCCCCCGGCTTGCGTTGCATTGTGTGATAGGACCTGGGTCTTATAACAGCTTCATTTTCCTTTATTTAGCATTGCGCTGTTTGTTTTATGCACTGGTATTCTTGGGAGGAAACCCGTTCCGTGTTATACGGCGTGGTCCCTTGATTTACCTAACTTTTAAAAATAAAGAATAATAACTGTTTTAGTTCTCACACCAGTCACATGAATGACCTGGAGTTTATTGTTTTAACCTAAACTCTGGGTGCCCTTATTTTGACACGGGCAGCTAGTAGTTTTGGTTTTGCAGATTTATATTCACAGGATCCTGGTTTACAGCTGGAATGATATCCGGAAAGCTTTGTATCCGTATATCTCTTCTAGTTGAGTATTGTATTATTTTCCGCTGCTATGTATTTAAATGTAATTTAAATCTCTGATATTTCTGTGTAATATTCATTTATACTCTGTATATTCTTGTAATCTGATGCATTGTTGTAATATGCAATGAAATGTTCTTCCGTATGTATTCTGTTGTGGCTTGTTCTCGAACTATCCGACGCTTTCCTTTACGGGGAAGTTACGGGTTTTTACAGTTGGTATCAGAGCTTTGGTTTACAAAGCTTAGAGAACAAGACACATTAGAACCATACGAAAGAATTCATCAGATATTGGATTAGTAAAATCCAATGGGAATGACTCGTTAGAGATGGGATCAGTAGTATCCTAGAACGAGTGTGAAGAGTATATTTTTAAAATGAAAACAATTTTTGTTTTGAAAAATTTAAATCAATTATTCGTATCTGATTATCTATTTATATTGAGTTGGACAATCCAGTATATAAAGATTTTGCGTATACGTCTGATCCGCGTGTATTCGAAGTTTTAATATATTGGATAGATATAGAATCATACTCTAGTGGCCCGAAGATGATTCTGATGGTTGAGTACTCATCGTCAGAATTTATATTCGTGTGACGAAGGTGTGATATCTATATATTTCCATTAGACTGGTGTGAGAACCAAAATTAGATAGGGCCTATTGTTGTGATTTGGCATCAAAAACATGATTTTTGTATATGTATCAAAATTATGAATTTGAAACGTTAATCCACTAATTGATTGATGTTTGTGTTGTTTGTTTAATTGTTTGATAATTTTGAATCATTATGCCTAACTGAATCAAATATTGACTTGTATTGAAATTTGGTCGCATTTGCTTGCATATGCATATATATCTTTGAACAGGTCATAGCAAGGAGGCTAGAGCAGAGAATAAAATTTGTTTGCCCGACAAATAGGTACATGTTTACTACATAATTTCCTGTTTTGTTTGGGTGATGATGATTTTGTGAGCCTATTGGCTAGCCGCTTGGCTTTTTCTTTTTCTTTTTGAGATCTGAAGGACCGGGGAAGCTATTTGAAATTCCCCGATGCTCCCGGTGCAGGGGAGGTTATGGCGAAATTTTTCAAAAATTTAGGGAGTTAGCCAAATTTTTGAAAATTCTCAGAAACTGAAAGGTTGGAGAATGGAAGCCAAATTGGAAGTAGAGTTGATTAATCAAACCACTTTCGACTTTGTTCCTTTTCGGGGACGAAAAGTTTTAAGTGGGGGAGATTGTAACAACCCGTAAAATGCGGGCCAGTTTGAAATTTTTATTTTGGCAATTTTAGCTGAATTTTGATTATTTAAAATGAATTATTTTGAATAATATCGACGTGAAATTTATTTTGAATAGAATTCGAACGTATATATTATACGCGTCGTCGTTAGAATATAAATATTTATATATAATTATAAATAGAATTGAAAATGGCGCGGTAGTTCGATAATTTGATTTCAAACTTCAATTGAATATACCGGGTGCAAAACAATCCGGATTTTAGTGAAACCAAAAATATTAGAATCTAATTGATAATATCTTTCCAACGAATCCGGGAAATCAAAATTTCATGGCGGGAATCAAAAGATATGTCCAGTTGAAAATTCTGAATAGTCGCTATGGAATTCAGGCCCTTAAAAATGGACATTTTGCAAAAGACCTCGGATTTCGACGAAACCAGTTTTGTTGGGTCCGTGATGTCGAATTATTGCTAGATTCCAAATTTCGTAATTTTTCGAATCAATATGTGAGCGTGGCAAAGGAAAACGCGTTTGACCAGTTTCAGTTGATTTTAATCGACTGGAAAATGGCCATTTTTCCAACGGTCTCAGAATTGGATGAAACTAGTTTTGTTAGGACCGTATCGTCAATACGAAGCTAGAAAATATTTTTCTAGAATTTTTCTAGTTAGTATGTGACCCCAGTAATTTGAAATGTACGTTTAAAATTCAATATAGTGATTTAAATGTAAATTAAAAGGAAACTGATTGAAACGATTGAATCAGCTTGCGGTACACATCCCATTGTGTTCGGAATGGGGGTGAAACGCTATGGGCGACAGGCGGTGGGCCTCGTTTCGAGGTCGTATGTAAAAGTCAACTTTTTAATTAAATAAATAAAAAAAAAGAAATAATATATATTTTTTTTCTCCCCTTAACTACCAGCCCCCCCCCCCCCCCCCGACTAAAATCATTTCAAAACTGAAAAAAAAAAAAGATCGTCGATCCCGCCCGCCTCCAGCCACCACGACCCCCGATGGTCGGAACCCCCTGCCGCCGTGGCCAGAACCCCCTTCCGCCCCAATCGAAGCACCCATCGCGAACCCGTGGACCCCCAAACGCCCTAGCTTCCTGAAACCGCGCACCCAAACCCTAGAACCGATCGGAGCGCGCACCAGAGGAGCTCCACCACCGCGAGCTTCCCCCTTCGCCAGCCTCGGCGTCGCCAACTCCAAACCCTCCTCCGAACGATCCCCTGTAAGTTTTTATTTATTTATTTTATTTTTATTTTATTTAAAACAGATATAAAAATTGTATTTTATTTTTATTTTTATTTTAATTTCGATTTTAGGTTTAAAACAGATTTTTAAGAAAGGTATAAAAGCTGATTTTAGGAATTTTAAAAAAACTGATTTTAGGAATTTTAAAAAACTGATTTTAGGAATTTTAAAAAACTGATTTTAGGAATTTTAAAAAACTGATTTTAGGAATTTTAAAAAAACTGATTTTAGGAATTTTAAAAAAACTGATTTTAGGAATTTTAAAAAACTGATTTTAGGAATTTTAAAAAACTGATTTTAGGAATTTTAAAAAACTGATTTTAGGAATTTTAAAAAACTGATTTTAGGAATTTTAAAAACTGATTTTAGGAATTTTAAAAACTAGAAAAAGGTTAAAACTTTAAATAGAAAAAAGGTTAAAACTTTAAATAGAAAAAAGGTTAAAACTTTAAATATAAATTTGAAATGATTTTTAAATATAAAAATTAGCATTGTTGAAAATATATCTTATCGCAAGGTTTTGAAAATATATGGGAATGTTTTAAAAATATATAAAAACAGAATTTTTTTATATGTTGAACTTTGAAATAAAAATTCGATTTTTATATGTTGAACTTTGAAATAAAAATTCGATTTTTATATGTTGAACTTTGAAATAAAAATTCGATTTTTATATGTTGAACTTTGAAATAAAAATTCGATTTTTATATGTTGAACTTTGAAATAAAAATTCGATTTTTATATGTTGAACTTTGAAATAAAAATTTGATTTTTATATGTTGAACTTTGAAATAAAAATTCGATTTTTATATGTTGAACTTCGAAGTAAAAATTCGATTTTTATATGTTGAACTTTGAAGTAAAAAATTCGATTTTTATATGTTGAACTTTGAAGTAAAAATTCGATTTTTATATGTTGAACTTCGAAGTAAAAATTCAATTTTTATATGTTGAACTTTGAAATAAAAATTCGATTTTTATATATTGAACATCGCAATAAAAAAATTCGATTTTTATTATATATATAGTGACTACGGGCAACGAAGATGCGATAGTGATGAAGATTTCGATCAGTGGAGAGCCGTGGAGCTAGGATAGCTATATGTGAGGACTTCTCACCTGTCAATTTAATTTCTCTAGTCATATATATATACTAGGATGCAGACGGTGCTTAGTAGCACCCGACACAATCGTCCACAGACCATGGACTTGTTTGTTTGGTTGCAAATAGTTAGATTATTTGATTGAAATTGAATTGTTTGGTGAAATGAATTGATATGATTGATGGGTGAATGGCGTGGGCCTTCACTAGACCGGGGATAAGGCTAGGCCTTGTCCCGTTTCTAGTATCGTGCCGTTATGCCGCCGAAATTTTCTAAAATATGTTAGAAAAATAAAAATATCATTTTATTTAAAGAATGAACTGAATAGAAATTCATATGTTGGAATAAAATGTTTTATCGTTAAAAATATAATTTTTAACGTGAATGTGAATAAATAAAATATTCATTTACAAACCAGACGGTTTGTTTATGTACACCTATTTGAAGGACATTGATTGGGATGATAAATTTCACACATCGCCCAACTGCACGAATAAAATATGTGTTTGATTGTTTGAAACCCCACACGGGTGTTGGAATGAAATTTGAAGTTCACTCATCCTGATTTATTAAATATGTCGATCGGTTGATTGACAGGCTGTTTTAAGCGTTAGATATCTATATTTGATGCTTATACAGTGTAGTGCACTTTGGTTGATGGTTGATTATTTTTCCATGCTATTATATACATGTGTTGTACGAAAATCCATATAATTAACTTTATATGGTAATTGATTGAGCCTCATTCCAATTTGAAAAATAAAGAATATTATAAAATAAAAGTTCATGTGTTGACAGTCTCATCCATTGAGATTGGTCATGTGTTGAACGAAATATTTTAATAATAAAGTTTACATCTTTATCAATATTAAATAAAAGTTCATGTGTTGACAGTTTCATCCATTGAGATTGGTCATGTGTTGAACGAAATATTTTAATAATAAAGTTTACATCTTTATCAATATAAAATAAAGGTTCATGTGTTGACAGTACTCATTCATTGAGATTGGTCATGTGTTGAACGAAATATTTTGATAATAACAACTATTTTGAAAAAGAAATATTTGAAATAGAATATTTGAAAATAGAAATTTATGAAGCCGTGTTGATTAGATTGACGCCATTTTGACGTAAACGATATTTATATCGATTTTATTCATTTGGAAATGAATATTGAAAAGTGATTTCGAAATCGAATATTTCGAAATGAATTGAATTGAAAACGATTTCGAAATGAATTGAATTGAAAACGATTTCGAAATGAATTGAATTGAAAACGATTTCGAAATGAATTGAATATATAACGATTTCGAAAGGAGTTGAAAACGAATTCAAATTGAATTGAAAGCGAATTGAAATGAATTCGAATTGAATTTGAATCGAATTGAAATTTGAATTGAATAGAAATGAATTTCAAAACGAATTTATAAAGAAGAATTCAATTTTGATTTGAATTGAAAGGGAAGTTGAAATTGCTTTTGAAACGAATTTAAAACTATTTATATAATTCGTTTTAAATAGAAATCGACGATATATATATTATATATAATATATATATATAATATAATGGCCTGAATAGAACGCGCCGCGCTGCGGCAGTTCGTGAATTTCGACCATTTATTTCAAACGGACATTACGGGAGATCCGACCGTCGGATTCTCCTAAAACCGGAACCGTTGGGTTCGTATCGAAAAGAGCTTTCTAACGAATATTAGAAATTTGAAATCTAACGGTTGGATTTGGAATTATGTCCAAATCAAATTAGAAAAAGGTCGCTGTAAGTGCAGTTCGATGGCCGTTGATGGAAATCGACTGTACGGGCCTTGATAAAATTATTAAAAATAGTAATAATTTGTGTAAAATCATAAGAAATGATTTGTGAAAGTTTGGGATGAAAAACTCCATATTTGAAAGGATAAAAATAGATTTTTATCAAAATGAACTAGTTTTGAACTAGAATTATAATTCTATTTATTTTTAAATAAATAAATTGAATTTGAAAAAGGGTTTTAAAAATAACCAAAATTTCCAATGATTGCATTGGAGTGGATTTGAATCGAAATTATCTTCGGAATATTTCGATGTTGGAATTCGTGATTATACAGATGTTATTATGGAAATTTGAAAGATATATATTTATATCGTTATTTCCAATACGACATTTGTTAATCGTAGAATTTGATATTGAATATAAGCCGGGATATTTTCTATTCAGAGCCTTGTATTTAATATCAAATGTGATTTGGGTTTGTCGTGAATGGTGTCTTCACTAACACTGTTCTTGAACCCAGTTGAGAAAAGATTAAATCTTTTTATTTGGATTTAATGAAGTGTACCAATTAAATAATATTTAATTGGAATTGAATCGATATTGATTTTTGGGTTTATCGTGGACAGTGCTTTAAATAACACTCGTTCTTTAACCCGATCATTGATCAAATGTGATTTTGGGTTGTCGTGAACGGTATCTTCAATAATACAGTTCTTAGACCTAAAGGAGTTAAGAAAATCAGAAACTAACTGGAGATTAGTTAAGTTGAATAGTTTCCGAGGTATTGATCTGATGTTGGTTTCGGCCTTCGGGATTCATACTTAGGGAATTGCTCACTTGCTAATTTACAATTAGGGACTGATTGAAATGTGATGTGATTTTGGGTTTATCGTGAACCGTGTTTTAAATGACACTGATTCTTTAACCCAGTCACAGATTAAAACTAAGTGGAGTTTTAATGAATCTTTAATTAGATTGAAATAATCGAAATGGAGTATCACCAGTTTTGCTCCAGGCGATAGTTAAATCTTTAATTAGATTTGAACGTGAAATGGTAATTGAATTTACCGATAACACCGTGGTGTTAGATATGAAGTATAACCAGTTTTACTTCATGGGATGAATAGGTTGGGATTGGGAAATTAAAACAAATGATTACTTCGGTAAGGTTCGCTAATCCTGACTAGTTTGAATTGATATTCAAAAGTAGATTAAAGAATAAATTCAAGGAATTTATCTTTGATAAAATTTATGGGAACCTTTCCCTATGAATGTGAAATTTAGAAACTAACTGTCGGTTAGCCAAGCAGAATGGTTTTCTGGATATTGATCTGATGTTGGTTTCGGCCTTCGGGGTTAATGTTTGGGGAATTATTCTCTTGATTAATTTACGGTTAGTGACTAATGAATTGGAATGAGGCGTATGTTGTGTTGGTGTAACACTTATTTAAAATATACGCGAGTTATTCGGAAAGACCGGGTTAATCCCATTCTGAATAACTGATACGACGATAAGTCGAAGATGAAGACGATGGTCGAAGACCGGAGGTTTTCACGTCGTTTGGGTAATTACTGATGATCTTGATTGGGCTGTACACCCAAGAAGATGGAAACAGTTAGTGATCGTCCAGACGTACTTGGAGATCGATGGAGATGCGGGGTACTAGGTGCCTCCGGTTTCGTTCAGACCCAGAACGGACTTGTAAATGGACTGTGTATCTGACATTGGATTTTAGTCTGTGTGATTGATCTCTATTAAATATATATCTGTTTGGCGGCGGAGAATTTATTCTCTTGCTTAACGCCCTTCTCTGAGACGTACGAGCTCAGGGGTTATATATTGATGGATATTAAACGCATGGAGTGAATTGCCTGTGTGGCATGCCTAAGTGGCAATTGATCGAGGCTTCTGTTGAAAAGCAAAGTCTTGTGGTGATGATCAAAGCAAGGCCTTTGTGGCGTAGCTTTGTGTAACGTTTGCTTCGCGAGTTTCACACCCGGTATGAACCAAAAACGGGAGAGGACGTCAGGGAGGGCATGCGTTTCTTTCTAGCTAGAAGTGGCGTCAGTGGTTTTACACGCCCTGACGAGTTTGACTTATGTGGTTGTTGCAGTTGCGAGGCGCCTCGGATTGATCGGTCGTTCTCGAACCGATGGAGTCATTTAGTTGGCTCGTTTACGCCCCATAGGGCGGGGAAATGCATGTTCAGGGTTTAAGTTTAATCCACATCGGTGGACTGGCCCTGAGGATCCAAGGGTCGATGCGCTCTGACCCTGAGGCTCGGGCTAGAGAGTCTCGAAGACGGTGAGGACTATCTTTTGCCTCGGTTCATAGATGGAAATCCAATTTCCAAATACGTGACATTTGCGGTTTTATTTGTAAACCTATACATGACGACATAGTGGCATGGGACACTCATGTCGTCTATGATTGATACTTATGATTTGAAGTTGTTTTATACACTATGCACTTATGATAGTATCAAATGATTTGTTTTTAAACGTATCAAGCATTCTTTGGCTGTTATAAGGGAAAACCCTATCCCCCGGCTTGCGTTGCATTGTGTGATAGGACCTGGGTCTTATAACAGCTTCATTTTCCTTTATTTAGCATTGCGCTGTTTGTTTTATGCACTGGTATTCTTGGGAGGAAACCCGTTCCGTGTTATACGGCGTGGTCCCTTGATTTACCTAACTTTTAAAAATAATGAATAATAACTGTTTTAGTTCTCACACCAGTCACATGACTGACCTGGAGTTTATTGTTTTAACCTAAACTCTGGGTGCCCTTATTTTGACACGGGCAGCTAGTAGTTTTGGTTTTGCAGATTTATATTCACAGGATCCTGGTTTACAGCTGGAATGATATCCGGAAAGCTTTGTATCCGTATATCTCTTCTAGTTGAGTATTGTATTATTTTCCGCTGCTATGTATTTAAATGTAATTTAAATCTCTGATATTTCTGTGTAATATTCATTTATACTCTGTATATTCTTGTAATCTGATGCATTGTTGTAATATGCAATGAAATGTTCTTCCGTATGTATTCTGTTGTGGCTTGTTCTCGAACTATCCGACGCTTTCCTTTATGGGGAAGTTACGGGTTTTTACAGTATTGGACTTCGTATGAAGAAGTTATGGCCTTCAGAAGTTTCAGAAATTCAAATAAATTCAAACAGCTCAAAACAGAATTCAAAATTCAAAACAGAACTCAGAAGCGGGCTAGGCGGGAAAATTCCCGCCTAGGACCCAGGTCGACCAGGGGGTCTACCAGGGGGTCGACCTCCCCCATACAGGTCGACCTGGGGGTCGACCTGCCCCCTCGGACCAGATCTGAAAACCGACGATTTTGACTCCCTACTGAGTCATTAGGGCTGATGCAGCAATCCTATCTTGGCTAGATGGTCTTAATTGATTCTAGGTTCATCTGACGGCTCTTATTAAATCAAAATTCTATATAAACAACCTAAAATCACACAAAAAATATATTCCTAGAGCCGTCATGCCGTCAATGGAGAACTTGGGGTAGCTCGAATATAGAATGATGCTTATGTATAAGATAAATAAAGTTTGATTCTCATTTATCTTAAATTACCGTTGCAATTGATCATGCCTATAAGTTTGTGGTGATGAACATACCATATTGTATGTTATTAATGAAATCTATTATGATTGGGTGATGAACTTACTATGCCAACTTAGTGATGAACATATCATGTTATGGTTTGGTGGATTTTATATGTCACTTGTTAATGATCTAAGTCATATTTGTATGTCTACATGTTTAGATCAACATTCATACCAGTTTAGATCTATGTTAATGGGAACCTATTATGTTGCAAGTTAGATTTGTGGCTCTCATATGTTCCAACATGTGCAAGTTAATACTCTAGTTATGATTCAAACATGTTTACATAAGGCTGGTATGTTAGATCTATAACCTATCATGTTACAAGTTAGATTGTGGCTCTCTTGTGTTGTGGCATACATATTTTAATAGGATAAGTCATGATCCAATTATGTTTATATGTTAAACCTCCATGTTAGACCTATATCAAGTTTACATGATTATGTGATCTTACTTAGTCACAAGTTCTCCCTATTTATGTTTAATTAAGTTAATGATGCTTCTATGCCAAGTTACACATGACAAGTTAGAAGTATGTTATTGTATGTTTATTTCATGTCCCTTGTTTATTACCCTTTTTGTTTATGGGTTTGGGCTAATTTACTAGCCCAACATTTTTTTTAATTTATGCGAACATACCACGGGGGTAGCGTTGGGAAAACATGAAAATTTCATGGCATAGATTGGCTCATGAAATGGTATATTTGGTATACCGTTTATGGTGAGCATAATCAAAAGGATAATTATGGCATGATTAAATTAAGATTAATTTACATATAGAATTAGACATATATAGAAAATATGTAAATTAAAGAAAAGACGAATATGCCTAACCCGAGGTTAGATTGAGTTGTGGTGTAAAACTGCACGGAACCGCCCGGCACATCCAGTAACCACAATAACACCTATCTAATGTGGGTGGTTAGTGCATTGAGCCCAAAAAGGACCCGAGGTTAGACTGAGTTGTGGTGTAAAACTGCCCGGAACTGACCGGCACATCTAGTGACCACAACAATACTTGTCTAATGTGAGTGGTTGGTGCTTTAATAAAATAGATTAAAGCTAAGTCAAGATTGGTAGGGTTAAGTCAATTAAGGAAACATTTAACCGATTCAACATGTTAACTAAATTTATGGGTGGGGTTAGGTAAACTTGGACACTTAACCAATTAAACATGTTGATTAGGAAACCCTAGTAACTGGGACCCATTTCAGCAGTAACCCACATAGATGTATCATGGTACCATGAACTAGGCAGGGTGGGCCACGATTACTGGGCTGATTATAAGCGGTCAAAACGTCGGTGGTTGGTGCGTCAGTGTAGGTTCCGACGGAGTACGAGCGTGCACGTACTCCGGAGTGAAAAAGCAGGCACTGGGCATCATTAGTTATACACTGTGCATCTTGATTCGTGTCGGGTTGCCACCATAGGATTTGATACAACCCGTGGTGGGACCAGCACAGGTATCTACAATCAAGCAGGGTCGAATGACACAGGATATGAATGCATGCGAGTAGGAGACGATCAATAAGGGGATCATTCGTTATGAACACGTATGGTTGGTTGAATCAATGGTTAGTAGGTGCAGAGACTATAGTAATGGGTGCGATCACATGTTCAACTTATCTTATGTTAAGGTATTGTCCTATGTTCTGTTATGGATGTCATGATCCCTTTCCTTGTTTAAATACTAGTAATCACTGAACTTACCAGACTTATTCTCTGGCCCGTTTTCTTTCATCTTCTTTTCTTCCGTTTCTCCCCCTCAGGTAGCCAGGGAGGGAATATCTCAGCTTAATTTTGGACCGTTCATCTTTCCAAGCTTGAAGACTCTGTGATGTATGGCTTGGAACCTCTTATCTTTGGCTATGGCTTTGGACACACTACACTTCGGGATTTATGCAGTTTTAATTATGTTTTATGCTTCTTTATTTGATAATCAAGACAAATATTTTGATGTAATGTTTGAGAAATTGTTTTGAGACAGTTTGCTGTAATGCTTTTGTTATAAATCACGTATGAAATAAATTCAGTTTTTATCTGCTGCTTATTTATGTCTGTCTTGTAAATTTTTCTGTGTCTTGTACCTATAACCCTCCACCAAAGTTAAGGCATTCCTTTTGTGATTGACCTTAACGGAGGTGGGGTGTTTCACACAAACATACTACTAAGAGTTAGTGTTATAGCGCTTGTGCACAGCTACTATTTATTTAATGATGTTGATAATGGTTGCTATGCTTGTTAATGTTGTGTGACACAAACTATGACACTCAATTATGGTATTGCATTGGTGATCGGTTAAATCTTCTCCATAGTTAAAAACGTAAATAATATTATATTATTACAATACTGGAAATTTGGTTTGAAAATTTATTTTCAAAATTGAAATGTTTGGAATGTAAAGGAAATATATACGAACGACTTTCGTAAAAAGGAACGTTTTGTTAAACGAGTTTTTGAAACTAAATAAGGTTTTGTTTTGAAAAACTGAAGTTTGATTTTCCTATATAGAAATGTTTCAATTCAAAACGATTTCGTAAATGGTCTTATATTATTTTCTTATGAGCATCTGCAAATTTTGAAGTAAATTGGACTATTCGAAAAAATAATATTACTTTACAATATTTGATTTTGAATTTAAATGTAATTTGAAGTTAACTATTTGAAATATCATTTTTAAATGAATTTATATATGTTTATAAAGGAAAATAATCATTTTGAAAGTATTTCAGATGAAATTTTATCATACATCGTTGTTTGGTCTGAATAGGACGTGTCGCGTTGCGACAGTTTGCGAATTTCGACCAATAACTTTAAATGGTTATAACTTGATTATTTTAAATCTGATTTCAGTGAAACAAAAAACATTTGCTTTGAAATAAAATTTGTTTTCAAGGTAAAAATGTATTTCCAAATTTCAAGATATTGTTTACAAGTTATGACCAAAATAGTTTTGGAAAAGGTCGTTATAAGTGCAGTTCGTCGACCTTAAATGTAAACATCAATTTTTAATGTTTTAAAAATACGTAATTTTAATGTAAAATTATTATAAATTATTTAAAAGTGTTTTGAATTAAAAGTTTTAGTTTTGGATGATATAAATTTTGCTTTGATCAAATTAGCCGATATAACTGTTTATAACTGTAACACCCCATGGCCATTAATGTCACTCACAAAGGGAATGCATTAATGTCATGAAGCGTTATGGTAGTATAGAACAGATAAATTACAAGAGTAAATAAATAAAACATAGCGGAAGATAAAACTTATTTCATAGCATCATAACTTCAAAACAAGCTTACATAAGTAGTCTCCAAAACCATTACAAAAGGATCAATTGTCTTTTCCAAAAAATTCAAAGTACATAAAGAAGCAAATACTTAAATAAAATAAATGCATAAATCCCCACTGAGCATAAACAAAGCCATAAAGATGAGAGAGTCCAAAGCGATACATCTACTCTTTTCAAGCAACTGAAAGAAATCGGCACTAAGCTATAGTATTCCCTCCTTGCAAACCTGAGGGGGGAAAAGGAAAGAAAAGAGGTGGAAACAAAACGGGTCAGACATAAAGTTTGGCGAGTCCAGAAATTTTAACAAATAATAGATAAGGTAAAGGATCAAGACATAAATAGGCATCATGATATGGCTGTAACATAGATAAGGTAGATAAAAAGATGGACAAGATGATTCCGTTCTTAAATACTAAGACAACCCTACACCTTGACTAAGCGAACAACCCTCCAAGTACTAACCCCGAAGACCGAAGTCAGCATCATACTAGCACCCAAAGGACTATCCAACTCAACCAACATGTATTTCGTTATACCGCACTTTTGCTAAGTTACACCACATTACTTAATTACACCGCACATCTACTAGTCTCTATTTACTAAAGGTTGATCCCTTCCCACTAACTATACCCACATGACATACTTGGTAGTTATTTGTACCTAGCTGCTATCGTAGGTGTCGGCTTGCTCCTACCACCGCTAAGGTACCCTTACCCTACCCATTTGATTGGCTCCCTAAACCCCGCAGGCACCCGTGTTGGCCCCACAGTGGGGTGTATCACTCATCAAAGTGGCAACCCCGATACCAACATAAAATGCACGGCCATACCTACATGATGCAACAACGTCTTACCTACCAGCCCGGACCCATGCACGCACATGAACCCGTTGGACTCGCTTTGCCACCGCTATTCACGTTTTGACCTCTTGCATTCAAGTCCAGTAAGCGTGACCCAACCCCGGCCTAGTACAGGGCCCAATTAGATACTCAAACGGGTTACTGGTTGAAACGGGTCCCCCATCCGACCCAAGCATCCCGCCTATGCTTGATCCCCACTAGGTTTTTCTCCCACTTAACCTTTTAATTTAAATGTCCATGTCTTACACATGCTATGGTTAAGTCCATAGTTACATGTCATAATTTACATGTCTTATCTTATACCGGTTAAGTCCATATTTACATGTCATAATTTACATGTCACCCACTTAACCCTCTAACCATACCCATGTCTTATTATGGTTAGTATTCCTTAATTCATTCCTTATGACGAACGGTGCATGACCTCCCACATTAGACCGAACGATTTTGTAGCCGCTGGATTTGTCGGGCGGTTCCGGGCAGTCTTACGCCACAAACCGGGTCTAACCTGGTGTCATTAACCGTTGCGCCTACAATTCATTCTTTTGACCTCTCACATTAGACGTCCAATTGTGGCAGCTGGATTTGCCGGGCGGTTCCGTGTAGTCTTACGCCACAATTGCGCCTAACCTTGTGTTAAAGGTTTATTAATAATCATATTTCACCCAATTTTCATGTCATGTATATCCAATTAAACATATAATCATGTTTATAATATTGCCTATTCCAAATTGTTACTAATTACATATTAATAAGCCTCAATTACAAATTCACAATTATAGGCAATTTCATCAATTCCATGTAATTCATACCCAAATATGTCAATTCCACATATTATCCATCCAAAATGTCCAATAATATCCAATTTTCCATATTTCACATATTCCCCTCGTTCCCACGTATTCGCATTCACGCGTATTTTTAACATAAGCTCGAAGGTAGCCTAGATCCAAAAATAAAAGGAATAGGGATAAGAAGAGAGAATCAAATCATAGAAAATTGGAATTAACACAACATCATGAAATAAAGGGGCATATAAACTGGCATAGAGGCATAATGACAGATTCAACATGAATAAACTGATAAAGGTATGAACTTTACATAGAAACATAGGCATATGATGACATGAATCAAAAAGGTGAAGACTTGGATGAGATTTAAATTACATACATACATATGAATCCTCTTTACAACTTCATCATGTTACTTTTAATCCCATTATATTGTGAAAATCACTGTACTCACCTTTCGTGGTGAAAGAATAGAATTATGCACTGAAATTGGTGTAGAAACGTTGCGGTGTTGCTGATTTATCTTATTGAATTATTGTAGAAGCTCTAATCTTTAATTTGAGTTGAAGTTGAATACTTGAGATTTGATTTAGAGGCGGCGGCTAGGATTTAAGAGAGAGTTTGACAGCATAATGGTGTCATAGATAATATTTATGAATTAGGGTTAGGTCTTAGGGTGTATATATAGGTGTAGGAAGTTATTTAGGACCATTAGATTAACCCTGAACCATGAGAACCAATCAGATGCCAAATCTGTCTTTGAGCAAATCGACCCATGGGTTGACAGCCAAACACCCTGAATCAACCCCTAGTCGACCCAGCGGGGCTCGTGCCGACCTCAAAAATGGGCGGGTTCGGTTATTCCCCCTCCCAATTTACTGTTTTGAACTTTTTTGCATATTTATTTATTTAATTATATATATATATATATATATTTCTCTCATATGCATACAAACTTCAAGGCTTAATAACATCTTCTAAGGTATCCGTTTTGTGCAAACCAAATGTCTATCTTGATCCAAAATTTTGAAACAAACATAATAGCGCAACCCATTTCACTTAATTGTTTTCTAAAAATTAAGTATACTTTAATTTGTGAATTTTATTGTTATAAAATTACGGGGTGTTACAATAAATTTTTTGTAACTCTTTTGTAACGCTTCTTTGAAAAGTGATATTTTTGAAAAAATTAACCCTCAAACTTTTTTCTAAACTTTAAGTAATCATTTTTAAATGATTTGTGTAATGCTTTCAAAGGTTTAAGATTTTTCTATATATTTTATATGGAAAATAAATTAATATATTTAGTATTAAAAGGGTTTACCAATTTTAAATAAATGGATATGATTGGAGATGAATCTTCAGATGTTTGAAATCAACTCGGTAGATGAATCATACTATTTGAAGAATTTAGAAGGTTGTAACCATTATTCTGCTTATAATATGAGTTGGATATGGAAGTTAATATTAAGGATAAGTTGATGAATTTCTATCTTGGTCTAATATCAAAAGAGTTGATAAATCTGTCGAACTAAGATAAGGGTTTTCCGATTTGGTTAAGATAAATTGGATAGAAATAATCTTCGGATATTTAATATGAAATTTAGTGGCGTAAACGTATACTATTTGAGGAATTTGGAAGATATTTATATTGTTATTTTGCATATAGTACTCGTTGATTACGGGAATTGATATTATAAGTATATACAGTTTCTATGTAACTTATGTTCAATATCGATTGATTGGGGTTTTGTTGTAGATGATATCTTCAATAATATAATCCTTAAAACACAATGAGATTAAATTATGGAAATTCATATCGTAATTTCGAATTTAATCAAATCTTTGATTTGAGAAAAATTAAAAGCAAAAAATTGGGAAAGAGTTATAATCTTAATTAAGATTAAAGCATTGAGTGTTGGGAAATCGTTTTAAAAGGAAATATGTTTGAAATTACGAAATATGGATTAAGGATTTTCAAAAGAAACTAGATTTGGATAATGAGTCACCAAACGAAAGAATTAATTTAGATTTTTGAAATAAATTAACTTGGATTTAAAGGATGTGTCTTAAAAAAGAAAATTTATGTGATAAATTTTTGAAATATGGATCTTGTTAAAGATAATTGGAGAATGTGTTTAAAGAAGTTTTAATTAACAAAATCCAAAATGGAAGGAGATTTGGTTGAAAGCATGTGTGATCCGTAATATTTTTTTTTAAATTGCGCTTTTTGTTTGGAAAGACCGAGATCAGATTTATGTCCGAAAACCATTCCTAATAATAATACGACGTTATGGAGCATTTGAAGATGGTATTGAAGACCGGGACTCTTCATATCAAAAGGGCGGCTTGCTGAATTTTCGAATAGGTTGCCCCCATTTGCATATGGATTTTATATCAGTTAATGGCAAGTAGTACAGGCGTATCTGGAGGAATTCCGGGTTTGTGTTTCATTCAGCCCAGAACAAACTTGTTTGGATTGTGTGCCTAACATTGTAATTGACGGCGTAGCACTGATCTTTATTAATATATATCTTCTTGGTAGCAGAGAATTTATTCTCTTAGCTTAACACCCTTCTCTGATACATACGAGCTTAGAGGTTATATATTGATAGATATCAGTGATATGTGGTGAATGGACAATGTGGCATACTAAAGAGATGAGCTAGTGATGATCAAACCATGTCTTATTGAAGCATAGCTTTATGTATATCATGACGTCGACAAGCCTCACACCCAGGTAAATGGCCAAAACAGAAATGCAGCAGGGTTATGGGTGTGTTGTCTCCTTCTAGATAAAAGGTGACCATGGTATGGAGCCTAGGTATTAACCTATGTGGAAAACATCTACTTTTGTGGTTGCCGTTGGCAGGTGCCCGGTTAAAGGTTGGTAAAGACCTGGAGGTGGCCCACTCAAGCATACTCTAAGTTATCTAGTAAGGGATAACCCGACGTTGTGTAGCATGAAAAGCATTATTTGACCCTCCGACATCCCTTTATAGGTGTTCAAAATTATGTTCGGTAAGGAAGTTCATTTGCATGGTCATTTGTTGGAAACCCAATATCCACTACAAGCCCATTTGGTTTTGGTTGCATAGCTTGCTGGTTCTGGCAGGTGTACGTCAATATAATGGGATGGGGCATTATGCTGGCTAGATTAATATATTTGCTTTATAAAGGTTTTTCACACTATGCACTAATAATAATATGAAAGAGGATTTTCACGTATCAAAGCATTTTTTGACTATCATAAGGAGAAACCTCGCTCATGTGTGCGCTTGTATTGTGTGTGTGTCACGAGACCATATGTTAGTTTCATTTTTCAAAAAGTCATTGCGAATTTCTATACACTTGTATTCACATGGAGTGAACCCGTTCTGTGTTTAGCGGTGTAGTCCGGTGAATTACCTAACTTTAAAATAAACCATAAAAGCCATTGTTTTGAGTTCTCAAGCAGTCCCATGACTGACCTGGAGTTTATTGTTCCTACACCTAAACTTTGGATGCCCATAATTTTCCACATGAGTAGCTAGTAGTTTAGTTTCAAATTTAGTCCTCGAAGTTGGATTTAGGATTGGAGCTAGAGTATATTTTGGATCATTTTCCTTCTGCTGAGAGTATATTTGTATCTCTTTCCGCTGTGTTACTCTGATATTCCTTAGTAACTCTGATGTAATTTATTACAATGACAATGGAAAAGTTCTTTTACTTTCGTGCAAATGTGTAAGTACCCATAACAATCCATTTTTATGAAAGGTATGAGCCATTTTAATTACCGGTAAAAACCAGGCAAAAAGGAGGGTCGTTACACTGATGTCTCTAGTCAACTACTAGGATTATGCTTGCACCAGTAATCCTTACGTTCTGGGTTCTGCATGATGTGAGGACTTCTTATTACTAATCTTAGTGGTTATCCCGACAGGATGTAGTAAAAGAGTATCTTCGGTTTTTCCTGATCCAGGACAACTTGTATGGATGAATGTCTGACATTGTATCTCTTAGACCACATACGTTGATTTTTACAAATGTATATCAGTTTGGTGGCGGAAAAGGAAACTTATTTCAGCTTAACACCTAAAGTATCTTTGTGCAAATCAATTAGTGATGGACGAATCTGATAATGGGCATTCAAAGTTGAATGTGATGTCTCAAAAAGGTAATCGTAGCCTCAAGCCTCATCAACCGGGAAGTGAATGAAATTGGGTAGGCAACAGAGCTATGTGGGTCATTCTCAATAGGGTATATCATCAACTGATTTAGAGAAATCAATTATTCCTTTTGTATGTTTTTGAAATGAATATGGTTGATTGGACCCAACTATGGTGGTGATATATTTGGTACACTCAAGTTGAGTGAGCGGCTGGTTCTGTTTGGTCGAGTTGCAAGATGTTCTTGTTGAACCTCAGTGTTTTTATCTCTAGAGGTACATTTTTCGGAAGGTAGTTCCTTACCTAATCAAGTATGGAAATCCAAAATCTAATACGAGTCATACCGTTTTAGATGTAACCTAACTATGTCGAAGAATGAGATGCAAGCATTTCAGTTATATTCCTATTTCATTTGTGAATTTTAGACATTATCATAATATCATTGGATTTGTAATAAAAGGTGATTTGGTTATCGTAAGGAAAAACATGTGCCATGTTTATGTATGGTCGTGGCTTACAAGAGTTCCATTCTTTTCAAAGGATTTCTAAAAGTTAAGCAAGTTGTCTGTGATATGAGTTTCTTACTGAAAATATTCTAGACTAATTCTGGTGATTTTGCTTTCCTTAAAATGTGCTCTCGTTAGACCGAGTGTATTTTCCAGGTTGCATTGGGTTTTTCTTGGAGCTTCAGGAGAGGAGACAAAGTCGAGACGTATTCCCGTATTTTCTCATATAAATTTATTTATGTTATGTGTTGTATTTATCAGCATTGTACAGACAGATTGCATAGGCTGATCTAGTTGTGTACTCTGATTTTGTAATAATGTATATACAGTTTCCTCTTTGTGTAAAGAGTATTGATATATTATATTTTATTCATTCTGTTGTGAGGTTCTATTCTGCTCTAATTCTATAGTGTTGTTGTTCTTTTTTTCTTCTATTCTAGCATTTCCTTCTTCTTCTCATCCTCAAACTTCTTTCCTTTAACTTTCTGGGTTTTCGATACTAAGGTTTTGGAAAATGAATACAAATAATGTTTTAGTGTCAAAATTCAAGCATCAAATTTCTTGGGTCATTACAGTTGGTATCAGAGCTGTAGATTAAGCGATAATCTTAGCTCTGTGGCATAAAACAATAGAAATGGGGTTAGTAATACTCTAGATTGAGTTTGAGTGTATATGTGTGTGTGTGTATATATATATATATATATGATAGAGTGTAGTTGTTAGTGTTATAAAATGTTTTATATTATGTTTTAAAATGATTTATATTATGTTATATATATATATATGAGAGTGTATATGTGTGTATTTTACTTTCCTTTCAAAAAAAATTATATTATGTTTGTTTACCGATTGAGTTGTATATAAAATCCAAATTGACACGTTTGGCCAACGTTGTTGATAAGGATTTCTAAACACTTGAATCAAGCGAATCGACATAATATTGTTTTAAAGAGTTGGCAAATGAAATAACTTTACAAAGATATTATATATTTTATGTATAAAAGAATTTTCAGACTAAATAGAGTTTTATGGATGATTAGTTTGATTGGAAATGATAATATTCTATTATTATTATCATTTATTGTTAGTTGTACTCACTTTTGAGCATTGACTATTGTTGATTGATTGGTAGTGTGCCTAACCAGTTTATGGGTATTAGCTACTTGTTTGGATAAGAGAAATCTTATCACTCTTTTTGCATGGGTTGGGTAGGTTTCCAATTAGGGAAACTTTAGAAATGAATGCCGTGTGAATTCAGTTTCACAATTTGGCTCTATGGCATTTGATGATGATGTTGGTAAGAATTTAACCTAAGTAAAGTGTTTAACATGAAATTAAATCAGGAGAAACCTATGCGAATTTTTTTATATAGGACTACAATTATATAAGTGTAAGTTTTTAAATGGGGTTTATAAATAGGAAATGGATTTGAGTTGAGAATTGAAGGATTTGAATTTCTGGTAAATTTGGAAAATATTTTCAAAGTTTAAAGTGAAATTGTAAGAATATTTTAAATTATTTATGTAAATAAATGGATTTGAAAGATTTTAAAAAAGGTATAGATTTTACTTCGGTTGTAGGAAAATAAATCTGATGATGACCACGACATCATCGGTGTTCATTTTAGAGTTTCTAAGTAAGACTTGCTACCATATATAAATTGTTTGATTAAAACAAAATTTAGTTTTGAATCTAGAACTTATGATTTGAAATCCAGAGTCTGGGTCCAAAATTCTCAACTAAATTATAATGTAGATGCAATTATATTATTAGAGTTATTTGGTTGTGCATTAAACTTGATGTAATGTTTCGTAGGTTTGTAATGAATATTCGATGATTTTGGACAGTAGAAATTTTCAAGTTAGATTTGAACACCTAATTTAGTTTATATTAAAAACTTAAGTGAATTTGGTTATAACTAACTAACTAAACGAAGTTGAATGTATAAATTAAAATTTAATTAAAATAAGCTCGTCACACAGTGATAGTTCATAATTTTACGATTTGAACTTCGAATTAGTAACTAGTGTTGATGTCAAAAGTTGGTCTTATTAGAAGTGCGTAATCCACACACAATTTGCAAACTATTCTCATAGTCTCAATCACAGAATGAAAGAAAATAAACAAACACAAGGGACACACAACTACTTTATAATGGTCCGGCCTAATCCAAGCCTACGTCCACTTTATAATCTCTGTTTATACTGTCGATTACAGGTTACATTTGCTTGTATTGAAAGAAAGTGGAGAAAGAGGTGATTTATACACAAAATCCTTGTGTTATCATATGGTTCGATCAGTTTGTATGTTCAGCTGTTTTAGGAAACCAAACCGTTAACTTTTCAGAGGAGAGATCCCCTTTTCCGTTTCTAGAACGGGGTATTTATAGGCAAAAATCTAGCTTGATTGATGTGCCATGTGGCAGCTATCCGGTGCTGGTTCGGCCATGTGTCGTTCGATTCGGAGAATCGGCTACAAGCGGCGGGACCTGGTCCCCATATGGGGAATAGCTCTTCTCGGTATTCTTGGCATACGCGTAGCTTGAAACTTGGTGCAAGGAAGGTAGAATAGGTCATAGCTGACCAATAAAGTTGCCTTGAGAATTGGGCCTTGTTTTGTAGCACATGGTCCAGGTCGATGTAATTGGGGTTGATCTGTTCGATGGATCGATCTGACCCATGAAACTTGATCCAGGCTCGAAGGAGGGTGCTTCCACATGAGGCATGGCTGGTTCAGGTTGAACCAAGTTTGATCGACCCGAATAAAAGTCGAACCGGGAGATAAAGGTGTTAATTCTGCAATTTTGAGAGTTTGTCTTGATAAAAATTCGAGTTATGATGGTTATTTCCAAAAATCTGGTCAGAACTTTTCCCACCAGAACATATCTTTCTTGATAAAAGAAAGATGTGTTCTGGATCTTCCGGAGATGAATAATGCATAGAAGTCCATTATATAGAAATCTAGAAAGTTATGATCAAGCCAGATCATATTGTAAGAAAACCAGAAGACCGATGATCGCGTTTGATCGTATTAAGTTAACCAGAAGAAACAAGGCCTCACCGAGCCAACTTGACTGCAAGTATAACCCATACCTGCAATGAGATTAAAAAAGCAGGCATGTCAAATCTTGACGATACCACTTAACCTTTTCAACTACAAACCATGCTTGATCATCTATTCAGAGCATAAACCATACTCAAGTAAGGATTGGATTGTCTTTCCAAATCCGGACTAGGTAACCTAGCTCTTCAGGCATAAGCCATACCAGGAAATCCACATTGAGTATAAACCATACTAAGGGTATAATCCATATCGTGAAATTGAGTATAAACCAAACTCGAGCTTTGGTAGTATTTCGTTGCCAAATCCTGACAAGATAATCTGATCTGCCCAAGTATAATCCATACTTACGAATCCGATTAGAGTACAATTTTGTACCCATATTGAAATAGGATTATGTTTGACACTTCCAGACAAGTAGAGTTTATTCCCAAGTACCAGCCATACCTAAGGTATAGAAATGACCATAAGCCATACTCTGGTTTTGATTGAGAACCTTGCCAAATCCTAGTAAAACACATACATTCATCAAACATAATCCATGCTTGAAAATAGGTCTTCTTAATTCCAAAAATCATTAAAAACTAAAAAAAATCCTGATTGGTTTATGATTGAACCATAGCACGCCCTGGGTTTAAATCCTAATCCCGTACATGTGTACTTCAACTTATACATTTATTCGTAAGATGGTTGTATTGTCGGGTGGTATGTCCTTGGGTTAAAGCCTAACCCCCATGCATACATGAGTAGACATGGCCATTTGAAAATTTTAAGGCAACAGAGATACATATCTTATATCCTAATAAATGCAGATGATCTAATCAAGATTAGTTGATGATGATCTCGTGATTGCTCAGCTCAGGATCCCTCCCATTCTGAGGAGCATGGGGACCATTATGAGAAGCATGAGGAACAGCAGTGGCGGTGCAGACGCCGCATATTTCTTAACATACTCGGGTAGCTCTCCACGTCTAAACTGTTCTTTGATGAGATCACGCAAGTGTCTACAGTCATTGGTACCATGACCAGACATATCATTAAACATAAAGTGCTTTCCTGACTCACGCTCTTTCTGGGTTGGCTCCCTCCTGGAAGGCTTAGGAAAAGGAAGAGTTCCTCGCACGTTGAGGTATATATCAAGCAATGAGGAATTGAGCTCGATATATCTGTCATATTTGGGCTCTCTCTAGAACCGCACATTACTATCACTTTTTTCCAGGGTCTTTCCCTTCCCTTTGTTTTGAACTTCAGTGGATGGTCCTCCATCCTTTACAGAAAGTACGTCGTGATTATCCATCTCGATATTAGCAACCTCTTGCTTGAGGAACCTATCCGCCTTAGAGTAAAATCACCAATATCTCTGGGGGATCCCTTTGGAGGGAGATTTTAAAGTCCTTTCTGTCCAAAACGCCGGCCATAGCGGCTATGAGCACCATAGATGGTTCTGGTCGATCTAATGATGCTATAGTCGCATTGAATCTTTTTAGGAAAGAGCGCATGGTCTCGCTGGATCGCTACTGAATAGATGTGAGGAACATGACGCTATTGGGACAAGATACGTGGACCATGAATTGCTCAATGAAGAAGCTGACCAACATGTTCTAGTTGTCGATCGATTCAGATGGTAGTTGCCGAAACCACATGGCAGCGACATTGGTTAAATAAAGAGGGAAGCACTTAGCCATGATATTAACCGATGCCGATAGTACTTCCATATGGCGCATGTAGTGCATAAGATGTATGGTAGGATCCGTCCTCCCGTTATACGACTCTAGAGCTGGAAGTTTAAAGTCTGGCGGGTTGCGATAGTAACTGATTTCCCGCTTGGAAGGGCAGTAATGGTCATTATCCATGTAATGATGAGAATTTGCACCTCGAGTGAAGTGTATAATAATATTGGCAATTTGATTCCCATCTCCGAGAAGTCGTTGCCACAAATCCAATTCCGCACAAATGGCTTCAGCGCGAAGCTCAGCAGATGGTGGAAGCAAGTCTAGTGCGCTCGGGGTCGGCCTGATGTGGCCCACGAGTGATGGATGAAGGTGGTCCCTAGCCTCGGCTGTTGGTTCCAGATTGTTCGGGGTTCTTGGGTAGGCATGTGTGTTAATCCGAACCATATCCATGTCGGTAAGACCGAACCGACCTAGAATTCCATTCCTAGTTCTTGGCTCAGCGTTGCCCCTATCCGGGGCGATATGAGATTGGTTTATAGTATTGTTTCCCTCCATTGCATTGGGAGTAGCTTTGGTATTGTGGTTTTGGAGGAACAGAGGGTAGCTGCCCATGGCTGTGCTCGGGTCAACGTGCTGGCAAGGTCGAGTCAGAGGCTGCATAAGTCCAGTTTGTGGTAAGATGTCAGGTTGAACCGAAGGTGGCATCGAACCAACATTTGGTCAACCCGGAGGTTGTATCGAACCGGGATCTGGTTGAACCAGAGGTTGAATTGAACCAGACGGTAGCAGGGTGATGGGGCGATGA
Source organism: Allium sativum (assembly GCA_030737875.1). Taxonomy (NCBI): domain Eukaryota; kingdom Viridiplantae; phylum Streptophyta; class Magnoliopsida; order Asparagales; family Amaryllidaceae; genus Allium; species Allium sativum. The sequence continues at coordinate 747,233,749 of CM060915.1, forward strand.
AGGGCTTGGATTTCACCGATCTGAAACTCCGTTATTGCCCTAGCTTTGCCGGTCGTAGGGAGTGATGCTTGGTTGCTCGGCCTTCCTTCCATCCGAGCGAAGAAATTGTCCATCATCTTCTGCTGTTTTTTGAGGAGTTCATCCTGATGTGTCATTTGTGCTCGGAGCTCAACTAGAATTTCATCCATCTCATCCCTAGTAAAGTATATAGATGGTTCTTCGTGGGAAGAAGCCTCATGGCTTGCCCCCGTTGTTGGGTCTGCTGCTCCTATGGTGCCGGCGGCTTGAATGTGAGAAGACGTTCCATCCTTCTTCCGCTTTACTTTTTTTGCTCCAACAAATAGCTATACAAATTCTTTTAAGCTTATAAATTACTGAAGGTGGTTGTTGCCGCCCGCGCCTCCTATTTGGCGCGCCAAAGTGTTGATGTCAAAAGTTGGTCTTACGACAATCAACCCCTAAAGTGCACAATCCACACACAATTTACAAACTATTCTCACAGGTCTCAATCATAGAATGCAAGAAAATAAACAAACACAGGGGACACACAACAACTTTATAATGGTTTGGCCTAATCCAAGCCTACGTCCACTTTATAATCTCTATTTATATTGTTGATTACAGGTTACAGTTGCTTATATTGAAAGAAAATGGAGAAAGAAGTGATTTATACACAAAATCCTTGTGTTACCATATGGTTCGATCGGTTCGTATGTTGAGCTATTTTAGGAAACCGAACCATCAACTTTTCAGAGGAGAAATCCCCTTTTCCATTTCTGGAATTGGGTATTTATTGGAAAAAATCTGGCTTGATCAATGTGCTATGTGTCGGCTATCCGGTGCTGGTTCGTCCATGTGTTGTTCGATCAGGAGAATCGGCTGCAGGCGGCGGGACCTAGTCTCCTTAAGGAGAATGGTTCTTCTTGATATTTGTGGCATACGTGTAGCTCGAAAGTAGAATAGGTCAGAGCTGACCGATAAAGTTTCTTGAGAACGGGCTCTGTTGTGTAGCGCATGGTCCGGGTCGATGTAACTGGAGTCGATCTGTTTGATCGATTGATCCGACCCATAAAACTTGATCTAGGCTCAAAGAAGGGTGCTTCCACGTGAGGTATGGCTGGTTTGGGTCGAACGAAGTTTGATCGACCTGAATAAAAGTCAAACAGGGAGATAAAGGTTCTGCAATTTTGAGAGCTTATCTTGATAAAAATTCGAGTTGTGACAGCTTTTGCCAAAAAGCTGGTCAACATTTAGGATCCAATATAGGTCGAAATTCTTTAAAACAAGAATTTTTCGAATTTATTGGATTATAGTTTCCAAATATAAGAGAAAAATCGAGATTTCATCTTGTAGATTTTGAGTTATATCAAAATCAATTTTTCAAAAAAATCGTGGTGTGGTAGTTTATACTATAACGATTTATTTAGTAAAATGGAAGAATTTTAAGTGAATAAAACTGCGATGCTTGGTATATTACCTTATGGTGAGTTTGGACTTGAAATTTTGAGTTGCTTAAGGTAGCATGAATGATTAGTTAAGTGATAACCTGAGGCTGTTGAGCGGATCATGATGCTTAACAGGTTGTTTAACATCCTTATATGATGATAAGATTTATATTCTGAATAAACCTTGAGATAATATTTTTAGTGTTTATAACACTATATGATAATAATGTGTGTTGATTTATTGTGGTTTCATGTAACGCTATGTTACATATGTGTTATTTGCTGAATTGCATCATTACTGCATGTTGCATCATATTTGGTTGTTGTTATGATTACCATGTCTGTTTATGCATATATTGGTTGTCGTTTTTATGTTACTTATTTATTTTCTTAACTATCTTTGGGTTATGTAAGTATATATACAGGTATATGGAAGCGAAAGCTGGCTAGCTTACTTATAGCTTTTGATTTCGTAAATAAGAATTTAATTGCCCGATAAATGGGTATATGTTTATGTTTTGATTTTCTTAGGTGATTTTATGTCCTAGATATGGGTAGTCGCTTGGCTTTTGTTTTCCTTTTGGATTGAGTGAGGCCTTGCGACGCATTTAGGATTTTTCGGATCGAGCCGCTCATAGGAGGTACTGCCGAAATTTTCTGAAATTTTCAGGTGTTAGGAAAATTTAATAGAATTGTATAAAGAAATGTTTTTGGAAATAAAATTAATTGGTTTCTAGCAATCTTCTTAACTAGTGATTTCGAGGATGAAATCCATTAAAGGGGGAAGAATGTAGCAACTCAGATTTTTTAATAACAAATATTTAATTAATTAAAATATTTAAATGATTAATTTTAAATTTTAACGACTTGGAATTCATTTAAACGAGAACTTAAATGTCGATTTAACTTATAATTTAAATTGTTGAGCTTAAAATCTAAATTTATTTAGTTTGAAGCTAGATAAAATTCCATTTGAATTAGAATGATAATAATAAATTATTATTGAAGTGACCCGAGCTTCTCGGTCGGTCTAAACCGAACAAGAAGGCGGATTACTATGAAAACAAGACCATCGGAACACAGACAGAAGAACATTTCATTGCTTATTACAACAATTACATCAGAGTACAAGAATATTCCAGAGTATGAATAAATATTATACATTTGAAAAATATCAGAGACTAAATAATATACATAGCAGCGGAAAAATAATACATAACACGATTGAAAGAAATACACGGATACATAGCTTTCCATATATAGATCCAGCTGTAAACCAGGATCCTGTGAATATAATAGTTGCAAAACCAAAACTACTAGCTGCCCGTGTGGAAAATAAGGGCACCCAGAGTTTAGGTTAAAACAATAAACTCCAGGTCAGTCATGTGACTGGTGTAAGAACTAAAACAGTTATTAATCTTTATTTTAATGTTAGGTAAATCAAGGGACCACGCTGTATAACACGGAACGGGTTTCCTCCCAAGAGTACCAGTGCATAAAACAAACAGCGCAATGCTAAATAAAGAACAATGAAGCTATTATAAGACCCAGGTCCCATCACACAATGCAACGCAAGCCAGAGGATAGGGTTTTCGCTTATAATAGCCAAATAATGCTTGATACGCGAAATTTAATCTTTTGTTATTACTATAAGTGAAGAAAACACATCAAATATAAATGTATCAATCATAGACGGCATGGGTACCATATATCATGTCACCATACTAGTTCTACAAATATTAAAACCGCAAAATGTCGTATTTGGATGTTGGATCTCCATCTGTGAACCGAGGCAAAAGATAGTCCTCACCGCTTCGAGACTCTCTAGCCCGAGCCTCAGGGTCAGAACGCATCAACCCTTGGATCGTCAGCGCCGGTCCACACGGAGTGGATTAAAATGCCTGAACATGCGTCTCCTCGCCCTATGGGGCGTAAATGAGCCAAATTACTCCATCGGTCCCGGATCGACCGATATAACCGAGGCGCCTCGCATTCCAACAACCGCATGAGTCAAACTTGCCAGGGCTGGTATGCCACTGACACCACTCCTAGCTAGAAAGAAACGCATGTCCTCCCTGAGGTCCTCACCCGTTTTTGGTGCACACCGAGGAGTGAGGCTCGCGAATTAACACTACACAAAGCAATGCCACAAAGGTCGTGCTTTGATCAACCACAAGACTTTGCTTTTCAACAGAAGCCTTGATCACTGCATCTCAGCATGCCACGCAGGCAATTCACGCCATGCAACTGATGTCTATCAATCACACAGAATGAAATCCAATGTCAGACACACGGTAACACACCGTATTTTCTATGAACATAAAAGTAACTAAACAAAGGATACTTAATTTAAATATCAGGAATTAAGTAAAACGGACATCACCATTGCATTCATCTCAGAATTCTGCTTGGAATAGAGTCCAAGTTTTCGAAAATCGGACTCCGTATGAAAGAGTTATGGCCTTCGGAAGATTCAACAAAAATTCGGAATTTATATAGGAAAATACCCAAGCAGGTCGACCTGGGGGTCGATCTGGGTACATATGTGACGGCAAGGAATTCCGCTCGGTCCGAACCAGTCGCTAAACCGATCCAGGCCGTTCGAAACGCCCTATCGTTTGAGAACACGACAAATCAGAACGCATACAGAAGAACCTTTCATTGTATATTACAACAATACATCAGATTACAAGAATATACAGAGTATAAAAGAATATTACACAGAAATATCAGAGATTTAAATTACATTTAAATACATAGCAGCGGAAAAATAATACAATACACAACTAGAAGAGATATACGGATACAAAGCTTTCCGGATATCGTTCCAGCCGTAAACCAGGATCCTGTGAATATAAATCTGCAAAACCAAAACTACTAGCTGCCCGTGTCGAAAATAAGGGCACCCAGAGTTTAGGTTAAAACAATAAACTCCAGGTCAGTCATGTGACTGGTGTGAGAACTAAAACAGTTATTTATCTTTATTCCCAAAGTTAGGTAAATCAAGGGACCACGCCGTATAACACGGAACGGGTTTCCTCCCAAGAATACCAGTGCATAAAACAAACAGCGCAATGCTAAATAAAGAAAAATGAAGCTGTTATAAGACCCAGGTCCTATCACACAATGCAACGCAAGCCGGGGGATAGGGTTTTCCCTTATAACAGCCAAAGAATGCTTGATACGTTTAAAACAAATCATTTGATACTATTATAAGTGCATAGTGTATAAAACAACTTCAAATCATAAGTATCAATCATAGGCGGCATGGGTACCATATATCATGTCGCCATATATAGGTTTACAAATAAAACCGCAAATGTCACGTATTGGGAAATTGGATTTCCGTCTATGAACCGAGGCAAAAGATAGTCCTCAACCGATTCGAGACAATCTAGCCCATGTCTCAGGTCAGAGCTCGAGTGACCTTGGAGCGACAGGGCCGGTCCACCGATGTGGATTAAACTTAAACCCTGAACATGCGTTCCCCCGCCCTTTGGGGCGTAAATGAGCCAACTAAATGACTCCATCGGTTCGAGAACGACCGATCAATCCGAGGCGCCTCGCAACAGCAACAACCACATAAGTCAAACTCGTCAGGGCGTGTAAAACCACTGACGCCACTTTTTATCTAGAAGGAAACGCATGCCCTCCCTGAGGTCCGTCTCCCGTTTTTGGTTCATACCGGGTGTGAAACACGCGAGGTAAACGTTACACAAAGCTACGCCACAAAGGTCGTGCTTTGATCATCACCACAAGACTTTGCTTTTCAACAGAAGCCTCGATCAATTGCCACTTAGGCATGCCACACAGGCAATTCACTCCATGCGTTTGATATCCATCAATATATAACCCCTGAGCTCGTACGTCTCAGAGAAGGGCGTTAAGCAAGAGAATAAATTCTCCGCCGCCAAACAGATATATATTTAATAGAAATCAACCACACAGACTAAAATCCAATGTCAGACACACAGTCCATTTACAAGTCTGTTCTGGGTCTGAACGAAACCGGAGGCACCTAGTACCCCGCATATCCATCGATCTCCAAGTACGTCTGGACGATCACTAACTGTTTCCATCTTCTTGGGTGTACAGCCCAATCAAGATCATCAGTAAGCACCCAAACGACGTGAAGACCTCCGGTCTTCGACCATCGTCTTCATCTTCGACTTATCGTCGTATCAGTCATTCAGAATGGGATAAACCCGGTCTTTCCGAATAACTCGCGTATATTTAAATAAGTGTTACACAAACACAACATACGCCTCATTCCAATTCATTAGTCACTAACCGTAAATTAATCAAGAGAATAATTCCCCAAATATTAACCCCGAAGGCCGAAACCAACATCAGATCAATATCCAGAAAACCATTCTGCTTGGCCAACCGACAGTTAGTTTCTAAATTTCACATTCATAGGGAAATATTCCCATTAATTTTATCCAAGATAAATCATTACAATTTATTCTCAAATCTTCTTTTGAACTTTGATTCAAACTAGTCGGGATAAGCGAACCACACCGAAGTAATCATTTATTTTATTTCCCAATCCCAACCTATTCATCCCATGAAGCAAAACTGGTAATACTTCATATCTAACACCACAGTGTTATCGGTAAATTCAATTACCATTTTACGTTCAAATCTAATTAAAGATTTAACTATCGCCTGGAGCAAAACTGGTGATACTCCATTTTCGATCATTTCAATCTAGTTAAAGATTCATTAAAACTCCACTTAGTTTTAATCGTTAACTGGGTTAAAGAATCAGTGTCATTTAAAACACGGTTCACGATAAACCCAAAATCACATCACATTTCAATCAGTCCCTAATTGTAAATTAGCAAGTGAGCAATTCCCTAAGTATTAATCCCGAAGGCCGAAACCAACATCAGATCAATACCTCAGAAACTATTCAACTTAACTAATCTCCAGTTAGTTTCTGATTTTCTTAACTCCTTTAGGTCTAAGAACTGTATTATTGAAGATACCGTTCACGACAACCCAAAATCACATTTCATCAATGATCGGGTTAAAGAACGAGTGTTATTTAAAACACTGTCCACGATAAACCCAAAAATCAATATCGATTTAATTCCAATTAAATATTATTTAATTGGTACCTTTCATTAAATCTAAATAGAAAGATTTAATCATTTCTCAACTGGGTTCAAGAACAGTGTTAATGAAGACACCATTCACGACAAACCCAAATCACATTTGATGTTAAATACAAGGCTCTGAATAGAAAATATATCGGCCTATATTCAATATCAAATTCTACGATCAACAAATGTCGTATCGGAAATAACGATATAAATATATATCTTTCAAATTTCCATAACAACACCTGTATAATCACGAATTTCACCATCGAAATATTCCGAAGATAATTTCGATTCAAATCCATTCCAATGCAATCATTGGAAATTTTGGTTATTTTTAAAACCCTTTTCGAATTCAATTTATTTATTAAAAATAAATAGAATTATAATTCTAGTTCAAAACTAGTTCATTTCGATAAAAATCTATTTTTATCTTTTCAAATATGGAGTTTTTCATCCCAATTCTTCCTAAATCATTTCTTATGATTTTACACAAATTATTACTATTTTTAATAATTTTATCAAGGCCCGTACAGTCGATTTCCATCAATGTCCATCGAACTGCACTTACAGCGACCTTTTTCGAATTTGATTTGGACATAATTCCAAATCCAACCGTTAGATTTCAAATTTCTAATATTCGTTAGAAAGCTCTTTTCGATACGAACCTAACGGTTCCGGTTTTAGGAGAATCCGACGGTCGGATCTCCCGTAATGTCCGTTTGAAATAAATGGTCGAAATTCACGAACTGCCGCGGCGCGGCGCGTTCTATTCAGGCCATTATATTATATATATAATATATATAATATATACTTCGTCGATTTCTATTTAAAACGAATTATATAAATAGTTTTAAAATTCGTTTCAAAATCTATTTCAACTTCCATCTCAATTCAAAGCAAAATTGAATTCTTCTCTATAAATTCGTTTTAAAATTCATTTCTATTCAATTCAAATTTCAATTCAATTTGAATTCATTTCAATTTGCTTTCAATTCAATTTGAATTCGTTTTCAATTCAATTCATTTTGAATTCGTTTTCAATTCAATTCATTTCGAAATCACTTTCAATTCAATTCACTTTGAATTCGTTTTCAATTCAATTCACTTCGAAATCACTTTCAATTCAATTCACTTTGAATTCGTTTTCAATTCAATTCATTTTGAATTCGTTTTCAATTCAATTCATTTCGAAATCACTTTCAATTCAATTCACTTTGAATTCGTTTTCAATTCAATTCATTTTGAATTCGTTTTCAATTCAATTCATTTCGAAATATTTGATTTCAAAATTACTTTTTAATATTCATTTTAAAATGAATAAAATCGATATAAATATCGTTCACGTCAAAATGGCGTCACTCTAATCAACACGGCTTCATATATTGACATTTTCAAATATTCCATTTCGAATATTTCTATTTTAAATATTTCTATTTTAAAACTGGAATGAGGCCGAATCAATTACCATATAAAGTTAATTATATGGATTTTCATACAACACATGTATAATAGCCTTGAAAAATAATCAACCATCAACCAAAGTGCACTACACTGTATAAGCATCAAATATAGATATCTAACGCTTATAACAGCCTGTCAATCAATCGATCGACATATTTAATCAATCAGGATGAGTGAACTTCAAATTTCATCCCAACACCCGTGTGGGGTTTCAAACAATCAAACACAGATTTCATTCGTGCAGTTGGGCGATGTGTAAAATTTATCGTCCCAATCCATATCAGTCAAATCAGTGTACATAAACAAACCGTCTGGTTTGTAAATGAATATTTTATTTTATTCACATTCACGTTAAAAACTATATTTTTAACGATAAAATATTTATTCCAACACATGAATTTTCTTTTCAGTTCATTCTTTAAATAAAATGATATTTTTATTTTTTTCTAACATATTTTAGAAAATTTCGGCGGCATAACGGCACGATACTAGAAACGGGACAAGGCCTAGCCTTATCCCCGGTCTAGTGAAGGCCCACGCCATTCACACATCATTCGAATCAATTTCATCTCACCAAACAATTCAATTCAACCAAATAATTCAACTAATCTATGCAACCAAACAAACAAGTCCATGGTCTGTGGACGATTGTGTCGGGTGCTACTAAGCACCGTCTGCATCCTAGTATATATATATAATTAGAAAAGAAATTGAAAGGTGAGAAATTCGCACATATAGCTATCCTAGCTCCACGGCTCTTCTTTTGCAGAAGTCTTCGTCGTTTCGCCTTTTTGTCACCTTCGTTGCTACTTTCACTACATACGTAAAAATCACATTTTTACTTCGCTATTCAATATATAAAAATCGAATTTTTACTTCGATGTTCAATATATAAAAATTCTATTTTTCTATCGAAGTTCAATATATAAAAATTCTATTTTTCTATCGAAGTTCAATATATAAAAATTCTATTTTTCTATCGAAGTTCAATATATAAAAATTCTATTTTTCTATCGAAGTTCAATATATAAAAATTCTATTTTTCTATCGAAGTTCAATATATAAAAATTCTATTTTTAAGCCGCTAAGATCTAATTTTTATCTCATCAAAAATCTAATTTTTATCTCATCAAAAATCTTATTTTTCCTACAACAAAACTCTAAACTTTTTCTACCTCCTACGAATTCAAAATTCCTTCGAATAAAAATCATGTTTTCATGATTAAAAATCAAAGCTTTAAGAGAAAAAGAAAAATCTAATCTTTTTAACCAATAAAAATCAAACCTTTTTATTAATAAAAACTTAACTTTTAAAATGATAAAAATCTATAATTCCTACTTATAAAAATCAGTTTTATATACTTAAAAAAAATCAGTTTTATATACTTTTTAAAAAAAAAATCAGTTTTAAAATGCTTTAAAAAAACAGTTTTTAACTTAAATCAAAATCAGTTTTTAAAATTCCTAAAATCAGTTTTAACTTTTAAAACAAAATCAGTTTTATACCTTTCTTAAAAATCTGTTTTAAACCTAAAATCGAAATTAAAATAAAAATAAAATACAATAAAATACTTACAGTATTTTGAAGAGGGAGGGGGGGTCTTGCGTCGAACTGAGCAGCGGGGGGGGGGGGGGGGTCGCCTTGCGTCGCGGTCGAGGTGGAAGAGAGGGGGGGTCGTCTTGCGTTGCGGTCGAGGTGGAAGAGAGGGGGGGTCGTCTTGCGTTGCGGTCGAGGTGGAAGAGAGGGGGCGGTTCGAGGTCTTGGACGGCGGCAAGGCCTGGCGGCGGTGGCTGCGCCCTAGCCTGGTGGCGACGGGTTTTAGATTTAGGTTTTTTTTTTCTTCTTCTTTCCGTTTAATGAAAACGAGAAAGGGGGGGCTATATATTTTTAATTAATTTTTTATTAATTTAATTAATTTAATCGCAAACAGTTGACTTTTACATACGACCTCTAAACGAGGCCCACCGCCTGTCGCCCATAGCGGTTTACCCCCATTCCGAACACAATGGGATATGTATCGCAAGCTGATTCGGCTGTTACAATCAGTTTTCGTTAAATTTACATTTAAATCACTATATTGAATTTTAAACGTACATTTCAAATTACCGGGGCCACATACTAACTAGAAAAATTCCAGAAAAATATTTTCTAGCTTCGTATTGACGATACGGTCCTAACAAAACTAGTTTCGTCGAATTCTGAGACCGTTTGAAAAATGGCCAATTTCCAGTCGATTAAAATCAACTGAAACTGGTCAAACGCGATTTCCTTTACCACGCTCACATATTGATTCGAAAAATTATGAAATTTGAAACCTAGCAATAACTTTACATCCCGGACCCAACAAAACTGGTTTCGTCGAAATCCGAGGTCGTTTGCAAAATGTCCATTTTTAAGGGCCTGAATTCTATAGCGACTATTCAGAATTTTCAACTGGACATATCTTTTGATTCCCGCTATGAAATCTTGATTATTCGGATTCGTTGGAAAGATATTATTAATTAGATCCCATTATTTTTGGTTTCACTAAAATCCGGATTGTTTTGCACCCGGTACATTCAATTGAAGTTTGAAATCAAATTATCGAACTACCGCGCCATTTTCAATTCTATTTATAATTATATATAAATATTTATATTCTAACGACGACGTATATAAATATATACGTCGAATTCAATTCAAAATAAATTTCTCGTCGATATTATTTAAAATAATCCATTTTAAATATTCAAAATTCGCTAAAATGGCCAAAATAAAAATTTTAAACTGGCCCAGATTTTGCGGGTTGTTACAATCTCCCCCACTTAAAACTTTTCGTCCCCGAAAAGGAATAAAGTCGAAAGTGGTTTGATTATTCAGCTCTACGCTCGATCTGGCTTCCATTCTCCAACTCTTTAGTTTCTGAGAATTTTCAAAACTTCAAAAATTTGGCTAACACACTAAATTTTTGAAAAATTTCGCCATAACCTCCCCTGCACCGGGAGCATCGGGGAATTTCAAATAGCTTCCCCGGTCCTTTAGATCTCAAAAAGAAAAAGAAAAAGCCAAGCGGCTAGCCAATAGGCTCACAAAATCATCATCACCCAAACAAAACAGGAAATTATGTAATAAACATGTACCTATTTGTCGGGCAAACAAATTTTATTCTCTGCTCTAGCCTCCTTGCTATGACCTGTTCAATGATATACAAGTATATGCGAGCAAATGCGACCAATTTTCAATACAGTTCAATATTTGATATAATTAGGCTAAATGGTTCAAAATTATCAAACAATTAAACAAGCAACACAAACATCAATCAATTAGTGAATTTAATGTTTCAAATTCATAATTTTGATACATAGTCAAAAATCATGTTTTGATGCCAATTCACCACAATGTGTTCTAACTATATATAAGTTTTGGTTCTCACACCAGCCTAATGGAAATATATAGAAAATCACACCTTCGAAACACGAACATAAGTTCGGATGATGATCGATCGATCATCAGAACCATCTCCGGGCGTCTAGAATGTGATTCTATATCAATCTAATATATCAAAACTTTGAATACACGCGGATTAGACGTATACGCAAAATCTACATATACTGGATTGTCCACATCAATATAAATAAATAATCAACTACGAATAATTGATTTAAATTTTCAAAACAAAATTTGTTTTCACTTTAAAAATCTACTCTTCACCCTCGTTCTAGGATACTACTGATCCCATCTCTAACGAGTCATTCTAATTGGATATTACTAATCCAATATCTGATGAATTCTTTCGTAGGGTTCTAATGTGTCTTGTTCTCTGAGCTTTGTAAACCAAAGCTCCGATACCAACTGTGACGGCAAGGAATTCCGCTCGGTCCGAACCAGTCGCTAAACCGATCCAGGCCGTTCGAAACGCCCTATCGTTTGAGAACACGACAAATCAGAACGCATACAGAAGAACCTTTCATTGTATATTACAACAATACATCAGATTACAAGAATATACAGAGTATAAAAGAATATTACACAGAAATATCAGATATTTAAATTACATTTAAATACATAGCAGCGGAAAAATAATACAATACACAACTAGAAGAGATATACGGATACAAAGCTTTCCGGATATCGTTCCAGCCGTAAACCAGGATCCTGTGAATATAAATCTGCAAAACCAAAACTACTAGCTGCCCGTGTCGAAAATAAGGGCACCCAGAGTTTAGGTTAAAACAATAAACTCCAGGTCAGTCATGTGACTGGTGTGAGAACTAAAACAGTTATTTATCTTTATTCCCGAAGTTCGGTAAATCAAGGGACCACGCCGTATAACACGGAACGGGTTTCCTCCCAAGAATACCAGTGCATAAAACAAACAGCGCAATGCTAAATAAAGAAAAATGAAGCTGTTATAAGACCCAGGTCCTATCACACAATGCAACGCAAGCCGGGGGATAGGGTTTTCCCTTATAACAGCCAAAGAATGCTTGATACGTTTAAAACAAATCATTTGATACTATTATAAGTGCATAGTGTATAAAACAACTTCAAATCATAAGTATCAATCATAGGCGGCATGGGTACCATATATCATGTCGCCATATATAGGTTTACAAATAAAACCGCAAATGTCACGTATTAGGAAATTGGATTTCCGTCTATGAACCGAGGCAAATGATAGTCCTCAACCGATTCGAGACAATCTAGCCCATGTCTCAGGTCAGAGCTCGAGTGACCTTGGAGCGACAGGGCCGGTCCACCGATGTGGATTAAACTTAAACCCTGAACATGCGTTCCCCCGCCCTTTGGGGCGTAAATGAGCCAACTAAATGACTCCATCGGTTCGAGAACGACCGATCAATCCGAGGCGCCTCGCAACAGCAACAACCACATAAGTCAAACTCGTCAGGGCGTGTAAAACCACTGACACCACTTTTTATCTAGAAGGAAACGCATGCCCTCCCTGAGGTCCGTCTCCCGTTTTTGGTTCATACCGGGTGTGAAACACGCGAGGTAAACGTTACACAAAGCTACGCCACAAAGGCCGTGCTTTGATCATCACCACAAGACTTTGCTTTTCAACAGAAGCCTCGATCAATTGCCACTTAGGCATGCCACACAGGCAATTCACTCCATGCGTTTGATATCCATCAATATATAACCCCTGAGCTCGTACGTCTCAGAGAAGGGCGTTAAGCAAGAGAATAAATTCTCCGCCGCCAAACAGATATATATTTAATAGAAATCAACCACACAGACTAAAATCCAATGTCAGACACACAGTCCATTTACAAGTCCGTTCTGGGTCTGAACGAAACCGGAGGCACCTAGTACCCCGCATATCCATCGATCTCCAAGTACGTCTGGACGATCACTAACTGTTTCCATCTTCTTGGGTGTACAGCCCAATCAAGATCATCAGTAAGCACCCAAACGACGTGAAGACCTCCGGTCTTCGACCATCGTCTTCATCTTCGACTTATCGTCGTATCAGTCATTCAGAATGGGATAAACCCGGTCTTTCCGAATAACTCGCGTATATTTAAATAAGTGTTACACAAACACAACATACGCCTCATTCCAATTCATTAGTCACTAACCGTAAATTAATCAAGAGAATAATTCCCCAAATATTAACCCCGAAGGCCGAAACCAACATCAGATCAATATCCAGAAAACCATTCTGCTTGGCCAACCGACAGTTAGTTTCTAAATTTCACATTCATAGGGAAATATTCCCATTAATTTTATCCAAGATAAATCATTACAATTTATTCTCAAATCTTCTTTTGAACTTTGATTCAAACTAGTCGGGATTAGCGAACCACACCGAAGTAATCATTTATTTTATTTCCCAATCCCAACCTATTCATCCCATGAAGCAAAACTGGTAATACTTCATATCTAACACCACAGTGTTATCGGTAAATTCAATTACCATTTTACGTTCAAATCTAATTAAAGATTTAACTATCGCCTGGAGCAAAACTGGTGATACTCCATTTTCGATCATTTCAATCTAGTTAAAGATTCATTAAAACTCCACTTAGTTTTAATCGTTAACTGGGTTAAAGAATTAGTGTCATTTAAAACACGGTTCACGATAAACCCAAAATCACATCACATTTCAATCAGTCCCTAATTGTAAATTAGCAAGTGAGCAATTCCCTAAGTATTAATCCCGAAGGCCGAAACCAACATCAGATCAATACCTCGGAAACTATTCAACTTAACTAATCTCCAGTTAGTTTCTGATTTTCTTAAATCCTTTAGGTCTAAGAACTGTATTATTGAAGATACCGTTCACGACAACCCAAAATCACATTTCATCAATGATCGGGTTAAAGAACGAGTGTTATTTAAAACACTGTCCACGATAAACCCAAAAATCAATATCGATTTAATTCCAATTAAATATTATTTAATTGGTACCTTTCATTAAATCTAAATAGAAAGATTTAATCATTTCTCAACTGGGTTCAAGAACAGTGTTAATGAAGACACCATTCACGACAAACCCAAATCACATTTGATGTTAAATACAAGGCTCTGAATAGAAAATATATCGGCCTATATTCAATATCAAATTCTACGATCATCAAATGTCGTATCGGAAATAACGATATAAATATATATCTTTCAAATTTCCATAACAACACCTGTATAATCACGAATTTCACCATCGAAATATTCCGAAGATAATTTCGATTCAAATCCATTCCAATGCAATCATTGGAAATTTTGGTTATTTTTAAAACCCTTTTCGAATTCAATTTATTTATTAAAAATAAATAGAATTATAATTCTAGTTCAAAACTAGTTCATTTCGATAAAAATCTATTTTTATCTTTTCAAATATGGAGTTTTTCATCCAAATTCTTCCTAAATCATTTCTTATGATTTTACACAAATTATTACTATTTTTAATAATTTTATCAAGGCCCGTACAGTCGATTTCCATCAATGGCCATCGAACTGCACTTACAGCGACCTTTTTCGAATTTGATTTGGACATAATTCCAAATCCAACCGTTAGATTTCAAATTTCTAATATTCGTTAGAAAGCTCTTTTCGATACGAACCCAACGGTTCCGGTTTTAGGAGAATCCGACGGTCGGATCTCCCGTAATGTCCGTTTGAAATAAATGGTCGAAATTCACGAACTGCCGCGGCGCGGCGCGTTCTATTCAGGCCATTATATTATATATATAATATATATAATATATACTTCGTCTATTTCTATTTAAAACGAATTATATAAATAGTTTTAAAATTCGTTTCAAAATCTATTTCAACTTCCATCTCAATTCAAAGCAAAATTGAATTCTTCTCTATAAATTCGTTTTAAAATTCATTTCTATTCAATTCAAATTTCAATTCAATTTGAATTCATTTCAATTTGCTTTCAATTCAATTTGAATTCGTTTTCAATTCAATTCATTTTGAATTCGTTTTCAATTCAATTCATTTCGAAATCACTTTCAATTCAATTCACTTTGAATTCGTTTTCAATTCAATTCACTTCGAAATCACTTTCAATTCAATTCACTTTGAATTCGTTTTCAATTCAATTCATTTTGAATTCGTTTTCAATTCAATTCATTTCGAAATCACTTTCAATTCAATTCACTTTGAATTCGTTTTCAATTCAATTCATTTTGAATTCGTTTTCAATTCAATTCATTTCGAAATATTTGATTTCAAAATTACTTTTTAATATTCATTTTAAAATGAATAAAATCGATATAAATATCATTCACGTCAAAATGGCGTCACTCTAATCAACACGGCTTCATATATTGACATTTTCAAATATTCCATTTCGAATATTTCTATTTTAAATATTTCTATTTTAAAACTGGAATGAGGCCCAATCAATTACCATATAAAGTTAATTATATGGATTTTCATACAACACATGTATAATAGCCTTGAAAAATAATCAACCATCAACCAAAGTGCACTACACTGTATAAGCATCAAATATAGATATCTAACGCTTATAACTGCCTGTCAATCAATCGATTGACATATTTAATCAATCAGGATGAGTGAACTTCAAATTTCATCCCAACACCCGTGTGGGGTTTCAAACAATCAAACACAGATTTCATTCGTGCAGTTGGGCGATGTGTAAAATTTATCGTCCCAATCCATATCAGTCAAATCAGTGTACATAAACAAACCGTCTGGTTTGTAAATGAATATTTTATTTTATTCACATTCACGTTAAAAACTATATTTTTAACGATAAAATATTTATTCCAACACATGAATTTTCTTTTCAGTTCATTCTTTAAATAAAATGATATTTTTATTTTTTTCTAACATATTTTAGAAAATTTCGGCGGCATAACGGCACGATACTAGAAACGGGACAAGGCCTAGCCTTATCCCCGGTCTAGTGAAGGCCCACGCCATTCACACATCAATCAAATCAATTTCATCTCACCAAACAATTCAATTCAACCAAATAATTCAACTAATCTATGCAACCAAACAAACAAGTCCATGGTCTGTGGACGATTGTGTCGGGTGCTACTAAGCACCGTCTGCATCCTAGTATATATATATATATAATTAGAAAAGAAATTGAAAGGTGAGAAATTCTCACATATAGCTATCCTAGCTCCACGGCTCTTCTTTTGCAGAAGTCTTCGTCGTTTCGCCTTTTTGTCACCTTCGTTGTTGCTTTCACTACATACGTAAAAATCACATTTTTACTTTGCTATTCAATATATAAAAATCGAATTTTTACTTCGATGTTCAATATATAAAAATTCTATTTTTCTATCGAAGTTCAATATATAAAAATTCTATTTTTCTATCGAAGTTCAATATATAAAAATTCTATTTTTCTATCGAAGTTCAATATATAAAAATTCTATTTTTCTATCGAAGTTCAATATATAAAAATTCTATTTTTAAGCCGCTAAGATCTAATTTTTATCTCGTCAAAAATCTAATTTTTATCTCATCAAAAATCTTATTTTTCCTACAACAAAACTCTAAACTTTTTCTACCTCCTACGAATTCAAAATTCCTTCGAATAAAAATCATGTTTTCATGATTAAAAATCAAAGCTTTAAGAGAAAAAGAAAAATCTAATCTTTTTAACCAATAAAAATCAAACCTTTTTATTAATAAAAACTTAACTTTTAAAATGATAAAAATCTATAATTCCTACTTATAAAAATCAGTTTTATATACTTAAAAAAAATCAGTTTTATATACTTTAAAAAAAAATCAGTTTTAAAATGCTTTAAAAAAACAGTTTTTAACTTAAATCAAAATCAGTTTTTAAAATTCCTAAAATCAGTTTTAACTTTTAAAACAAAATCAGTTTTATACCTTTCTTAAAAATCTGTTTTAAACCTAAAATCGAAATTAAAATAAAAATAAAATACAATAAAATACTTACAGTATTTTGAAGAGGGAGGGGGGGGTCTTGCGTCGAACTGAGCAGCAGGGGGGGGTCGCCTTGCGTCGCGGTCGAGGTGGAAGAGAGGGGGGGTCGTCTTGCGTTGCGGTCGAGGTGGAAGAGATGGGGGGTCGTCTTGCGTTGCGGTCGAGGTGGAAGAGAGGGGGCGGTTCGAGGTCTTGGACGGCGGCAAGGCCTGGCGGCGGTGGCTGCGCCCTAGCCTAGTGGCGACGGGTTTTAGATTTAGGTTTTTTTTTTCTTCTTCTTTCCGTTTAATGAAAACGAGAAAGGGGGGCTATATATTTTTAATTAATTTTTTATTAATTTAATTAATTTAATCGCAAACAGTTGACTTTTACATACGACCTCTAAACGAGGCCCACCGCCTGTCGCCCATAGCGGTTTACCCCCATTCCGAACACAATGGGATATGTATCGCAAGCTGATTCGGCTGTTACAATCAGTTTTCGTTAAATTTACATTTAAATCACTATATTGAATTTTAAACGTACATTTCAAATTACCGGGGCCACATACTAACTAGAAAAATTCCAGAAAAATATTTTCTAGCTTCGTATTGACGATACGGTCCTAACAAAACTAGTTTCGTCGAATTCTGAGACCGTTTGAAAAATGGCCAATTACCAGTCGATTAAAATCAACTGAAACTGGTCAAACGCGTTTTCCTTTACCACGCTCACATATTGATTCGAAAAATTATGAAATTTGAAACCTAGCAATAACTTTACATCCCGGACCCAACAAAACTGGTTTCGTCGAAATCCGAGGTCGTTTGCAAAATGTCCATTTTTAAGGGCCTGAATTCCATAGCGACTATTCAGAATTTTCAACTGGACATATCTTTTGATTCCCGCTATGAAATCTTGATTATTCGGATTCGTTGGAAAGATATTATTAATTAGATCCCATTATTTTTGGTTTCACTAAAATCCGGATTGTTTTGCACCCGGTACATTCAATTGAAGTTTGAAATCGAATTATCGAACTACCGCGCCATTTTCAATTCTATTTATAATTATATATAAATATTTATATTCTAACGACGACGTATATAAATATATACGTCGAATTCAATTCAAAATAAATTTCTCGTCGATATTATTTAAAATAATCCATTTTAAATATTCAAAATTCGCTAAAATGGCCAAAATAAAAATTTTAAACTGGCCCAGATTTTGCGGGTTGTTACAACATAGGTCGACCAGGGGGTCGACCTGGGGGTCGACCTACCCCCATAAAGGTCGACCTGTTTTGGTCCAAATCCGATTTTTTTTTGGCTTCTGACTTGGTTTTGGCTGTTTTGATGGTCCGGATTGGTTCTAGGTTGATATCTAAGGCCCTAAACACTTCTGTTCTCCTATATATACATCCCTAAGCCTAAACCTAAGTCTATTACACTTTTCTCTAGCCTACGTTGCTCTCTCCTTCTCTAAAAATAAATCAAAGATGGAGTTATGCTGCTCAAGTTCTTTGTGAAATCAAGTTAGAATTCAAGTAAAGAATCAAACTAAATCAAATCTAAATTAGAAGAACAACTAGTCTACATCAAAGGAGCGCTATTCAGTTTCAGAATACAGATCCCAGAAATCAAGATTTTCCGTTTGTTTGTGAGTATAGTTATTTTCAGATATGAGATTTAATTATGATCTTGACATGGCTGTAAATCTAAATTTGAGATTATGCATATTCTTGTTTGTTTTTCTGTAACTATTCTGTATCTCTTCCTTCCTTCTGTTCTATAGCCAGGCTACCATGAGCCTGAGCCAAATCTCATAAGAGATTAATGCACGAATGCTAAATTGGGGAAAATAGTGAATGATGCATAATTGGGCATAACTGATTTGTGACTGATTTGAGAACACAACACATGTTGTAATTTAAGATCTAGATCTAGGCATACTATATATAATAGTGCATGATTTGGAATAAGAAAAATTATTGTAATTTGGGGATATAATGCATGTTATAATTCAAGATCTGATTTTGAGGACAAAATACATGCTATAATTTATGATCTAGGTTTGGGCATATTTTATATCACGGTCTATGACTTGAAAAAAAGAGAGGATATGTAACTTAGGCGTAAAGATCTACACTAAAATTTGGATAACTGTTAATGTGAATATGCCTAAATGGGGATTTTTGATATTTGGCATACGCTGAAATCAAAGGCTATAAATTAGCATAATTCATATTGTATATCATGATTTGGGGCTTTTAGAGAATATTTTGTACTGTGCAAAATTTAACTAAAATTAGGTGCATATGTTATATTTTGAATTGTGACCATAATTTGGGCATGTAAAAGTTAGGCTTAATTTTATGATTAGGCAAGATATGTCAATGGAACTTTTAGGGATGATTAAATTTGTTAAGTTGCCTAATCTGCTAAATATGTTGAAAATGAATACGGTAATTTGGGGTATGAGAATCTGTAAGCTCAATCTAAAATTGAGAAAAACATGTTAATAGAACTTTGAATAATATGTTGTAACTTGTAAAGAAGTAATTTGTTGAATTGACATAATTAGTCTGATATTGGCATAATCTGTGAATGAATACTTTAGCTAAAAATGCCAAGACACGAGGTTAGACTCTGTTTACGGTAGAAGCCTGCCCTGACCCAACCGGCTTAACCAGCAACCGCAAACTGTCAGTCTAATGTGAGAGGTCGTAGGCATAAGATGCTTAGACACGAGATTAGGTCTGGCTTGTGGCAGAAGTCTGCCCGGAACCGCCCGGCACATCCAGCGGCCACAAGCTACCGACCTAATGTGGGAGGTCTGTGCATTAATAATTAATTAATGCAAATATAAGATAAATATGATGCCTAAAACGTGTTGGGTGGATAGGGTTAAATCGACTAGACTTGTGAATCTAATAAACCCGTTTCGTGATTCTGTAGGGCCAATACAAGGTTAGGTGAAACAATCTATAAGTCTGTTAATCTGTACATCTGATCTGTTAGTCTGAAAAACTTGTGAACATGTATGACTGATCTGAGAACTAGTTAATCTGGACTCTGAATATCTGAAATCTGTAAACAAGTTAATCTGAAATCTGTTAGTTTGGGGACACAAGGTTAGGAGGGGTAATTACTTGTGTCATCTGTTGTGCAGGACCCATATTTGTTAGCAACCCTTTTCTGGTATCAAAACTATGACCCAACACTATGTAGGGTCCGGGCACGCTTACTGAACTAATTATAAGAGGTTCATTCTGATAATGGCGACGGGTGTTGATGGCGCATTCCAACCGGGTCATGTGCGTGCATGGATCCGGTCTGCTCTGGGGAAGTTAAGACGCTGTGACATCTGTAAATAGGTCTGTGTCTCTCCGTAGGTTTCCACTTTAGGGAGTGATACACCCTACTGTGGGGCCGACATAGGGTATTTATGTATTAGGGAGCCGATCGCTTGGGGTAGAATTTAGGGTACACCTAGTACCTTCTGTTTCTGTTGGGGTACCGTCTATTTCTGTTGGGGTGGTAACACATGTCTGTTTCTACGTGGTACCGTTTTTTGGGGTGGTAAAGGCCCATTAGTTGGGGGTGGTAAAGGCCCATTATTAGCATTCTGTTTCTGTAACTTCTATTTCTGTTGGGGTGGTAAAGGCCCATTACTAGCATTCTGTTTCTGTAGGGATTATTCTGTTTCCGTTTCTATTTCAGTTTAGACATTAAGGTAACACCTAATCCTGTTACACTAGTATTAGTGCAGAGTATAAGATACAAGTAAGAAGCATAACTTGGTCTATATCATTCTGTTTCTTCTGTTTAACTTAGCATACCTGCTACTCCTGTTGCTTTTATCTCCATCCATCTTTACTTACATGTTATGATATTGTTATCTGTTTATATGCTGAAAGTCACTGGACTCGCCAAACTTTATGTCTGGCCTCTTTTGTTTTCGCCCCTTTTCTTTTCGTCCCCCCCCCCCAAAGGTTCTCAGGGTGGAAACATAGGAGCTTGATTCAGATTCTCTCTGCTTGAAGTATTGCTTGGCTTTGACTCTATCTTTCCATGGAAGTTTCTGTTGGGGATTATGGATTTAAAATTATGCATTCTGAAGGATTTTGTATAAGACCGATACTTGTGTACTTGGGTTTTGGTATTGTGATTTTGAAAGATGTAACCATACTTATTTTTGTTTATGTTGTAATAAAGTTATAAATTTTTCAAGCACTACTTTACGTATTTGTCTTGTAATATTCTGTTCTGTTTACTTATAATGTGTAACAACCCGTATTTTTGAATAACATGTTATAACATAAATCAAGGCAGAATTAAACTGTAAATTCGGAATCAAGGGGAACGGACTGTGCCATTGCGTTCGTCTCGGAAAAATACGCGAAATAGAGTCCGAGTTTTCAAAAATCGGAATCCGTATGACCAAGATATGGCCTCGCGAAGTTTCACGAAAAATTCAAATTTCAAAACAGATTCAAATTTCAGAAATTCAGGGTAGGCGGGAAAAATCCCGCCCAGACCAAGTCGACTCGGGGGTCGACCTGGGTGGGACCAGGTCGACTGGGGAGTCGACCCCAGGGTCGACCTGGGGGTCGACCTGCCTGGTCGGACCCAGGCAACCTGGAGCACCATTTTGGCAGTTTTGACCTGTTTTGTTGGCTAGTGACGGGATTTGATGGCTCTGATTGAATCTAGGGTAATCCTATGGCTAATACTATCCTAATCTTCTATAAAAAGACCTCTAAACCTAGCCTAAATCACCATTATTCAATCCTACAACTAAACTATGTCAAATTTATTTCTCTCATGGCCTCCACTCTCATGCTAAAATTCCTAAGTTTATTTCTATGAGAGATTTTGAGTGCATACAAGTGTTTTCAAGCTTGTATGAGTGTTCTTAGTTTGCATTCAAGTCAAGTTGCAACATTTCTATTTCAAAGCAAGGGTTTTTATTGATTTGGCTCAAGAGTTTTCATTTGGAGCTTTCATATTTGGGTTTTTTGGTGCTTGCATAAGGGCTTCGTCTCAATCTTTATAATAAATATTCATTTGTGTCTTCATAGCATTGTAAGCCCTTTTCTACTTTCTTTTTATTGAACTCTAAAGTTAAATGAATGATGCAAGTTTGGGGTTGATCATTATGATATGCAAGTTTGGTTGATCATCATGATATGCAAGTTTGGTTGATCATTATGCTATGCAAGTTGGTTTAATCATCATGTATGACACATGTTGCTATGTTATGCAAGTTTGGGTTGATCATTATCATGTTATGCAAGTTAAACTTGAGTTTGTGAGCTTAAACCTTCAAGCTTTATATTAAAGGTTGCATTTTGGCAACATGGAAGTTATCATATCCCTTATGATAACTTTCATGTGAGGCTAAATGCGAACTTCTAGCAACTTCTACATGTCATTTATCACCATGTATCACTCATATGCTTGGTTTTATGCATGCTTTTGAGGCCTAATAATGCAATATGCAAGTATATGAACATATGTACATTTCATATGCCACCATGATAAACTTGTGGCTTCAACACCTTTTTGTCATGATTATGCCAAGTTCCCAATTTTATCCTTTATGCGTTGATGCGATTATGTAAACGATGGGATTACGTTGGGGTTGGGTAACATTATGACAAAAACATGGTTTTTATAACATGACGTGATATGTTAACTTGTAATTATGTTTTGGAAACATAATGGACATGACACTTAGAAAATATGAGTGTGGCCAACTCGAGGTTGGGTTGAGTTTGTAGCATAAATCTACCCGGACCCGCCCGGCTTAACTAGTGGCTACAAACAATAGGACCCAATGTGAGAAGTTGGTCATGTTGTGCTCGAACCCGAGGTTAGACCAAGTTGTGGTGTAAAGCTACCCGGACCCGCCCGGCTTAACTAGTAACCACAACAAGGTCTAATGTGAGAGGTTAAAGCACATTAAGTTAATTAATGCCTCCTGATTAGGGTTAAGTCATGGTCCACTTAATACTTAATCAATTTGGGCTTGATGGGTTAATCGGGGTTAAGTCATGAACCTGGGGTACACTTAACCAATTTAATCCACGTTTGGATCGGGTTAACCACATTTAACCCGTTAAGGAAACCCTAGTTGCGTGGTCCTTTGCAGCAGTAACCCTCTTGATAGTATCATAAGACCCTAGGACTAGGCTAGGGTGGGGCACGATTACTGGGCTGACATGTAAACGACCAAAACGACGGCTGAGTAGGTACGCCGGTGTAGGTCCAGGCGGACTATGGTCGTGCACATAGTCCGGAGTTGGAAAATCAGGCACGGGTACCAGTAGATCTAGACTGTGCATACTTGATTTGTGTCTGAGGTTGACACCCTAGGACTTGATACACCCTAGGGTGTACCTAGCGCAGTTTAACTACATTGCATGTTTGGGCCGTATGACACCGACACTTGACGAGTTAGGCTTGTAGGGAGCCGATCGACTAGACCGTGTAGTTGGACCTTGATTTAGGTCATCTCATGATGTTGGGCCAAGCTTGGGCCAAGGGATCAATTCTTGTTTTTACTTGACATGTTAGAATGCTAGTACACCCGTGGTGAAAAATTTAACCTTGATTATGCGATGACACCTTTATCTATCTTGTTAGTTAATCATCATGCCAGTATGTTGTTATCCTTATGTCCATCTCAGCTTCTCATGCCAGTTAACTTTACTAGTTCATGGACAGTTAGTAGTACGGCTTACCAGTCTTTTTGACTGACCTGTTTTCTTTCGCCTCTTTTCTTCCGTTTCCCCCCCCCCCCTCAGGTTCTCAGGGTGGGAACATTGGAGCTTAGCTTGGATCTTTGCAGCTTGCTTACTGGATTTGCTCATGTACGGTTTTGGACATTGAGCTAGCTATGGTTTATCACTTCACTTTGGGGATAGTACTTTATGTATTTCAGTTTTTTAGTTTATGCTTTTCTCTAGACTTTGTTTGTTGGAAAATAATGACTAAGTACTTTGTTGTAACTTAACTATGGTTTTGGAAATGCAAGTTTTATCCGCTGCTTTACTACTCTGTTTTACTTATATGTTCTGTCTTGTGATATCTGCATGCATGTTTACCTTGTTTAACGCCCCTCCAAAGCTAGTGTGCTTGCAAGAGTTACCCTGGCGGAGGTGGGGTGTTATATTTGGTATCAGAGCATAAGGTTTACAAGATTTGAGCAAAAGTGTTTTTGAAACTTACCTTTTGAAAAATTATTTTCAAAACCAATTAAGTATTTTCCAAGAAAAGTCTAGTTATTTTAAAAAGGCTATTCCCCAAAAGCCATAGCACTATCCTTCGTTTCTTCGTTCTGAATCTATCTTTTTCCTGTTTCAGTATGGCCGATCTTAACCTTCCCGAGGGAGTGACCATTCCCGGATGGTTCCGAAGGTACTTGGAAGCTAGGGCCAACGATGTGGGCCCAGCAAATACCCCCAATATAACTGAGTTTCCTCCTCCTCCTCAGAATCCGCAAGCAGATTTCGCTAAGATTTGCAAAGACTTTAAGGCGATGGGTGGCAAGAACTTTATAGGGACGGAGACTTTTGTGGAGGCAAGAAATTGGTTGAAAGAAACCGAGGATCTTTTCGCTATCTTTGCTGTGGAAGACCATAGGATGGTTTTATTGGCATCATGGTTATTAAAAGAAGAAGCTTCTTATTGGTGGGAGGTCACCAATGCTACGAGGCCTATAGAGACTTGGGTCGACTTTAGGACAAGATTTGGGCTTAAGTTTCTATCATCAGCTGAGGCGAATTTGCAATTGGAGAAGTTTATTTCGTTGAAGCAAGGGGACATGACAGTGAGGGAGTATGTGAATGAGTTTAACAAGCTCGCCCGATTCGGTTTGGGCATGATTAATACTCCCCAGAAGAAGGCTTTACGCTTTGCACGAGGGTTGAACGAGCCATTACAAGGTTTAGCCCTATCTCATATACCTATGGGGGCCACTTTTGAAGGACTAGTAGACATGGCATTGCTTCAAGGAGACGATAAGAATGCCAAGAAGGAAGTCAAGGCTAATGAGACTCAAGCCAAGAAGACAGACTCCAAGTGGGGAGGAAATCAGAGCAATCAGAACAACAAAAACAGCAAGAACAACAAGGGCAACAAGGCCAAGGCAAAGGACCCAAGAAAATGCAACTACTGTGGGATTGTTGGGCACATAGCTAAAGACTGTAGAAAGAAGAAGAGGAAGACAGGCGAATGCTTTCATTGTGGAGAGACCGGACACTTTAGCAAGGATTGCCTCAAGAAGCAAGGGCAGAATCAGCGTGCAGGACCTTCTGGAGGGCAAGTGCATGCTCTCAACGCTGCTCCAGCTCAGGAACGAGGCAGTATTTCTGTAGAAAGTCTTGTTTATATTTCTGATTATCCTGTTCGCACCTTATTTGATTCTGGCGCATCGCATAGTTTTGTCTCTTCTGACATTGTTGAAAGTTTGCACCTAAGTACTAGCCTAGTTGAGGATCCCGTTTGTGGTTCAAATCCAGTTGGGGGTTCCGCCCATCTATCTATGATTTGTGTGGATTTGAAGATTTCTATCTTGACCGTAGAATTCACGTGTAATGCTTATGTTCTCGGGTTCACGGGATATGGGTTGATCTTGGGCATGGATTGGTTGTCCAGTTATGGAGCCATCCTCGATTGTGAGCATAGAGTGGTGAGGCTCATGACTCGCCTCAGTAATACACTAGAAATTTCTTGTAACCCTAGAGGTCCCGTCATGTTGTGTTATCTTGAATCTCTCGACTCGTCCATCGATGATCTGCAATCTGTAAGGGTGGTCCGAGACTATCCTAATGTCTTTGAAGAAGTTAAGGGGTTACCCCCTAAACGAGAGATAGATTTCCGCATTTATCTAGTTGATAATGCTAAGCCAGTATCATTGCCCATTAGGCACATGGCCCCACGAGAAAGAAGAGAGCTCAGTAAGCAAATCAAGGAGCTGCTTGAGAAGGGTTTTATTAGACGAAGCATTTCTGAATGGGGTGCTCCGGTGGTATTCGCTACTAAGGCGGATGGTTCGCTTCGTCTATGTGTTGATTATCGAGAGTTGAACAAGCTGACAAAGAAGAATAGGCACCCTTTACCGAGGATTGATTATCTCTTTGATCAGCTGGTTGGTGCTTTTGTTTTCTCTCAGCTCGATCTAGCCACCGGATTCCATCAGCTTAGAGTGGATGAGGATAGCATTGATAAAACCGCGTTTAGGACTCCAGATGGATTCTTTGAATGGCTTGTCATGCCGTTCGGATTGACTAATGCACCCGCATACTTCGTGGACTTGATGAGTAGGGTGTTCAGGGAGTTCCTTAACAAGTTTGTTGTTGTCTTCGTGGATGATATTCTGATCTTCTCAAAGGATGAGGAAGAGCATGCTAGGCATCT
The DNA here is from genome assembly GCA_030737875.1 of Allium sativum. Lineage (NCBI taxonomy): Eukaryota > Viridiplantae > Streptophyta > Magnoliopsida > Asparagales > Amaryllidaceae > Allium > Allium sativum. Next base: position 747,260,558 of record CM060915.1, read on the forward strand.
CAAGGAAGTGATGGATACGCTTAGGGCGCATCAGTTGAAAGCCAAGTTCTCCAAATGTCATTTTTGGAGAAGGGAGGTTCGTTTTCTTGGACATATAGTTTCTAAGCAAGGCATAGCGGTGGATCCCGCGAAAGTGGTTGTGGTTCAAGACTGGAAGACTCCTAGGAATGCAACCGAAGTAAGAAGCTTTCTCGGTCTGGGGGGCTACTATAGGAAGTTCATCAGGGACTTCGCTAAGATTTCGGCCCCTCTTACTAAGTTGACGAAGAAGAACTTAGTCTTTGCATGGGACTTGGAGTGTGAGCTTGCTTTTCAAAAGCTCAAAAGAGCCCTTACCTCAGCTCCAGTTTTGGCATTACCTGATAGTGGTAAGATGTTTACCGTGTACACAGATGCATGTGGCACGGGGTTGGGTTTTGTTCTGATGCAAGAGGGAAGAGTGATATGTTATGGGGGTAGGCAACTTAAAGTTCATGAGAAGAACTATCCCACTCATGATTTGGAGTTAGCGGCGATCATCTTTGCACTCAAATCCTGGCGCCACTATCTTCTAGGCGAAAGGTTTGAGTTGTATACTGATCACAAGTCACTCAAATACCTCTTCTCGCAAAAAGATCTGAATCTAAGGCAGCAAAGGTGGATGGAATTCTTGGCATCTTATGACTTCGAGATAGCTTATACCCCTGGCAAGGGTAATGTTGTGGAAGATGCACTAAGCAGAAGGAGGTTGACTTTGAGCCCCTTGTTCATTGAGATGAAGAACTTAGAATTCTTGGCAACCTTTGATTTCACGACGGCTGTTGAATCGATGACGGGTTCATTAGCATCCCTTGAGCTTAGACCCACACTTCTTGATCAAGTTGGGGCTTCGCAGAAGGAAGATCCACAGATAGTCGAAGTTATGGACAAGTTGATTCGTGGTGAGACGTCTAGTCACCTTGCTAGATATACTATTGATGATAAAGGATGGCTAAGGCGTGATGGGAGATTATGTGTTCCTCGAGTGGGAGATTTAGTCCATAGAGTTCTTGAAGAAGCGCATCACTCGAAGATGACCATACATCCTGGAGGGGACAAGATGTATAGGGATATGAAGCGCATTTTCTTTTGGGATGGAATGAAGAAGGATGTGGCAGAGTATGTTTCAAAGTGCATGGTGTGCCAACAAGTGAAAGCCGAGTCAAAGAAACCAGGTGGGCTATTACATCCATTGGAGGTCCCGCAATGGAAGTGGGAGAGTATTTCTATGGATTTTGTGGATGGATTGCCTAGGTCAAGGAGAGGAAACACAAGCATATGGGCCATTGTTGACAGACTTACGAAGAGTGCTCACTTCATTCCAGTAAAAAGCAAGAGGACCGCATCAGGGCTAGCAACTATTTATCTCCGAGAGATAGTGCGGTTGCATGGAGTTCCTTCTAGCATAGTTAGCGATCGTGACCCAATTTTCACTAGCCAGTTCTGGAACAGTTTGCAAGAAGCGATGGGTACGCGATTGAATCTGAGTACAGCCTATCACCCCCAGACGGATGGCCAAACCGAAAGGGTGAATAGAGTGCTAGAAGATCTTTTGAGGCTTTGTGTTCTCGACTTTGGTGGTACTTGGGAAGACCACCTTCCTCTTGTAGAGTTCGCTTATAATAATAGCTATCAAGCCAGCATAGGGATGGCACCATTTGAAGCTTTGTATGGGAGGCCGTGTAGGTCACCATCTTGTTGGTGGGAGACAACAGATAAACTTATACTTGGGCCCGATATGATACAGGACACATCCGAGAAAGTTGAATTAGTGAGAAGAAGAATGAAAGCGGCCCAAGATAGACAGAAATCCTATGCTGACAAGCGAAGGGCAGATTTGGAATTCGAAGTGGGAGAGATGGTTTTCGTGAAGGTTTCTCCTTTGCGTAATGTGGTACGTTTTGGAGCAGTTGGGAAGCTGGCACCAAGGTTCGTAGGACCCTTCCCTATCATAGAGAGAATTGGGAAGATGACCTATAAGGTGGAATTGCCCGAGAAGCTAGCCGGAGTGCATAATGTCTTTCATGTCTCGCATCTCCGAAAGTGCCTACATGAGTCCGCTGAGGTGGTTGAACCAAGCATTCTTGAAGACATTGAGGTAGAGAAAGAAGCAACCTTGAGAAAAGCTCCAATTCGTATCTTGGGAACGGAGATCAAGAAGCTAATGAATCGGGAAGTCAAATTGGTGAAAGTTCAGTGGGGTGAAGCCGACGAAGACGCAACTTGGGAAACCAAGGAGAAGATGTGTGGGCTTTATCCATTTCTTTTTGAGGGTACATTCTCGATCTCTTTTCCTAATTAATACATCTTTCTTTTGCTATCCATGTTTATCTTGTTTATCTTATTATCTCGTTAATCATGTCATGAGGACCTTAGGTAGAACCCTTTGAATGAAACATGTTATGCTTGATGGTTGCAAGTGGTTGCAAGTGCTTGCACGTGGATACTCGTGGATGCATGATACACATTAGGCACTAAGATCGGCTCACACACTTTCATGTTGCATATGCATGGGTGCTTATACTTATTCATGGATGAAACTTGTTATGCTATCACGTAGATGTTGCATATGGATGAATTTTATATGCACTCATGTAGAGATTATAAATTATGTTAGAAATTTGCATACATATGGACGCATTTCACTAACATACATATGCATTAAGGAGGTTTATTGTATCAGTAACCGCCTGATTTTTGCATTAGATAAGTACATATACACACACCTTTGCATAAGACCATACAACATTTAGAATCCTTTAAGGACAATGACTGCACGTGGATGATGTTTTGAGTAGATGGATGATGGATGGTAGGATACGTTCTTCCTAACTTGGAGATTTCGGGGACGAAATCCTTTAAGGAGGGGAGAATGTAACAACCTGTATTTTTGAATAACATGTTATAACATAAATCAAGGCAGAATTAAACTGTAAAATCGGAATCAAGGGGAACGGGCTATGCCATTGCGTTCGTCTCGGAAAAATACGCGAAATAGAGTCCGAGTTTTCGAAAATCGGAGTCCATATGACCATGATATGGCCTCGCGAAGTTTCACGAAAAATTCAAATTTCAAAACAGATTCAAATTTCAGAAATTCAGGGTAGGCGGGAAAAATCCCGCCCTGACCAGGTCGACCTGGGCGTCGACCTGGGAGTCGACCTGGGTGGGACCAGGTCGAATGGGGAGTCGACCCCAGGGTCGACCTGGGGGTCGACCTGCCTGGTCGGACCCAGGCAACCTGGTGCACCATTTTGGCTGTTTTGACCTGTTTTGTTGGCTAGTGACGGGATTTGATGGCTCTGATTGAATCTAGGGTTAATCCTATGGCTAATACTATCCTAATCTTCTATAAAAAGACCTTAAACCTAGCCTAAATCACCATTATTCAATCCTACAACTAAACTATGTCAAATTTATTTCTCTCATGGCCTCCACTCTCATGCTAAAATTCTTAAGTTTATTTCTATGAGAGATTTTGAGTGCATACAAGTGTTTTCAAGCTTGTATGAGTGTTCTTAGTTTGCATTCAAGTCAAGTTGCAACATTTCTATTTCAAAGCAAGGGTTTTTATTGATTTGGCTCAAGATTTTTCATTTGGAGCTTTCATATTTGGGTTTTTGGTGCTTGCATAAGGGCTTCGTCTCAATCTTTATAATAAATATTCATTTGTGTCTTCATAACATTGTAAGCCCTTTTCTACTTTCTTTTTATTGAACTCTAAAGTTAAATGAATGATGCAAGTTTGGGGTTGATCATTATGATATGCAAGTTTGGTTGATCATCATGATATGCAAGTTTGGTTGATCATTATGCTATGCAAGTTGGTTTAATCATCATGTATGACACATGTTGCTATGTTATGCAAGTTTGGGTTGATCATTATCATGTTATGCAAGTTAAACTTGAGTTTGTGAGCTTAAACCTTCAAGCTTTATATTAAAGGTTGCATTTTGGCAACATGGAAGTTATCATATCCCTTATGATAACTTTCATGTGAGGCTAAATGCGAACTTCTAGCAACTTCTACATGTCATTTATCACCATGTATCACTCATATGCTTGGTTTTATGCATGCTTTTGAGGCCTAATAATGCAATATGCAAGTATATGAACATATGTACATTTCATATGCCACCATGATAAACTTGTGGCTTCAACACCTTTTTGTCATGATTATGCCAAGTTCCCAATTTTATCCTTTATGCGTTGATGCGATTATGTAAACGATGGGATTACGTTGGGGTTGGGTAACATTATGACAAAAACATGGTTTTTATAACATGACGTGATATGTTAACTTGTAATTATGTTTTGGAAACATAATGGACATGACACTTAGAAAATATGAGTGTGGCCAACTCGAGGTTGGGTTGAGTTTGTAGCATAAATCAACCCGGACCCGCCCGGCTTAACTATTGGCTACAAACAATAGGACCCAATGTGAGAAGTTGGTCATGTTGTGCTCGAACCCGAGGTTAGACCAAGTTGTGGTGTAAAGCTACCCGGACCCGCCCGGCTTAACTAGTAACCACAACAAGGTCTAATGTGAGAGGTTAAAGCACATTAAGTTAATTAATGCCTCCTGATTAGGGTTAAGTCATGGTCCACTTAATACTTAATCAATTTGGGCTTGATGGGTTAATCGGGGTTAAGTCATGAACCTGGGGTACACTTAACCAATTTAATCCACGTTTGGATCGGGTTAACCACATTTAACCCGTTAAGGAAACCCTAGTTGCGTGGTCCTTTGCAGCAGTAACCCTCTTGATAGTATCATAAGACCCTAGGACTAGGCTAGGGTGGGGCACGATTACTGGGCTGACATGTAAGCGACCAAAACGACGGCTGAGTAGGTACGCCGGTGTAGGTCTAGGCGGACTATGGTCGTGCACATAGTCCGGAGTTGGAAAATCAGGCACGGGTACCAGTAGATCTAGACTGTGCATACTTGATTTGTGTCTGAGGTTGACACCCTAGGACTTGATACACCCTAGGGTGTACCTAGCGCAGTTTAACTACATTGCATGTTTGGGCCGTATGACACCGACACTTGACGAGTTAGGCTTGTAGGGAGCCGATCGACTAGACCGTGTAGTTGGACCTTGATTTAGGTCATCTCATGATGTTGGGCCAAGCTTGGGCCAAGGGATCAATTCTTGTTTTTACTTGACATGTTAGAATGCTAGTACACCCGTGGTGCAAAACTTAACCTTAATTATGCGATGACACCTTTATCTGTCTTGTTAGTTAATCATTATGCCAGTATGTTGTTATCCTTATGTCCATCTCAGCTTCTCATGCCAGTTAACTTTACTAGTTCATGGACAGTTAGTAGTAGGGCTTACTAGTCTTTTTGACTGACCTATTTTCTTTCGCCTCTTTTCTTCCGTCCCCCCCCCCCTCAGGTTCTCAGGGTGGGAACATTGGAGCTTAGCTTGGATCTTTACAGCTTGCTTACTGGATTTGCTCATGTACGGTTTTGGACATTGAGCTAACTATGGTTTATCACTTCACTTTCGGGATAGTACTTTATGTATTTCAGATTTTCAGTTTATGCTTTTCTCTAGACTTTGTTTGTTGGAAAATAATGACTAAGTACTTTGTTGTAACTTAACTATGGTTTTGGAAATGCAAGTTTTATCAGCTGCTTTACTACTCTGTTTTACTTATATGTTCTGTCTTGTGATATCTGCATGCATGTTTACCTTGTTTAACGCCCCTCCAAAGCTAGTGTGCTTGCAAGAGTTACCCTGGCGGAGGTGGGGTGTTACATAATGCTTCATGGAAGTTAATGCATTCCCTTTGTGAGTGACATTAATGGACATGGGGTGTTACACTTGGTATTAGAGCTGAAGGTTCCCAAATTTGATAACAAGTTTTTGAAAACTATTTTCAAAAAGGTTTTAAAAAAGAAGTATTTTCAAAAGTAGAGTTTATTTTGAAAAAAAACATAATCCCCAAAGCCATATGCCTATCTTTCTATCCTTTGTTTTGAATCTTTCCTTTTTCGTCTCAGCATGTCTGGGGATCTTAACCTTCCATAGGGTGTACTGGTACCTGGCTGGTTCAGAAGGTACCTAGAGGGACGCAGGCCCGACAGACATTCCTCCTCCCCAAACTGCAGCAGTTCCTCCTCCTCCTCCGCGCGTGAATACTTTCCTAAAGATATGTAGAGACTTCCGAGCCATGGGTGGAAGAAACTTTAATGGAACAGAATCATTCGTGGAAGCAAGAAACTGGCTTAAGGAAACAGAAGATTTTTTTGTCATCTTCGAATTGGACGATAGGCAGAAGATAAAGCTGGCTGTCTGGTTACTTAAGGACGAAGCCTCATTCTGGTGGGAGGCCACGAATGGAGAAAGAGCAGTGGAGGCTTGGATGGATTTCAGGCGTAGGTTTGAGATGAAATTTCTCTCATGAGCAGAAGAGAATTTATACATGGAGAGGTTCTTGGCGTTGAAGCAAGGGAATTTATCAGTAAAAGAGTACGTCAACAAGTTCAATCAGTTGGCGAGATTCGGCTTAGACTTGGTGAACACACCTGAGAAGAAGGCTCTGAGATTCGTTAAAGGTCTGAATGAGCCGCTACACGGGTTGGCTATGACCCACATTCCTATGGGGGCTACCTTCGAGAAATTGGTTGACATGGCATTAATGCATGAATAGGAAGCCAAATGTGGGAAGAAAGAAGAAAAGCTCGAAGGACCACAAAACAAGAAAGCGTGACTCAAAAAGGAAACACAAAAGAAGGATGAAAATTCTGAAGATAAGAAGGAGAAAAGTGCTTTACTTGTGGAAGCTTGACTCATCTGAACAAGGATTGCAGAAAAAGGAAGGGCGCTTGCTTCAACTATGGTGAAATGGGACACTTCACTCGGGACTTCCCGAAGAAACGAGGGCAAGGGCAGAGGATAGGACCCACTTTTGGAGGGCAGGAGAACACTCTCGAGGCTAGTGGATAGAATAAAAATAGGAAAATTTCTATAGAAGGTTTAATTCCTTTATCTGAATAATGAGTTAAAACTCTTTTTGATTCTGGCATTTTGATTCTGTTGTTGAGACTCTGCACTTTAATACTAGTCTTGTTTCTGATCCCGCTATAGTCTCAAAACCCATTAGGTTTACGACTCATCTGTTTGTGATAGTTGGGGTTTGAGGGTATTTGTGTTGGGCGTTAAGTTGACTATGAAACATACATTCTGTGTTTTGTGGAATATGGTGGGGTTTTATCATGCTTAGTTTCCTAAGAATCATTTGATAATCTGATTTGTACCAGTAGTCTGTAAGTATCTGAATATTTCTGATAAGGATAGGGGTTTTACTCGAAGCGTGAAGTATACTTCCAGTTTTGACATTGTTTAGTGGGAGTCATTCTCTGAGTGTCAAGCTGATGTTGATTTCGGTCTTCGGGGTTGATACTTAGGGAATTATTCTCTTAACCGATGTCTAAATGGGAATAGAGCTTTTGTTTTAATTGTACTTGCTTCTATCAATCGGTTATATCCTATTGATCGAGTCTTCGACCTTTAGGTAGAAACTAATGGGTGTAAACATGTGTTTGAGACATGTTATGTTTGATGGTTGCAAGTGGTTGCTAGTGGTTGCTCGTGGATGCATATACACACACTAGGCACTAGATCGGCTCAAAAACACTCTCATACTGCATATGGATATGTATGCATTTCCAATTTCTGTAGATGCAAAATAATTGACTCATCACATGGATGTCGCATTTGGATGAATGGATATGCACTCATATAGAAATGATGTGTATTGAATAGGATTTCTTGCATACATAATTGGACTCATGGCACTAACATAATATGCATTGAGGAGGTCAACTGAATCAGTAGAACGCCTGATCTTTGCATTAGATAAGAGGCATATACACACATTTTTGCATATGTTCATACAACAATAGAAATTTTCTAAGGACAACGGATGCTTGTGGATGATGGTTGATTAGATGGGTGATTGGATGGTAGGACACATTCTTCTTAACTTGAAGACTTCAGGGACGAAATCCTTCAAGGAGGGGAGAATGTAACACCCCGTATTTTCTATGAACATAAAAGTAACTAAACAAAGGATACTTAATTTAAATATTAGGAATTAAGTAAAACGGACATCACCATTGCGTTCATCTTGGAATTCTGCTTGGAATAGAGTCCAAGTTTTTGAAAATCGGACTCCGTATGAAAGAGTTATGGCCTTCGGAAGATTCAACAAAAATTCAGAATTTATATAGGAAAATACCCAGGCAGGTCGACTTGAGGGTCGACCTACCCAGGCGGGTCGACCTGGGTACATAGGTCGACCAGGGGGTCGACCTACCCCCATACAGGTCGACCTATAGGTCGATCTGTTTTGGCCCACATCCGATTTTCTTTGGCTTCTGCGTGGTTTTGGTTGTTTTGATGGTTCAGATTGGTTCTAGGTTGATATGTAAGGCCATAAACACTTCTGTTCTCCTATATATACATCCCTAAGCCTAAAACTAAATCTCTTACACTATTCTCTAACCTCCATTGCTCTCTCCTTCTCTAAAAATAAATCAAAGACGGGGTTATGATGCTCAAGTTCTTCGTGAAATCAAGTTAGAATTCAAGTAAAGAATCAGACTCAATCAAATCTAAATTAGAAGAACAACTAGTCTACATCAAAGGAGCGCTATTCAGTTTTAGAATAAAGATCCCAGAAATCAAGATTTTCCTTTTTGTTTGTGAGTACAGTTATTTTCAGATATGAGATTTAATTATGATCTTGACATAACTGTAAATCTGAATTTGAGATTATGCATATTCTTGTCTGTTTTTCTGTAACTATTCTGTATCTCTTCCTTCCTTCTGTTCTATAGCCAGGCTACCATGAGCCTGAGCCAAATCTCATAAGAGATTAACGCACGAACGCTAAATTGGGAAAAATAGTGAATGATGCATAATTGGGCATAACTGATTTGTGACTGATTTGAGAACACAACACATGTTGTAATTTAAGATCTAGATCTAGGCATACTATATAGGACAGTGCATGATTTGGAATAAGAAGAATTATTGTAATTTGGGGACATAATGCATGATATAATTCAAGATCTGATTTTAAGGACAAAATACATGCTATAATTTAAGATCTAGGTTTGGGCATATTTTATATCCCGATCTATGACTTGAAAAAAAAGAGGATATGTAACTTAGGCAAAAAGATCTACAATTAAATTTGGATAACTATTAAATGTGAATACGCCTAAATGGGGCTTTTTGATATTTGGCGTACGCTGAAATCAAAGGCTATAAATTGGCATAATTCATATTGTATATCATGATTTGGGGCTTTTAGAGAATATTCTGTACTGTGCAAAATTTAACTAAATTTTGGGGCTTATGTTATATTTTGAATTGTGACCATAATTTGGGCATGTAAAAGTTAGGCGTACTTTTATGATTAGGCAAGATATGCCAATGGAACTTTAAGGGATAATAAAATCTGTTAAGTTGCCTAATCTGCTAAATCTATAGAAAATTAATACGGTAATTTGGGGTATGAGAATCTGTAGGCTCGATCTAAAATTGAGCAAAACATGTTAATAGAACTTTGAATAATCTACTGTAACTTGTAAAGAAGTAATTTGTTGAATTGACATAATTAGTCTGATATTGGCATAATCTATGAATGAATACTTTAGCTAAAAATGCTGAGACACGAGGTTAGACTCTGTTTGCGGTAGAAGCCTGCCCGGACCCAACCGGCTTAACCATCAACCACAAACTGTCAGTCTAATGTGAGAGGTCATTGGCATAAGATGCTTAGACACGAGGTTAGGTCTGGCTTGTGGCATAGTCTACCCAGAACCGCCCGGCACATCCAGCGGCCACAAGCTACCAACCTAATGTGGGAGGTCTGTGCATTAATAATTAATTAATGCAAATCTAAGATAAATATGATGCCTAAAACGTGTTGGGTGGATAGGGTTAAATCAGCTAGACTGATGAGTCTAATAAACCCGTTTCGGGAATCTGTAGGCCCAATACAAGGTTAGGTGAAACAATCTGTAAGTCTGTTAATCCGTACATCTGATCCGTTAGTCTGAAAAACTTGTGAACATGTATGAATGATCTAAGAACTAGTTAATCTGAACTCTGTACATCTGAAATCTGTAAACAAGTTAATCTGAAATTTGTTAGTTTGGGGACATAAGGTTAGGAGGGGTAATTACTTGTGTCATCTATTGTGTGGGACCCATATTAGTCAGTAACCCTTTTCTGGTATCAAAACTATGACCCGACACTAGGTAGGGTCCAGGCACACTTACTGAACTAATTGTAAGAGGTTCATTATGATAATGGCGAGGGGTGTTGATGGCGCATTCCAACCGGGTCATGTGCGTGCATGGATCCGGTCTGCTCTGGGGAAGTTAAGACACCGTGACATCTGTAAATAGGTCTTTGTCTCTCCGTAGGTTGCCACTTTAGGGAGTGATACACCCTACCATGGGGCCGACACAGGGTATTTATGTATTAGGGAGCTGATCGCATGGGGTAGAATTTAGGGTACACCTAGTACCTTCTGTTTCTGTTGGGGTACCGTCTGTTTCTGTTGGGGTGGTTACACCTATCAGTTTCTACGTGGTACCGTCTGTTAGGGTGGTAAAGGCCCATTAGTTGGGGTGGTAAAGGCCCATTATTGGCATTATGTTTTTGTACCTTCTGTTTCTGTTGGGGTGGTAAAGGCCCATTACTAGCATTCTTTTTCTGTAGGGATTATTCTATTTCTGTTTCAGTTTAGACATTAGGGTAACACCTAATCCTGTTAATCTAGTATTAGTGCAGAGCAGTAAGATACAAGTAAGAAGCATAACTTGGTCTATATCATTCTGTTTCTTCTGTTTAACTTAGCATACCTGCTACTTCTATTGTTGTTATCTCTCATCCAGCTTTACTTACATGTCATGATATTGTTATCTATTTATATGCTGAAAGTCACTGGATTCGCTAGACTTTATGTCTGACCTCGTTTGTTTTCGCCCCTTTTCTTTCCGTTCCCCCCTCCAGGTTCTCAAGGTGGAAACATAGGAGCTTGATTCAGATTCTCTCTCTTGAAGTGCTTGAAGTGCTTGAAGTATTGCTTGGCTTTGACTCTATCTTTTCATGGCAATTTCTGTTGGGGGTTATGGCTTTAAAATTATGCATTCTGAAGGATTTTGTATAAGACTAATACTTGTGTATTTGGGTTTTGGTATTGTGATTTTGAAAGATGTAACCAAACTTATTTCTGTTTCTGTTGTAATAAAGTTATAAATTTTTCAAGCACTACGTTACGTATCTGTCTTGTAATATTCTGTTCTATTTACTTATAATGCTTCATGGAAGTTTATGCATTCCCTTTGTGAGTGACATTAACGGACATGGGGTGTTACACACACAGTCCATTTACAAGTCTGCTTTGGGTCTGAACGAAACCGGAGGCACCTTATACCTCGCATATCCGGTCGATCTCCTAGACATTTGGACGATCACCACTTTTTCCATCTTCTTGGGTGTATGGCCCAATCAAGATATAAGGAATCATCCAAATGACGTGAAGACCTCCGGTCTTCAACCACCGTCTTCATCGTCGACTTATCATCGAATCGGTTATTTAGAATGGGTATAAACCCGGCCTTTCCGATAACCCGCATATATAATAAACAAATGGTACACAAACACAACATACGCCTCATTCCAATTCAGAATATTCTTTTATTCAAATATTCACATTATTAAGGAAAGGTTCCCATTAATTTTATCAAAGATAAATTCTTTTAAATTTATTCTTTAATCTTCCCATCAGTCTCTAACCGTAAATTAGTAAGAGAACAATTCCCTAAGCATTAACCCCGAAGGCCGAAACCAACATCTGATCAATACCCAGGAAACCATTCAACTTAGCTAACCTCCCGTTAATTTCTAATGTTATTAACTCCATTGGGTTTAAGAACAGTATTATTAAAGATACCATTCATGACAAACCCAAAATCTCATTTAATTGTTAATCAGGTTAAAGAACAAGTGTTGTTTAAAACATTGTTCACGATAAAACCAAAAATCACATTCCATTAATAATGGAATCTTCACGGAAAACAGATCAATATATAATCGATATCAATTTCCGTATCCAACCAATAATATAAATGGAATAACGTCAAAGCCTTTCAAATTCCATGTATAGTAGTAACGGTCTTCCTCCACAGAAGCTCACTTCGATTACTACCAATCGAATTCCATTCAATTCCAATTAAATATTAATTAATAGGAAAACTTTCTCTAAACCTTAATCGGCCTCTAACCGTAAATTAGTAAGTGAACAATTCCCTAAGTATTAACCCCGAAGGCCGAAACCAACATCAGATCAATACCCAGGAAACCATTCAACTTAGCTAATTTCTAGTTAGCTTCTAATTTTATTTACAAGCATTGGATTTTTATTCTAGTTATAAACTAGCTCATTTTGATAAAAATATATTTTAATCTTTCAAATATGGGAATTTTTTCATCCCAATTCTTTCTAAATCATTTATTATGATTTTATACAAATTATTAATATTTTTACTAATTTTATCAAGGCCCGTACGGTCGATTTCCATAAACGGTCATCGAACTGCACTTACAACGACCTTTTCCATATTTGATTTGGACATAATTCCAAATCCAACCGTTAGATTTCAAATCTCTTATGTTCATTGGAAAGCTCTTTTTGATACGAACCCAACGGTTCCGGTTACAGGAGAATCCGACAGTCGGATCTCCCGTAACGTCAATACGAAGTCAATGGTCGAAATTCGCGAACGGTCGCGGCGCGACACGTTCTATTCAGGCCATTTAATATATATATATATTATATTTCATCGATTTCCTTTTTAAAACGTATTTTATAAATCATTTTAATTTCGTTTTAAAAATGATTTCAACTTCATATTGAATTTAAATCAAAATTGAATATTCCGTATCATTAATATATAGATGATGATATTTTCTAAACATTAGAATTTTAAATCACTTCCTTTTCTATATTCATTATAAAAATGAATATAATCGATATAAGTATCGTTCGCATCAAAATGGCGTTTATCTAATCAACACGGCTTTATATAATTCAATAATTTGTATCCATTCAAAATCGGACATCAAAATCATATTTTAATCCTTTAAAGAATATTATTTTAAAATATTCGTTATTTTAAAATATTCGGCATTTTAAAATATTCTTCAATTCTGAATTGGAATCAGGCATAGCCAATTACCATATAATGTTATTTATATGGTTTTCATACAACACATGTATACAACAAACATGATAATAATCATCCATCATCCAAAGTGCACCACACAACTGCATATGCATTAATTATAAATAATTAACGCTTACAACAGCCTGCCAACCAAGCGATCGACATAAAACTAAATAATTGGGATTAGTGTACGCCAAATATCATCCCAACACCCGTGTGGGGTTTCAACCAACAAATACTGAATATTATTTGTGCAGTTGGGCGATGTGTAAAATTTATCGTCCTAATCCATATTAGTCAAATGGGTGTACATATACAAATCGTCTGATTTGTAAATGAATATTTATTTTATTCATTTATCCAATAAAAATGATATTTTTATTTTTCTAATTATTTTAGAAAATTTCGGCGGCAACGGCGTGATACTAGAATCGGGATAAGGTCTAGCCTTATCCCTCGCCTCATAATGGCGCACGTCATACACAAACCAAATTATATCAATTCATTTCCTTTCTCAAACCAAATTCAACCAAACATACAAGTCGTTCATGGTTTGTGGATGACGGGGAACAGTTCATATATGCAGTTATGATATAAATAACTGTATAAGAAAATTTGAGTGAGAAGGAGTTCTCACCTAGAAGCTAAACCAAACGCCGCGACTCTTCATATGTAGAAAATCTTCGCCGTGTTACCAACGAAATCTATTTCACGCGGTTGATATTAAAAAACATATTTTTAATACAATGATATTTATAAATAAAAATCACATTTTTAAACCGCTACTCCATATATAAAAATCTCATTTTTATGATAATGCTATACAGATAAAAATCACATTTTTTTAAATCGATGTTATATATATAGATAAAAATCGAATTTTTATGTTGCTACCACATATATAAAGATCAAAATTTTTATATTGCTTTATATATATAAACCATATTCTTATATCGCTACTGAATATATAATAACCATATTTTTATTTCGCTATTGAATAAAAATAAAAATCAAATTTTTATTTCGCTATTGAATAAATAAAAATCAAATTTTTATTCTTTGTTCTCATATATAAAAATAGCACCTTTACCTAGTTAAAAATCAAAGCTTTTCAAAGTTAAAAATCACGGTTTTTTAAAGTTTAATATCAAAGCTTTTTCCTAAATAAAAACCATACATAGATTAAAACCAATACTTTATATGTTATTTATATTTTTAGAAATAAAATTCTTACTAAAACAAAGTCTTTTTATAAAAAACAAAACAAAGATTACATAAGTAAAGGTAAAAAAACTTACATTTTGTATTGGGAGAGAGAGGGGTGTTCTGATCGAACTGGAGGGAGGGGGCTTCTCACGGCGGTGCTGAGGTGGACATCGGAGGGGGTGGCAGCGGCCAGGCGGTGGCATTAGAGGTGGGCCCTACGGCTGCTAGAGCGGCGACTTCAAGTGAATGGGGCTTCGCTGAAATGGGTTCGAATGATGGCGATGGGTGGCTCGTGATTTGAGGAGGATGAGGCGGAGGTAGCATCGTGCTAGGGTGGAGCGGTGGTCATCGACGTGGGGGGGGGGGGGCGAATTCGATTTCGGTTTTATTTTTTTGCTGGACGGGAGTGAATGGGGAAAGGAGAAGGTAAAGGGGGGCTTAAGTGTAAAATTAAATTATTATTTATTTTTATTTTATATAATCCTCCAAAATGTTGACTTTACATTTGAACTCCAAAAGAAACCCAACGACTGTCATCTCTAGCTAATTACCCACATCCCGATCCCAATAGGATATGTTTCGCAAGCCAATATGGCTGTTACGATTTGTTTTCGTCAAAAATAAAATATGAATCGGTATATATTGAATTTAAATGTACATTTTAATTTACCAGGTTCACATACTGACTCTAAAAATTCCAAAAAAATAAATCTGGCTATGTTTTGACGATACAGTCCCAACAAAACTGATTTCGTCGAATTTGGAAACCATTTGTAAAATGTTCATTTTTCAGTCGATTAAATTCAAACTAAAATTGCCAAACACGTTTTCCTTCGCCAAGCTCACATATTAATTCCAAAAATTCTGAATTTTGGAATCTAGCAATAAATTGACATTCTGGTTCCAACAAAAGTGGTTTCATCGAAAACGGAGGTCGTTTGCAAAATGGTTATTTCTAAAGGCTTTATATATATTAAAATATATATAAATTCCACAGCGACTTTTCTGAATTTTAAACTGGACGTAACTTATTATATTTAAAGTGAAATCTCAGTTTCTTACATCCGTTAGAAAGATGTTATTAATCATATTCAAATATTTCTTGTTTCGTCCAATGCAGACTTATATTGAATTCTGTATATTCAATTGAAATTTGAAATCGAATTTTCGAACTACCGCGCCATTTTAGTCTCATTTTATAGTTAAAATAAATTTATTCATTCTAACTTCGACGAAATTAAATTTTAGTCGTTCTTATTTAAAATAAATCATTTTAAATATTCAAAATTCATTAAAATCGCCAAATTAAGAACTTTAAATTGGTTCTGATTTTCCGGGTTGTTACAATCTCCCCCACTTAAAATCTTTTCGTCCTCGAAAAGGAACGGAGCTGAAAGTTGTCTAACTAACCAACTCAACTTCCATTATTTTCATTACAGCTTAAGTTCTTCAACTTTTCAGTTTCTAAGAACTTTTCAAATTTTTCAAAAATTTGGCTAACACCCTAAATTTTTGAAAAATTTCGCCATAACCTCCTATGTACGGGGCTAGCGGGAAAATCCCCAAACCGCCACACAGGCCCTCTCATCTCAAAAAGAAAAAGAAAAAGTCAAACGGCTAGCCAATCAGCTCATAAAATCATCCAAACCTAAAAAATAATAAACATGTACCTATTTGTCGGGCATACAATTTTATTCCTCTTCTTTAGCCTCCTTGTTATGACCTGTTCTATGTATATACATGTATATGCATGCAATTTCAAACAAATTTTCAATTCAATCCAATATTCGACACAATTTGGTTATATTCACCGTTCATTCACATAATGGTTTAAATGAATAATCACACACAACACAATTAGCAATCAGCAATCAATTAGTTGAATAACGTTTCAAACTCATAATTCTAATACATAGTCAAAAATCATGTTTTTGATGCCAAATCACAACAAATAATCCTATGTAAGTTTTGGTTCTCACACCAGTCAATGGAAATATATAGATATCCCACTTTCAAAACTCGAGAATGAAAGCTGATGATGTCTCGACATCACTAGAATTATGCCTTGGAGACTAGAGTGTGATTCTATATCTATCCAGTATATTAAAACTTTGAATATACGTTTGCAAGGCGTATATGCAAAATCATTATATACTTGATTGTCCAATCTCAATATAAAATAAGTAATCAAATACGTACTATAAGATTTTAAAATTTCAAAACAAAATTCGTTTTCATTTTTATTTCAAAAATATTACTCTTCAGACTCATTCTAGGATGCTACTGATCCTATCTCTAACAAGTCAATCTCATTGGATATTACTAATCCAATCTCTGATGAATTCTTTCGTTTGGTTCTAAGGTGTCTTGTTATCGAGCTCTGTAAACCAAAACTCTTATACCAAATGAAGCGACCCGAACTTTCCGGTCGGTCTAAACCGATGAAGAAGACGGACTACTTTGAAAACAAGACCATCGGAACATAGACAGAAGAACATTTCATTGCTTATTACAACAATTACATCGAGTACAAGAATATTCTAGAGTATGAATAAATATTATACATTTGAAAAATATCAGAGACTAAATAATATACATAGCAACGGAAAAATAATACATAACATGACTGAAAGAAATACACGGATACAGAGCTTTCCGTATATAGCTCCAGCTGTAAACCAGGATCCTGTGAATATAGTATCTGCAAAACCAAAACTACTAGTTGCCTGTGTGGAAAATAAGGGCACCTAGAGTTTAGGGTAAAACAATAAACTCCAGGTCAGTCATGTGACTGGCGTGAGAACTAAAACAGTTATTAATCTTTATTTTAAAGTTAGGTAAATCAAGGGACCACGCCGTATAACACGGAACGGGTTTCCTTCCAAGAATACCAGTGCATAAAACAAACAGCGCAATGCTAAATAAAGAACAATGAAGCTATTATAAGACCCAGGTCCCATCACACAATGCAACGCAAGCCGGAGGATAGGGTTTTCCCTTATAATAGCCAAATAATGCTTGATATGCGAAATTTAATCTTTTATTATTACTATAAGTGAAGAAAACACTTCAAATATAAATCTATCAATCATAGACGGCATGGGTACCATATATCATGTCGCCATACAAGTTCTACAATTGAAACCGCAAAATGTCGTATTTGAAAGTTGGATTTCCATCTGTGAACCAAGGCAAAAGATAGTCCTCACCGCTTTGAGACTCTCTAGCCCGAGCCTCAGGGTCAGAACGCATCATCCCTTGGATCGTCAGGGTCGGTCCACATAAAGTGGATTAAAATGCCTGAACATGCGTCTCCCCGCCCTATGGGGCGTAAATGAGACAAACGACTCCATCGGTCTCGAATCGACTGATATAATCGAGGCGCCTCGCATTCCAACAACCACATGAGTCAAACTTGTCAGGGCTGGTAAGTCACTGACACCACTCCTAGCTAGAAAGGAACGCATGTCCTCCCTGAGGTCCTCTCTGGTTTTTGATTCACACCGGGGTGTGAGGCTCGCGAATTAACACTACACAAAGCGATGCTACAAAGGCCGTGCTTTGATCATCAACCACAAGACTTTGCTTTTCAACAGAAGCCTTGATCACTGCATCTCAGCATGCCACACAGGAAATTCACGCCATGCAACTGATGTCTACCAATCACACAGAATGAAATCCAATGTCAGACACACAGTCCATTTACAAGTCCGTTCTGGGTCTGAACGAAACCGAAGGCACCTTATACCTCGCATATCCGGTCGATCTCCAAGTACGTTTGGACGATCACCACTTTTTTCATCGTCTTAGGTGTACGACCCAATCAAGATATCAGTAATCATCCAAATGACGTGAAGACCTCCGGTATTCAACCATCATCTTCATCGTCGAATTATCATCGAATAGGTTATTCAGAATGGGTATAAACCCGGCCTTTCTGAATAACCCGCATATATAATAAACAAATGGTACACAAACACAACATATGCCTCATTCCAATTCAGAATATTCTTTTATTCACATTATTAGGGAAAGATTCCCATTAATTTTATCAAATATAAATTCTTTTAAATTTATTCTTTAATCTTCCCATCAGTCTCTAACCATAAATTAGTAAGAGAACAATTCCCTAAGCATTAACCCCGAAGGCTGAAACCAACATCAGATCAATACCCAAGTAACCATTCAACTTAGCTAACCTCTAGTTAGTTTCTAATTTTCTTAACTCCATTGGGTTTAAGAACAGTATTATTAAAGATACCATTCACGACAAACCCAAAATCTCATTTAATTGTTAATCTGGTTAAAGATCAAGTGTTGTTTAAAACACTGTTCACGATAAAACCAAAAAATCACATTCCATTAATAATGAAATCTTCACGGAAAACAGATCAATATATAATCGATATCAATTTCCGTATCCAACCAATAATATAAATGGAATAACGACAAAGCCTTTCAAATTCCATATATAGTAACGGTCATCCTCCACAGAAGCTCACTTCGATTACTACCAATCAAATTCCATTCAATTCCAATTAAATATTAATTAATAGGAAAACTTTCTCTAAACCTTAATTGGCCTCTAATCATAAATTAGTAAGAGAACAATTCCCTAAGTATTAACCCCGAAGGCCGAAACCAACATCGGATCAATACCCAGGAAACCATTAAGCTTAGCTAATTTCCAGTTAGCTTCGAATTTTATTTACAAGCGTTGGATTTTTATTCTAGTTATAAACTAGCTCATTTTGATAAAAATATATTTTAATTTTTCAAATATGGGAATTTTTTCATCCCAATTATTTCTAAATCATTTATTATGATTTTATACAAATTATTAATATTTTTAATAATTTTATCAAGGCCCATACAGTCGATTTCCATAAACGGTCATCGACCTGCACTTACAACGACCTTTTCCAAATTTGATTTGGACATAATTCCAAATCCAACTATTAGATTTCAAATCTCTTATGTTCATTGGAAAGCTCTTTTCGATACGAACCCAACGGTTCCAGTTTCAGGAGAATCCGACGGTCGGATCTCCCGTAACGTCAATTCGAAGTCAATGGTCGAAGTTCGCGAACGGTCGCGGCGCGGCACGTTCTATTCAGGCCATTTAATATATATATTATATATTTCATCGATTTCCTTTTTAAAACGTATTTTATAAATCGTTTTAAATTCATTTTAAAAATGATTTCAACTTCATATTCAATTTTATATCAAAATTGAATATTCTGTATCATTAATATATAGATGATGATATTTTCTAAACATTAGATTTTGAAATCACTTCCTTTTCTATATTCATTATAAAAACAAATATAACCGATATAAATATCGTTCGCATCAAAATGGCGCCTATATAATCAACTACGGCTTTATATAATTCAATAATTCGTGTCCATTCAAAATCGGACATCAAAATTAGATTTTAATCCTTTATAGAATATTATTTTTAAATATTCGTTATTTTAAAATATTCTTCAGTTCTGAATTGGAATCAGGCATAGCCAATTACCATATAATGTTATTTATATGGTTTTCATACAATACATGTATACAACAAACATGATAATAATCATCCATCATCCAAAGTGCACCACCCAACTGCATAAGCATTAATTATAAATAATTAACGCTTACAACAGCCTGCCAACCAATCGATCGACATACAGCTAAATAATTGGGATTAGTGTACGCCAAATATCATCCCAACACCCATGTGGGGTTTCAACCAACAAATACTGAATATTATTTGTGTAGTTAGGCGATGTGTAAAATTTATCGTCCCAATCCATATTAGTCAAATGGGTGTACATACACAAATCGTCTGATTTGTAAATGAATATTTATTTTATTCATTTATCTAATAAAAATGATATTTTTATTTTTTCTAATTATTTTAGAAAATTTCGGTGGCATAACGACGCGATACTAGAACCGGGATAAGGTCTAGCCTTATCCCTCGCCTCATAATGGCGCACGTCATACACAAACAAAATTATATCAACTCGTTTCATTTCTCAAACCAAATTCAACCAAACATACAAGTCGTCCATGGTCTGTGGACGATGGGGAACAGTTCATAAATGCAGTTATGATATAAATAACTGTATAAGAAAATTTGAGTGAGAAGGAGTTCTCACCTAGAAGCTAAACCAAACGCCGCGACTCTTCATATGTAGAAAATCTTCGTCGTGTTTCCAACGAGATCTGTTTCACGCGGTTGATATTAAAAATCATATTTTTAATACAATGATATTTATAAATAAAAATCACATTTTTAAACCGCTACTCCATATATAAAAATCTCATTTTTATGACAATGTTATACGGATAAAAATCAAATTTTTTAAATCGATGTTATATATATAGATAAAAATCAAATTTTTATGTTGCTACCACATATATAAAGATCAAAATTTTATGTTGCTTCATATATATATAAAAACCATATTCTTATATCGCTACTGAATATATAAAAACCATATTTTTATTTCGCTATTGAATAAATAAAAATCAAATTTTTATTTCGCTATTGAATAAATAAAAATCAAATTTTTATTCTTTGTTCTCATATATAAAAATCACATCTTTACCTAGTTAAAAATCAAAGCTTTTTAAAGTTAAATATCTAATATTTTTAAAGTTAAAAATCAAAGGCTTTTAAAGTTAAAAATCAAAGCTTTTTAAAGTTAAAAATCAAAGATTTTTCCTGAATAAAAATCATACATAGATTAAAACCATAACTTTATATGTGATTTATATTTTAAGAAATCAAATTCTCACTAAAACAAAGTCTTTTTATACAAAAAAAAATAAAGATTACATAAGTAAAGGTAAAAAAAACTTACATTTTGTATTGAAAGAGACAGGCATGTTCTGATCGAACTAGAGGGAGGGGGCTTCTCACGGCGGTGCTGAGGTGGACTTCGGAGGTGGTGGCAGCGGTCAGGCGGTGGCGTCAGAGGTGGGTCCTACGGCAGCTGTAACACCCCGCATTTTTAATATAATTAAAAATGAGATATATGTATATATGCATGGATATATTTAAAGGAAAGATTAAATAATATTAATGTAATTGCATGTAAGAAGTTTGTGCAGTGAAATAAAGAAAAAGATTAATAAAGAAATTACATGCAATATTTGAAATAAGAAGAAATACTGTGAAATGCGAAGAAATACATGCGAACATTTAAAAAGAAATAAAAGGGAGAATTTGAAGAGACTCTAGAATTTGGTCATGAAATTAGCGTCATTACATTCATGGCGATTTTCTGATCAATTTAGACCTATAGTTTGTAAAAAACTGATTTAAAACGAAGAAGTTATCCTTAATTTAAGAAATGCAAAAAAACATGAAAAAGAGCAATGAGAAAAGAATAATATGTAGCTTGGTCCTAAGTCTTGTTAACAAAAGACTTAGTAGCTCATTTGGTTAATACATGAGACTTGTACATAAGAGGATGTGAGTTCAATACCCACCAGTGCCATATTTTTTTTTAAGGAGCGGCTAAATAGTGGCTTAGCAAATTGGTTCAGTGCGAAAGGGGATAAGTTAACTGGAGGTTTAATTGAAAGAATGGAAATAAACCATTAATTAATTAAGGAAGATAATTTCCAAATAAAATAGACAATTGTTCGCATATAAAAATTAGTATACGCATAAGAGATGGATGTGTATGAACATGATTCAAAATTGAAGTTGCGCGTGAACATAGAGACAAACAAAAAGGGGACATATATGTATACATGTTATTTGAAATTAATGCAATAAGGGAAAGAGGATATGTGAAATTATTGCATTAAATAAATGGATGATGCATGAACCTGAATAAAAATAAATTAATGTCATGCAAATAAAAGAAAGAGAATATGGAATGCAAAACATGTCAAATATGCAATTAAAGCATGCATAGAAAAAGGTTGTAAACATTAAAATAGAGCAATTAAATGTGAATGGGATCAACTTTTGAAATTTAAACGTTTAAAAAGTAAACTAATAAGGCCATAAGCAAGCCACATTTGGAGGAAGGTTAATGTTATTAAATAACATTCAAATCAGAAACACATGCACATGTGATTAGATGTAATAAATAAAAGAAAATGGTTTAAGGACATGCGGTTTCTTTTCAAAAAGAGTAGACAAAAAGAGAAAAATCAATTAATTGATTAGGAGAAGAATATAGCAAATAAAGGTTCACGTATAAGTGCAAATAAATAAATAAATAAAAAGAATAATTGAATGCATGAAGGAAAGAGGTTGCTATACGTTAAAAATAGTATGTAATGCATTAATTAGAAAGTAATAAAGCGGTTTTTTATTTATTTAAAGGAGCACTAAGTGTGAAAAGGGTTGTTATGGATGGTTCTTTTCTAGGGTGAGGTGGACGGTTTAGATGAGTTTTTATTTAATCCTAAAGTCCTAGTTGCTCTAACCCACCTATAAAAGAACACCTAACCTAACCCTAAAATCATTCTATCTCTTATAAGACGCCTCCATGCCGCCAGCTTCAACCCACATAGCTGCCGCCTCTAAACTCTAAATTAAATTGCAAGTTCTTCATCAATTTTGGATTTTAATCAAATCAAGTAGCAAGGTACTTCAATAACAATTCACGTTCTGCGTCAATAATCAAATAAGAAGCCTAAACCAACGTTCTACCTCAACAACCAATTGTTTATTTCTCCAATCTATTCAAGGTGAGTGGTTTAAAATACAGTTGTTGTATAATTGTACTTCTATCATTTGCCATTCCCCATAATGAATATGATGATAACTTAATAAGATCAGTTATTTCATTTATGCTTACGATTGAGTTCTCTCCTTTTTATTCATTCCCCTTTTTATTTTTGTAGCTAGGTTATCTCGAGCCTACATCTATCATGAATTTATGCATTATAAACAAGAACCAGAAAGTAAAAGGGAAAAGGGGTTATTTAGGCATAATATTGGTTGGAAGGATTTATGTATAATTTGAATAGAATTATGGACATAATTGTACGGTAATTTTAAATTTATGTTGTTTGACATGATTGAAATTGGATATGGAATTAGTACAATTTAATATTAACAACATGTAATCGGATAACATGGATTGGTGAAATTTATTGGTAAGATAAGCCTAAAAGGTGAATTAGGTTATATGTATGAACATGGGAACGTTGGGAAATATATTGGGAAAATATTGATTTTATGAACTTGAGTATTATTAGATATTCTGGATAATTGGAATATAAAAGAAATTGGCATATTTGGGTATGGATTACATGGAATTGATGAAATTGCCTATAATTGAAAATTTGTAATTAAGTCTAATTAATATTTAATTAGTGACAAGTTGGAATAGGAAAAATTGAAAAAATGACTATATGTTGAATTGGAAACACATAACATCAAAAATTGGGGTTTGGGTGAAATACGATGTTAATGAACCTTTAACACGAGGTTAGGTGCAATTGTGGTGTAAGACTACCCGGAACCGCCCGGTAAATCCAGCTGCCACAATTGGACGTCTAATGTGAGAGGTCAAAGGCATGAATTGTAGGTTTAACGGTTGGTGACACGAGGTTAGACCCGCTTTGTGGTGTTAGACTGCCCGGAACCGCTCTGCATATCCAGCAGCCACAAAGTGTTCGGTCTAATGTAGGAGGTCATGCACCATTCGTCATAATGAATGAATTAAGGAATACTAACCATAATAAGACATGTGGGTGACATGGGTATGGTCATAGGGTTAAGTGGGTGACATGTAAAATATGACATGTAAATATGGACTTAACCGTAGTGAGACAAGACATGTAAAACATGTTAATGTGGACTTAACTGTAGTAAGACACGTGAAGTAAAACATGACTAAGGTGGACTTAACCGTAGTAAAGCATGTGTAAGACATGTAAACAATAATAAAAGAGGTTAAGTGGGACATGGGCGACATGTAAGACATTAATAAATAATGCTTAACCAAAGGGGACCCGTTATGGCATCACAAATTAATTGAATTGGGTAAATCTTAGATAACGGGTTAAATAAATGGAAAGGGTTAAGTAAATCTAAATTAATGACAAAAGTAGGGAATGGTAAATAACCTATTATGAATGAATTTGAATAATAAAAGGAAGGATAATAGGTTAGACTTGTCCTAGGGACAAGTGGAAAGTATAACTTATGGGATAAAGTAAGTTATAAGAAACGATAGAGGAAAATAAGGTAATTATATGTGAAGATATACTTAATTATAAATTAAGTAGTTTGTGAAGGAGAAGTGTGAAATTTAAGATGATATAATTTATATGAACGGAAAAGAAGTAAATTAGAATCATATATGTTGGTCGGGTTGAGTAATTCTATGGGTGCTAGTCTGATGTTGATTTCGGTCTTCAGGGCTGGTGTTTAGGGGGTTATTCTCCTAATCAGTATATATGTGGATAAGATATAATTAACTATGAATTATGTATAACATATTGTTGTAACCCTAAAAGGGAATAATTTATGAAGTTGGAAAACAACATGTTGTGGTCTTATTAATGGACTTAAATGAGTTAAGTATAAATTAAATTAATAAGCGAGGGTAACTTGGTAAACTTGAAAAGGTAGTCAATATGAATAAGAATAACCAAGTTAAATGTGAAAACTGACGAGGTAACACAAGCGCGTAAGAATTGATTAAACGTAGGGTCTAATGACATATAAAATCAAGGCGCTTGGGGCAGTCCATACGTTGTAGGATGAATAACCCAACAAGATAAATCATCACGGTGTCATAAGACACGAGGGGAGCGCACATTCGTTATTTTGGTGGCTCCAACGGACTGGAAGGGGAAGCTTATGGCTTCCTGAGACGTTAAAGGTGCTCCTAGTAGTCCTCTGTGTGGTGGCAGATGTTTCAGGCTGTGCCCGCAGAGGTTGGGTCTGCGCGTAACTACTAGGTGGGTGGGCCTTGACTGCAAGAATAGCTGGGCAGTCAGAATGTTGTTCGCGGTGACGGAAAAGGTGATTCGACGGCTGCCTCAACGGAGGTGGAGGGTCAGGACCAAAAAGGATAGTAGGTCGTCGAGTGCCTGTTACCGCAGCCAGTAGGATGCGGAAAGACTAGAGCTAGACCCAATATACCATTGACCATTCACTATCGTGGGACGGTGGTTGAGGGGAGATGCCACATGGATGTTTAGATTGGTTGCTTAGGGGCTTGTCGCTTAGCTCTCGTAGTCTTTATTAGTTATGGGAGGGTCCGAGGTGGGGCTATAGCCACCATAGAAAACAGACCCTAGGGATATTTGTGTGGGAGGCTCTTAAAGGCGGGCCTTGCACAAATATAAGGAAAGCTCCCGATCGAGTTCCGTGTTTCTTATGTAGCCCTGCCACGAAACTCGGGCACGCACACACGATGGATGTGCAGGTTAGATATCGAATACGATAGAGAATACGTATGTGGAAGAGTCTAGATATAACCATGTCTGCTCTGGGTGGTGTATCGTAGACTGGTGGGCATTATTCGATAATGGCAGTCAAATTAGAGTGATCCTATGAGGGCGTAGTGTTGTATTACATATATAAGAGGAATATACATTACTATGACATAGGACGGGGGATTGCGTATATCACTGTGAGGATACGGTGGGGACCATGCGAGTGGGGTACCACGGGGTGTACCTCAGTTTGGGGGTAGCTACATATACATTATATTAGGCTAATCTACTGGGAGTAGATGGGTGCGACGTGTGTGTAAGCCTTGAGCACTAACGACACAAATATCCTAATAAACAATAAAATGTAATTGAACGGTATATGTAGGATTATTCAAGAAGTGTAGTTTAAACTCATTCACACAGAACATATGTTCTGACCCCCTCCTCATAACATCCACAGGTTAGATTCATGACAGAGACTTATAGCTTTGGAGATACTGATTTAGCAGTATTGTATTAAGGTAAAGCTATGTTTATATATATATATAAATATATATATATATTATTTTATTCCTTCCGCTATGAGGTGTTTTCTGAAGTCTGACGTATTTCTTTTCTCTATCTTTTTCTGCAGGATACCAAAGCAACCAACTCGGGTTTTGATGGATTGGGTTTTTGAAAAAAAATCGGTCCGTCGGAATTCGGGTTGTTACATTTGGTATCTGAGCTTAGGTTTACGATTCCTATATAGATAATGAGAGAGCGTATTTGTATTTTCAAAAATATAAATATATTATATATAAACCTAGATCTATAAGAAGCCCACTAAATAGAAAGAGTAAAATATGGAAAGAATTGGGATAATTGTTTTGTATGCTAAAAGAATGAGCAAGGAAATCTGAGACCCTTAGGTATGTTCGGTGGAAAGTGTAAAAAATGATTGGTGTTAAGAAAGATGTATCCCATACAATAGTAACTGAGATTAGTGGGTTTAGTAGGGAAACCTTATAAAGTGGAAAATGGATTAGGAATATATATAGTTGGAAGAAATGATTTCGTGGATGTGTCTAGGAAAGCCTAGGTAATTTGGAAACCCGAATAAGAAATAGTTGTCCTTGTCTACTCCAGTTTTTGATGTTTGAAAAAATGTTCATTTTTGTTACGGTGTGTTTTTATGGTTTGGCAAAAGCAAGTTTTGGTAAAGAAAATAAGGTTTTACCATTTTTAATTTTTAGGAGAAAAATTTAGAAAAAAAAAGAGACCAAACCATGTTTTAAAACGAATGGAGTAGGTAAGGATTAGTGTCTAGAAAGAACGAGTTTGAGGCTAGGAAGTAAATAATAAGGACTATCCTACAATAAAAAAAATTCCCGAAGAATGCATAAGCATTGTAAAGACTAGAATTGTTGCTCGAAAAAGATAAGTTGGAAAAAAAAGTTTCTTATGTAATTGTGCTTGGATAGGAAAATAGGAACTTTTTATAGAATAGCTATGTAAAAATTCAAGTGAAACCAGAAAAGGTACATAAAAGAAAAACAGAAAATGTAAATTCTTCCATTTTAAACCTTTTTTGTAACATAAGAAATCGAATTTGGAAAATTATATTTTTCTAAATTTCGAATTTAATAATGGTTGGTAGGATTTTGGATGCAACAATTGGATGAACTATGCTCTTATTCTATAAGAGTATGGGAAAATTTGGTTGAAAAATGTTTTGGTTTTTCAAAAATATTGCATTCATATAGAACTGCAAGTATATTTAGGATGTGAGCATCATGTTTTGAAAAAAAAATTGAAAGTTTGCATACATATAGGTGGTACCAAATTAGGCATACATGCATTACTATGATGTATTTCACTTTGCACATGATCACAATGTTTGCAAAAATTGGACGCACACTTGATGGTTTGATATTATGCGAGGAATTATATATTTTACCCCAATCGAATTTCAAGGACGAAATTCCTTAAGGGTGGGAGAATGTAACACCCCGCATTTTTAATATAATTAAAAATGAGATATATGTATATATGCATGGATATATTTAAAGGAAAGATTAGATAATATTAATGTAATTGCATGTAAGAAGTTTATGCAGTGAAATAAAGAAAAAGGTTAATAAAGAAATTACATGCAATATTTAAAATAAGAAGAAATACAGTGAAATGCGAAGAAATACATGCGAACATTTAAAAAGAAATAAAAAGGAGAATTTGAAGAGACTCTAGAATTTGGTCATGAAATTAGCGTCATTACGTTCGTGGCGATTTTGTGGTCAATTTAGACCTATAGTTTGTAGAAAACTGATTTAAAAAGAAGAAGTTATCCTTAATTTAAGAAATGTAACAAAACATGAAAAAGAGCAATGGGAAAAGAATAATATGTAGCTTGGTCTTAAGTCTTGTTAACAAAAGACTTAGTAGCTCATTTGGTTAATACATGAGATTTGTACATAAGAGGTTGTGAGTTCAATCCCCACTAGTGCCATATTTTTGTTTTGTTTTAAGGAGCGGCTAAATAGTGGCTTCGCAAATTGGTTCAGTGCGAAAGGGATATGTTAATTGGAGGTTTAATTGAAAGAATGGAAATAAACCATTAATTGATTAAGGAAGATAATTTTCAAATAAAATAGACAATTTTTCGCATATAAAAATTAGTATATGCATAGGAGATGGATGCGTATGGACATGATTCAAATTTGAAGTTGAGCGCGAACATAGAGACAAACAAAAAGGGGGCATATATGTATACATGTTATTTGAAATTAATGCAATAAGGTAAAGAGGACATGTGAAATTATTGCATTAAATAAATGGATGATGCATGAACCTGAATAAAAATAAATTAATGTCATGCAAATAAAAGAAAGAGAATATGGAATGCAAAACATGTCAAATATGCAATTAAAGCATGCATAGAAAAAGGTTGTAAACATTAAAATGGAGCAATTAAATGTGAAGGGGATCAACTTTTGAAATTTAAACGTTTAAAAAGTAAACTAATAAGGCCATAAACAAGCCACAATTGGAGGAAGGTTAATGTTATTAAATAACATTCAAATCCGAAACGCATGCACATGTGATTAGATGTAAATAAATAAAATAAAATGGTTTAAGGACATGCGGTTTCTTTTCAAAAAGAGTAGACAAAAAGAGAAAGAAATCAATTAATTGATAAGGAGAAGAATATAGCAAATAAAGGTTCACGTATAAGTGCAAATAAATAAAAAGAATAATTGAATGCATGAAGGAAAGAGGTTGCTATACGTTAAAAATAGTATGTAATGCATTAATTAGAAAGAAATAAAGCGGTTTTTTCTTTTTTTATTTAAAGGAGCACTAAGTGTGAAAAGGGTTATTATGGATGGTTCTTTTCTAGGGTGAGTTGGACGGTTTAGATGATTTTTATTTGATCCTAAGGTCCTAGTTGCTCTAACCCACCTATAAAAGAACACCTAACCTAACCCTAAAATCATTCTATCTCTTATATGACGCCTCCATGTCGCCAAACTTCAACCCAGCATAGCCGCCGCCTCCAAACCCTAAATTAAATTGCAAGTTCTTCATCAATTTTGGAGTTTAATCAAATCAAGTAGCAAGGTTCTTCAACAACAATTCACTTTCTGCGTCAATAATCAAATAAGAAGCCTAAACCAACATTCTACCTCAATAACCAATTGTTTATTTCTCCAATCCAGTCAAGGTGAGTGGTTTAAAATACAGTTGTTGTATAATTGTACTTCTATCATTTGCCATTCCCCATAATGAATATGATGATGACCTAATAAGATAAGTTATTTCATTTATGTTTATGATTGAGTTCCCTCCTTTTTATTCATTCCCCTTTTTATTTTTACAGCTAGGCTATCTAGAGCCTACATCTATCATGAATTTATGCGTTGTAAATGAGAACCAGAAAGTAAAAGGGAAAAAGGGGTTGTTTTGGCATAATATGGGTTGGAAGGATTTATGTATGATTTGAATATATTTATGGACATAATTGTATGGTAATTTTAAATTTATGCAGTTTGACATAATTGAAATTGGATATGGAAATAGTACAATTTAATGTTAACAACATGTAATTGGATAACATGGATTGGTGAAATTTATTGGTAAGATAAGCCTAAAAGGTGAATTAGATTATATGTATGAACATGGGAACATTGGGAAATATATTGGGAAAATATTGATTTTATGAACTTGAGTATTATTGGATATTTTGGATAACTGGAATATAAAAGAAATTGGCATATTTGGGTATGGATTTCACAGAATTGATGAAATTGCCTATAATTGGAAATATGTAATTAAGGCTAATTAGTATGTATTTAGTGACAAGATGGAATAGGCAAAATTGTAAACATGACTATATGTTGAATTGGAAACACATAACATGAAAATTGGGGTTTGGGTGAAATACGATGTTAATGAACCTTTGACACGAGGTTAGGCGCATTTGTGGTGTAAGACTGCCCGGAACCGCCGGGCAAATCCAGCTGCCACAATTGGACGTCTAATGTGAGAGGTCAAAGGCATGAATTATAGGCGTAACGGTTGGTGACACGAAGTTAGACCCGCTTTGTGGTGTAAGACTGCCCAGAACCGCCCGAAAAATCCAACAGGCACAAAGTGTTCTGTCTAATGTGGGAGGTCATGCACCATTCGTCATAATGAATGAATTAAGGAATACTAACCATAATAAGACATGTGGGTGACATGGGTATGGTTAGAGGGTTAAGTGGGTGACATGTAAAATATGACATGTAAATATGGACTTAACTATAGTAAGACAAGACATGTAAAACATGTAAATGTGGACTTAACTATAGTAAGATACGTGAAATAAAACATGACTAATGTGGACTTATCCATAGTAAAGCATGTGTAAGACATGGAAACAATAATAAAAGAGGTTAAGTGGGACATGGGCGACATTTAAGACATAAATAAATAATGCTTAACCAAAGGGGACCCGTTATGGCATCACGAATTAATTGAATTGGGTAAAGTTTAGGTAACGGGTTAAATAAATGGAAAGGGTTAACTAAATCTAAATTAATGACAAAAGTGGGGAATGGTAAATAACTTATTATGGATGAATTTGAGTAAGAAAAGGAAGGATAATAGGTTAGACTTGTCCTAGGGACAAGTGGAAAGTATAACTTATGGGATAAGGTAAGTTATAAGAAACGATAGAGGAAAATAAGGTAATTATATGTGAAGATATACTTAATTATAAATTAAGTAGTTTTTGAAGGAGAATAATGAAATTTAAGATGATATAATTTATATGAACGGAAAAGAAGTAAATTAGAATTATATATGTTGGTTGGGTTGAGTAATTCTCTGGGTGCCAGTCTGATGTTGATTTCGGTCTTCGGGGCTGGTGTTTAGGGGATTATTCTCCTAACCAGTATATATGTGGATAAGACATACTTAACTATGAATTATGTGTAACATATTGTTGTAACCCTAAAAGGGAATAATTTATGAAGTTGGAAAACAAAATGTTGTGGTCTTATTAATGGACTTAAATGAGTTAAGTATAAATTGAATTAATAAGCGAGGGTAACTTGGTAAACTTGAAAAGGTAGTTAATATGAATAATAATAACCAAGTTAAATGAGAAAACTGACGAGGTAACATAAGCGCGTAAGAATTGATTAGACGTAGGGTCTAACGACATATAAAATCAAGGCGCTTGGGGCAGTCCATACGTTGTAGGATGAATAACCCAACAAGGTAAATCATCACGGTGTCATAAGACACGAGGGGAGCGCACATTTGTTATTTTGGTGGCTCCAACGGACTGGAAGGGGAAGCTATCGGCTTCTTAAGACGTGAAAAGTGCTCCTAGCAGTCCTTTGTGTGGTGGCATATATTTCAAGCAGTGCCCGCAGATGTTGGGTCTGCGCATAACTACTAGGTGGGTGGGCCTTGACTGCAAGAATAGCTGGGCAGTCAGAATGTTGTTCGCGGTGACGGGAAAGGTGATTCGATGGCTGCCTCAACGGAGGTGGAGGGTCAGGACCAACAAGGATAGTAGGTCGTCGAGTGCCTGTTACCACAGCAAGTAGGATGCGGAAAGACTAGAGCTAGACCCAATATACCATTAACCATTCACTATCGTGGGATGGTGGTTGAGGGGAGATGCCACATGGATGTTTAGATTGGTTGCTTAGGGTTTGTCGCTTAGCTCTCGTAGTCTTTATTAGTTATGAGAGGGGCCGAGGTGGGGCCATAGCCACCATAGAAAACGGACCCTAGGGAAATTTGTGTGTGAGGCTCTTAAAGGCAGGCCTTGCACAAATATAAGGAAAGCTCCCGACCGAGTTCCGTGTTTCTTGTGTAGCCCTGCCACGAAACTCGGGCACCCACACATGATGGGTGTGCGGGTTAGATATCGAATACGATAGAGAATACGTACGTGGAAGAGTCTAGATATAACCATGTTTACTTTGGGTGGTGTATCGTAGACTGGTGGGCATTATTTGATAACAGTAGTCAAATTAGAGTGATCCTATGTGCGTGTAGTGTTGTATTATATATAAGAGGAGTATACATTACTATGACATAGGACGGGGGACTGCGTATATCACTGTGAGGATACGGTGGGGACCATGCGAGTGGGGTACCACGGGGTGTACCTCAGTTTGGGGCTAGCTACATATACATTATATTAGGTTAATCTACTGGGAGTAGATGGGTGCGACGTGTGTGTAAGTCTTGAGCGCTAACGACACAAATATCCTAATAAACAATAAAATGTAATTGAACGGTATATGTAGGATTATTCAAGAAGTGTAGTTTATACTCATTCACACAGAACTTATGTTCTGACCACCTCCTCATAACATTCGCAGGTTAGATTCATGACAGAGACTTATAGCTTTGGAGATACTGATTTAGCAGTATTGTAATAAAGGTAAAGCTATGTTTATATATATATATATATTATATTTTATTCCTTCCGCTGTGAGGTGTTTTCCGAACTTTGACATATTTCTTGTCTCTGTCTTTTTCTGCAGGATACCAGAGCAACCAACTCGGGTTTTGATGGATTGGGTTTTTGAAAAAAAATCGGTCCGTCAGAATTCGGGTTGTTACAGCAGCTAGAGCGGCGGCTTCAAGTGAAAGGGGCTTCGCTGAAATGGGTTCGAATGATGGCGATGGGTGGCTCGCGATTTGAGGAGGATGAGGCGGAGGTGGCGTCGAGCTAGGGTGGAGCGGTAGTCGTCGATGTGGAGGGGGGGCGATTTTGATTATTTTTTTTTTTTTGTTGAACGAGAATGAATGGGGAAAGGAGAAGGTAAAGGGGGGCTTAAGTGTAAAATTAAATTATTATTTATTTTTATTTTATTTAATCCTCCAACAAGTTGACTTTACATTTGAACTCCAAATGAAACCCAACGACTGTCATCCTAGCTAATTACCCACATCCCGTACCCCATGGGATATGTTTCGCAAGCCAATTCGGCATTTACGATTAGTTTTCGTCAAAAATAAAATATGAATCAGTATATATTGAATTTAAACATACATTTTAATTTACCGGGGCCACGTACTGACTCTAAAAATTCCATAAAAATAAATCTGGCTATGTTTTGATGATACGGTCCTAACAAAACTGATTTCGTCGAATTTGAAGACCGTTTGTAAACTCATTTCTCAATCGATTAAATTCAAACTGAAATTGCCAAACACGTTTTCCATCGCCGCGCTCACATATTAATTCCAAAAATTATGAATTTTGGAATATAGCAATAATTTGACATTCCGGTTCCAACAAAAGTGGTTTCATCGAAAATGGAGGTCATTTGCAAAATGGCTATATCTAAGGGCTTTATATATATATTAAAATATATATAAATTCCACAGCGACTTTTCTGAATTTTAAACTGGACATAACTTATTATATTTACAGTGAAATCTCAGTTTCTTACATCCGTTAGAAAGATGTTGTTAATCAAATTCAAATATTTCTTGTTTCATCCAATTCTGACTTATATTGAATTCTGTATATTCAATTGAAATTTGAAATCAAATTTTCGAACCGCCGCGCCATTTCAGGCTTGTTTTATAATTAAAATAAATTTATTCGTTGTAACTTCGATGAAATTAAATTTTTAGTCGTTCTTATTTAAAATAAATCATTTTAAATATTCAAAATTCATTAAAATCGCCAAATAAGAATTTTAAATTGGTTCTGATTTTCCGGGTTGTTACAATTATCAATGGATTTTATTGTTTGAAATTGATTTATATTTTATTGATTTGATTCCAAACGTGAAATTAGCCATTTTTCAAATCATCTCGGATTTCAACAAAACCAATTTTATAAAATCTATAATTATTAATTGTTGCTAGATTTCAAATTTCGTCTAAATTGGAGTTCTTATGTGATCGTGCGCGATATAAACGTGTATTGATAAATAGTTTGAAATTAAAGTAATGTTTTTGCAAATTGTCTCAGATTTTGACGAAACCAGTATCATCGGATTAGGAATATTAAATTATTGTAGGATTACAAATTTCGTAGCAATTGGACGATCTATGTGGTCGTACGAGCGTAAAAAGTCCAACGTAAAATACATGTGAATATAATATAATAAATCATACCCTATAAATTATCCTAAATTCGTAAACTTTAAACACTCACTAGCCGCCACCCTCTTTACTAAATTAATGGCTTAAAGTCAATTCATCAATCTAAGCATTTTTAACTTGAGCGTTCAACATGGAAGTTGTAGAGTGTTTCAAGCACTACCCTTGGCCGGAGTATGGTGGCCAATGGTCACCTGTGGCGATTGGAATCTGGGTTTTAACGTGGGGTGGGGGTTTCGGTTTTTGGTATTTGGCATGGAGGAGGAGGGGTTTTAGGCCATGGCTGCCTGAAGAGAAGTTGATGAGGAAGAGGAGTTCAACATTTTGGCGGCGGTCCGATTAGGTTTGGTGGAGCGTAGGTGGAGAAATCGGGGCAAAACCCCTTTCCATTCAACTGCAAATCGGACGAGGAGTAGAGGGCACTGGGGATCGTCGTCGCCAACGATGGTGCTGGTCTTGATGGGGAAGGCGGTGGTGAAGTTCGCTCGGTGTTCAGTCATCTCTAGGAGGTGGCGCGGTGGTTTTGAGGTTCATGGTTTTCAAACCTAGAAAGAAGATTGTGTCACGATTTTTAATCGTGGGTTAGGGAGATAATTGCGTGATTAGGGTAAAGCATGATTAGGTTAGTTCATGACGAACATTAACTAATTGAAATTCATTTTAAATTCGTGTATAAATCTTTTAACATGTGTATCTTTTTCATACGATATCAGATTTGGGCAAAACAAGTTGCTTGGGTTCGTACGGATGAACATTACGCGTACGAATTGGATTGGAGTGATTTGGAGCTATTTGGATTCTTATGTAATTTTAAACGCCTGTTTGAAATTATATAAATCGATGCATAATCGTCGAATTGGAATGGATGGTGAGTTAACTCTCACACTTTCTGGAGTACTGTGAATGTTGTTATTTCATATAATAATTTTCATTGTTGTTAGTACAAAATGTGTGCTTAGATGATTAGATGATTTATTGCTCAGTTGGTTATTGTCAATATTTATATTTCGATCTGTGAGTGGATTACCTTTGACATTACTTGATTTTAAGCAAAAGATTCATCTTAAATGAATTAGATTAGAATTTCTATTTTATATGCATATATAACTGATATATGAGCTGTGATGTAGGGGGACAAGTTGGAGAGGCCCAACAGGATTTCTCAAATATTTTGAATATTACCTCCCTTCATATTATTTAAATATGAATTATTTAACCTAAGTAATATTAAAATTTGGTCCGAATGTTGATTGTTAAATTGAATTCAACATTGGTGTGTTATTAATCAATAACATTATTGATTAAGTGGTTAACAGTTGATGGCCTAAAATCCATCTTTTTAAGACGTTGATTTGCCGTCAAGCGAATTGACTAAGTTGAAGTAAAAAAATTATTATTTTTTAACAGAAATAAGGTTTTAAATTTTTATTTTATATAAGTTATATAAAATAGAAGTTTTATAAATAAATTAATACTTATAAATGGGTTTTTATAAAGTAATCATAAAATGATTTGTATCACAAATTCTTGTATTTTAAATAAGTTTTGTAGACAGGTAAATCGGAAAGTAACTTATGTGTTAATAGTCTAGGATAATTGTTTTTAAGAAACAATTAAGTGTGATATTATTAAATCAATTATGTAGTAATTTATTTAAAAGGAAGGATCAACTTTAGATCAGTTAACTATGTTTCCAAGTTGACTAAGTCAACTGTTTTATTTGAAATTAGTGATGAAGTTAATTTGTTTCCAATTAATTTAATAGAAACAGTTTTGACAAATAGTTATTTAAACTAAATAAAGTTTCATAAAAGTTAAATAATCTTTTAATTAACTATGTATAAAGAAAATTATTTAGTTGATAGTTATTAATAAAGTTAGTTATTGTTTTAATAATTTTTTTTAAAGAGATTAACTATTCTATTTTTTAGTTAATAGCAAAGTAAACTACTTTTACTTTAGTTAATGTTGAAGTTAATTATTATTTTAATTAATAATAATTAAAGAGATTACCTTTTAAAATGGAATTCACTAAAGGAAATTTATCAAGTTAGAAATGAGTTTTTAATTGAAATTTATAAAGGGATTTTATGGTAAATCCAAGTTTTCTAAACAATGTTTATAAAAGAGATTTAAAGCTAATGCGATGGTTTTAAATAACCATTTGCTTAATAATTGAGTTAAGTAAAAATGACTGTAATTGAAAGGAAAATTTCAAAGGAAGGATGCTTAATTGTAACAACCTGGATTTTGACCGTTCAAATCGACAATGATCCTTAAATGTCGACTTAAACAAATCAACAATACAGATAGTTGCCATGGTGTAAGTGGCACCAAATAATCTAGAAAGGTAAAAATGAAGCAAAGGAAAACTTCTTATGGAAGGTCACTCGCAATGCTATTTTTACTAGAGTCAAGTTCCTGTCAAGAGGAATCATGGTGCCAATCCGTTGCACTATCTTCCATACTCAGCCTGACAACATTGAGCATATATACTTCGAATGCCCTTACATTTTTGCCATTTGGAAGGATGCAATGAGTAAAGCAGGATGCAATGATGTGATACAGCAAAGTGCTGATGAATGGAAACTCATACACCACATATTTCGAAGATAGACACCAAAGCTACCTTGATCTCATACATTTTGAAGAAATTTATTTTACTTATATAGAAAATAAGAAATGGTAGAATATTCATGACAGAATCTAGCATTGACAACTCGCAATTGAAAATCCATGTCCGGCTGCATATAAAGAATGAAATTCAACTGATGAGTCATGCGTTCGACCCTGGGATTTGGAGCTGCTGATTTTGAAGCTTTACCAAATGGGAACTTCTTGTATTGAGTTTTTGTGTTCTTGTCTTCTTCATGATTGATAACTTTGTTCCTATGTTATTTTTGTTTTCTTTCCTTATTACTATGTATCTTCAAAGGTTATCAATAAAGTGGTAGGGGACCACTCAACCCCATCGGCTTTACCAAAAAAATACAGATAGTTATTGGGAGTAATATAGGAAAAGAAGAAAGAAGAAAATAAACACAGAATCTCACAGCGGAAGGACAAAATATAATAAATAGATAACAGTTCATGAAGCTGTTAAAATATACATTTGATTTTACGTTACAAGAATTTATCAGAGTTAACTATTATACAACATACCAATATTTGCAGTGGAAAAATAATAATAATACATCTGTTGTGCTCCATCTTCATCTTCATAATGGTATCTTCAATAACTGAAAACTCAGGCTGACCCGAGCACAAATGAAAAGACAAAAACACTCGGATCAATACTAAAATATTCTCATATCAGTTAAATCAAATTCATGTCATAATATGAGTGCAATAACTTAAGAGATGCTATAGGAATTTCCATCTCCTAACGATCCATCAAACTAGATAATATATAATATAATACGCTATTATAATAGTGTTTATGGTTAAATATAAAATATTAAAATAGCGTAAGTGGGATTACATTTTTACCATTAAACTGTTTATGCATTATCGTAAACATTACATATATAACACCAGTAAGCCGTCGGTGGATAGGGATGTGCCGCTATACGACAACATTAAATCGAAATCATAGTGGCTCGATCAGGGTAATATGACAAGGCACACAAGCAACGCCCGGAGTAGGAATATACTAGTTACACGCCTGGACTAGTGGTATTGCATAGCCGCGACTATCGCTACCTCGGACAACACTCCCAAATCAAGGATGTGCATCTTTCAAATCAAATCAATCAAGGGAGTATAGTAATAAAGGAAGAAGTTTTGCCGATGGAGGTAGCTAACCTCGCTTGGTCCAGTATAGCCCTGTTTTAGTCATTTTAATTATGACCCGAAGGTCAAGGACATCCATCATCATTCTTTTACTTCGTTCCAGTAGCATTTGCCAAACCAACCTACTTCATTATGGATTCTCCACCACGTAAATAGTTGTTAAAGTGGTTTTTGGTATTGGCAGAGAGTATGACAATATCCGATCCCAGTCTCTTTAACAACCAAACATTTACGTTTTTCACGCCGGTTAGTTCTTTTTCATTTCAAAGAGATTCATACTTCATATCAAAATATCAGATTTTGATTTAAGTACCATATTTTGCTTTAAACTCATTTCAATATGTTAGAGTTTATTCCCTAGGGGCAATCAATTTGATGTGATTTATTACATTGTTGATGTTCTTATTTTATTTGGAATAAAAATATTATGTTATGTTATATTTACTGCGTAATATAAATATTAACATAATAGATGTCCTTAGAATAATAATACGAAATTATATAGTTCGAGTGAGACTTGAACTTTAGATTATATAATATATTAAGTATTATAATTCTTAGATGTCCCTAGTCAAGTTTTATTTTTTATATAGGACAACAATAAAACATAGAGACTAGTATATTGATTTACTGATGATCGCATCTCATTGATCATTAATATACATGATATTAATGTCCAGACATAAATACGTATTGGAGAATAGCGTATTGGGTTGATCCAACATGAGAAAACTACATGGAATATAGTCAACTATATCATAATTTATTCTCATAGTGGCAGCGGTGTAGTGATTCTCAGACCTGAAATCAATATAATTCTCTTCGAGGATATTTGTGTTTTAATATCATCTAAAGTTACTTTTAACAGAGTAGACGATAACGTTGATTATTGGATACATTTAGAATCGAATGAAAATTACAAATGATCTAGATGGAATTTAACCCTACAATATATTTGTAGTGATATCCGTGGGCCTCTTGATTGAGTGAGACTGTGAAATGCATGGTCGTGCTCAAATATTGATTTGTTTTAAACAGTCTACTCATTGATCAAGATAAACAGGTTAAATTATAAATAGTGTGATATGTTCAATGTCTCGAGTTTAAATCTGGATATACTGGTTAAAAGGATTATATTACATCGATACATTGGTTACAAAAGGTTGTATCGAATCATTAATATTATTATTACTTGTGTAGTAGTGACGTATTGCTAGATGCCAATCACTGTTATTATTTTAAATACGATTTACAGTCATTGCCAATGTTGTAATAACCTATTGGGTCACACATAAGAATGCTTGAAAGGGATGAGAACCGTTCACAATAAAAGGGAAATCAAAATGTTGAATTTTTCTTTAATTTTGAATTGGTATAAGGGTTTAATGGTCTTATTTAATTTAGATTTTTCGTTGGCCATATATTAAAAAGAAAGGCCGACCTTTCTTTGATTATTCATTCATTTTCTTCAGGAAGCCATGAAAACGAAAAACCTAAATTAAGAAACCCTAAAACCGTAAATAGGCTAGCATCATCTATCCTTTCTTCTTGATTCTGTTTGACACCATCGCGATCAATTGTTCGTGGACTACTATGGGGGCTCGCTGTTTTGGTGGGCTTTGATTCGAATCAATCCAAATCCCTAATTGTTCGATTTCGTAAAATTGGAAGCTATGTCAGGTATAATCTTCAACTTTCATGATTTTCACATAGATCTTTTAATATAGTTTTTAATTTGTTAGAATTGCATACCGATTAGATCAAATTGAAACCTAACACAATAGTCAAGATAGAATATTTTCATATTCAAATCTACATTTAAAACCAAACTTAGAATCTTGAAACAATTCCAATTCTAAATAATTTGAATATTTAAAATTGTTGAAAATTATGTTAAAATAATTTAGTTATATATTTAAAATAGTTTGGAAATAAATCGTTAGATAATAAAAGTTTAAATATAAAATAGTGTTTATCTAAATTTAGTAAAATACATATATATGTAGTAAAATATAAAGTTGTTTGTAAAATAGATAATTGGCTACTAAAATAGTTTATTTACATAGTAAATATATATAAGTTAAAATAATTTATAAAGATAGTACAATATACATAAGTTAAAAAGTATATATAAGTCCATATCGGCAGCTAGTGATTTTGGTTTTGCGGATAGTTTATAGCAGGTGTCGGATTGAAGCTTAAAGTTGTGCCAAAACATTTTATTTCTTCCACTGTAGTTCTGTATATTTCCACTGTGTATTTATATTCGTTATACTCTGATAATGTTGTTTTCGCTATGCAACGTATTAATAATGTACTCTGATGTAAAATTATTGTAATAATCATGAAAAATGTTGTTTCATTCAGTTCTTATCAATCGTAACCCCAAGCGACTCGAAGATTTTTCGCCGTTTGGATCGGACTTGTGTAGCGGCCTGGAAAATTTGATGCTCGAATTTTGACATTTAACACAAACCGTGTCAAAACTCGAGTACCGAATATCCAAAAATCTAGTAGAAAGAAGTTAGAGGATGAGAAAGATAAGATAGAACTATTAGAATAGAAGAATAAGAAGACAACACAGACTCAGAATTTCACATCGCAGCGGGAAAAAATATAATATAGAAATAAATCTTTGGAAATAACTTGAATAAATATACTTACATCAGAGTACAGCAGACAATCTGGACAGTTATAATAACCTGTCCTCATATACAAAACACAGCGGAACAAATACTGGATAATATCGTACATCTGAACTCCTCCAGCTCGTCTCTGGACTTCACAGCATTCGAAAACCTGAACCTGTACTCGGGCTGACCTGAGACATTACAAACGCCACGGATCAGTCTGGAGAACCAGCGTGAGAAAAACTTACTTAGCTTAATTAACATCCATATGGATTTATAGTCCAAAATCCTTTTAAAAGAAAAGGATAATAGTAAGATCCGCCCACACATAAACACAGACGGTTTTTACCTTACTATAACCCAAATATAGTTTGATATCAAAACCCAGTGATATTATAATAGTGTCTATCAAATAAATAACCAAATAGCAGAATGCTTGCATCTCACGGTCCACATATATAGTGTA
Organism: Allium sativum; assembly: GCA_030737875.1. Lineage (NCBI taxonomy): Eukaryota > Viridiplantae > Streptophyta > Magnoliopsida > Asparagales > Amaryllidaceae > Allium > Allium sativum. The sequence goes on from CM060915.1 coordinate 747,301,962, forward strand.
TAATCAAAAACCGCGGGGCACTTATTGGAGAATGGATTCCAACTAGACAAGGTATGGGAGCACCTTCCAAATAGTGTACTCTAGAGGGTATACACCAGGGTTCAACAAGAACGTCTTCCAACCCGGCCACACATGACCGACCACTCATTTAACTTGAGTGTATCGAATATATTGCCACCTACGGTTGGATCCATCATAACCGTTCCTAGGAGATACAGAATTGAAAAGAAGTAACAAATATGAATATTCTTTAGATTGGTGACAATACACCCTGCTTGGGAATGACCCAACTAGCCATGCTGCCTAGCCCAACTTTTGTTACTTCCTGGTTGATGAGGCTTGAGGCTACGTTTATCTATTAGAACATCTGGCCACCATTCACTTTGAGTGTCGCATCGTCAAATCCGTCAAATCACTAATTGACGTCCACAAAAATACACTGGGCACATTTGAAGAAATCAATGTATGTGACCAACTAGAAATACTATGTCAGACACTCGTCCATACATGTCATCCAGGAACTGGATGATCCGAAGTCACTCTCCTACTGCATCCTTGAATTACCCTATGGATCAGTAACGAGAATTCCTTGCAATCCGCAAAATCTCAACCACGACCGAACCACGGTTTAAAAACTCTGGTAGCTAGCCAGAGAAATTCAACAGCAATCCTTCCACTTATGAAGATCCACGGTCTTCAATGCTCCATCTTGATCACCTTCTTATATTTCAACGTTTACGAATTTACTGGTCGAAATGGTTTTCGAATATAATTTCGATCCCGGTCTTTCCATACCAACAATCTGCTTGGTCAGATTTTGATAGTCGGTGTTTTAACTATCAAAATAAACAACCATCATCCATAGAAAATAAAGTAGATTCCTTGGTTCAGTATACAACGTCACTTGTCCTTTTTATTTAAACAGTTGTTAATTAAATTTCTAAGTCTCCGACCATTTGGAGTATCGCCCTTTCCCATTTCTTATTTCTAAATCAAATGATTCAACTTATAATTTCTTTAAATTATAGTTTATATATCCTTCATGGAAATATATTTTTAATCCCCTTAATCACCATCGTCTCCAAACTAATATCATCCTTGGGTAATCATGAAGTCATTACAAGTTGGGGTATTCTATTTATCTCTCAGACCTTGAGACGACAACATTCTTACCTTCGAAATGTATAGAAGTTTATCAATGAATAACTCTTTCCAATAATTAACCCAACACTTCTACTTATTATATGATTTTAAAACATGGATTTTAAATCTATTTATTCTCTTTTGAAAACATTTTTCAAAATCACGCTTTCTCAATTTTAAACATCTCTATCTTCATATCGTTAGGCTTTTAAATTCGCTTTTCTCTTCCTTCAGATCGCCCATCCCACTTTGAACTCATTTCGACTTTTATAACATAAATCTATTTACAATCTTCCTTTATAATTGTCCCTTTTGATTTATAGAAATCTGATCAAAAGAATTCTCAATACGAGCTTATATTAAATATTAATTTGTTTACGACTTTAGTTAACTACATATATAAGTATTTTCGATTTCATAATTTCCTGTTAAGGCAATTATTTCCAAGGTTTATCACTTTGATTATTATTAAATAATAATAATCCTAATCTATTTTAAATAATTAAAATAGTTAAATCTTCCTTTAAGGTTATTTAAATAATAATTAAAATTCAATAATTGTTCAATGATCAATTCTAGATAAGCAGTTGACTTATTCAACCCAAACTAGATTAATTCGTTAATCGTTTCCATTTGGTTAGTAATAAATAAAATTAACTTAAATAATCCCATTTAATTTAATTAACAATCTAATTAAATTAATAATTACAATTAGTTTAATCCTTTCTTTTTATTGATTTAAAAATCAATTTAAATAATCTTATTTTAATTTAATTAATAATCTAATTAAATTAAATAATCTTCATTAATTGTTATTTCAAACAATTAACTCCATCCTTCACAATTTGGTTAATTTTTATTAATTTGCTTATTCAACAGAATAAACTTCGATAATAATAATTAATAAATATTTATTTCTTTAATTGCTTTCGTTAAAGATAATCTATGTAAAATAGATTTCAAATCCTTCTTTAGTTATAAAAACAATTTTATAACTTTCTTCTATTGATTTACCTGACAGTAAATCAATTTCTATAAAATGATTCATTTACAGGTCATCTACCGATAATTACTGACCAATATCACTCATTGGTTAACATCACATATGTGTTGGGTTTGGGGTCAACATTCAAAAATCAATTCAGATTGATCAACAATTCATAAAAGTAAACACTATATTTGAGGAATCCGGTTGGATCCCTCCAACCTGTCCGTCCCTGCATCACAATGGGTTACCTCAATTTCAACACTATAAACAGTTCAACTAATAACAATCAACCATCAACTTATAACGGCCATTCAAGCATCAAATGATTTGTTTAATACGTTTATGATTATAAACGTAACCAACAAGGTAAGTTACCTTGTTGGAATTCAATTGTTAAAAATAACAATTTAATTTGATTAAATTAAACAAACGTTTAATTGATGAATATTTTTAAATATTCAGCATCCATTCAAACAGTCAAAAACCATCAATCAATAGCAAACATTGCACACAAATTAAAAATCCGGTTTATAAAATATAAATGGGATAACTGAGTGAGTTGAACTCACCTTGGATTTCCCATTTGACGTCAATTCGCTTCAGTTATCTTCACTCTGTCTATTCCAATGTCCCTTGTCTGGTCCGATTCTGTTCACGTATGAACACGTTATAAATTATACGTGTTATTCCCTGTTTAATTAAATATTATTAATAAACTAAAAATACTTTATTATCCTAATTTGCCATTTACGTTCGACGATGACTGTGGTTAGTACATATTAGGCCCAACAAAACTATTTCGTTGTCTGCTCTATAATGTTGCTGATAATATATATTATACTTACCAAAATGTTAGATCATGTCTTAACAATCGGTCCATGTATAAATTATTTACTATTTACGGATGTGTGTATATATAAACTAATTTAATAATCACAGTTATTACTTAATAATAATTTTTATTAAACTCTACTTAACGTTAAATAACATGTTCCTAAATTGGTTTTATCAGTGTTTGAATTGGAAAAGCATGTAACGACTTCGTTTATTGTTGCCAACAATTCATTTAGGAAGTCCAACTTGGTTAGGAATAGAAATGATTTACTTTATTAGAGGATTAAACAAACTATAATAACATGGTTATTTAAAACATTACCCATGACACTGTGCGTTCATCTCCACTTGACACGTGCTGTTCGCTCAGCCGCAACACCCTCAAACCATGATCTTTGCGCCTGCCATTTAAAACTACCAGACTTCCTCTTTCTCTTCTCCTTCTTTTACATTATTCCAACCGTGCTCCCCATGAACCCACGTCAGCTTCAGCTGCCATACCACCACAACCGGAGACCACATGACGAATAGCAGCTCACTAGAAAACACGCTGTCTGCTTTTGAACAAGACTCCTCTGTATGCTGGTGCCCTTCCACTAAGAATGCAGCTCCCCCTTCATCAACGCCAAACCGCTGCGCCAAACTCCCACCACTTTGCTTCATCTCATTCAACAGTTGCGCCATTCATGTACCCCATTTACATACTTCTTTCCTGACGCTTAATAACAGCTCCACTATGTTTACTCCTCCCACTGTACTTCACCTCCACGGAAAAGGAACGGCTACTCTTCTTCTTACCATAAACGCGAGCCTCCCTTGCAGCATACTTGCACCATGAATTCCCCCTATATGCTGCGGCTTCATGTTTTTCACGCCCCATTTCCTTTGCATGATTTCACGTTTGCAAAACACCTCCAAAGCAGCTACACGTGGTCAGCCCCATCCATGCTTTCTTCATGTATTAACTCATACGAGCGCCCTCCATTCACCATGCAGTTGAATGCTTCCTCTCCTATTCGCCTACATCTTTACTTCTTGTTAGCAGTCCACCCATTTAAACCTGACGCCATGCCATCTCCCATCTGCTTTATTTAATTCTCTCGCCATTAATTTCTTCATACATTATAACAATCGATTCCATCCATTACCCTTGAACTGCACTCATTATGGATCGCCGGAGCACCCTCCCGACAACCTTGCCACTGAACGCCAGTCCCGTCAACATGCCACCATCGGGGCTCCGCCACTCTACTGTTTTCCTACCCGTTGCTCCTCTGTAAAACTAACACACCATCTTCTATGATTCACTCCCCACGTTGCTTTCATGTTTTAACACGCTGCATACTTCCATCCTGTTGCTAAAAATGGATCCATCCTCACACACAACACGCACCCCTTCACCTTGCCATTTCCTGAAACGAGACCTCATCCATCGAACTACCGTTAAACCATTACACTATCCACACAGTTTCATTTCGGTTGGCCAAGAACTCCACACCACTACAAGCTGCTGTGTAATACCATTCCCTTTTTCCACGTCCATCTGAACTTCAACAATGAACCACACTTCGTGTCATCTCTTCTTGTCAGCGCTACATCTCAGTTTTGCAGCTCCATGCTCTTTTGTTTCTTTGTTTTGGGTTTGAGATGTTTGTTGAAAGTAGAGAGGCGGTTTGGTTTTGTTTTTTTTCTTCTCAGGAAACGAAGAATGAGGGCTGTATATATACAAGCCGATGGAGAAGATAACTATCACGTTCAATCCTACATTTAGCTAGCCATACTGCTTGAGGAATGGTGTGATTAATGTACGCAAAAATTTATGCATGTCGGTGGGTGTCTGATGGGAAATTACACTGCATAATTCATTTGAAATGACTTTGCAGAGGACATTTTAACTTAGGTGCTGACTATATATTCATTTACTTTTAACTTTGGTGTTTTATATTATACATTAGCTTATGAGAGGTTTGATTTACTATGAATATAGGGTTGTAGGTTGCTCTCCTTTAATTTAAAGTTACACGTTTTGATTAGACGTGAAACAGTGTAAAGGATGGGTCTGCATTAAAAATATAGGGTAAGGCTATTCTAAGGTTAGCTGAAAGACTCCAAGAAAGTATGGGAAGACTTAAAAGAAAGCATGGAGCGCACGTTTACAGCACAGTAACATGATAGAATGGCGGCTATACTTAGAAAAGAAGAAACCAAAAGTGTGGCTAACACCTTTTTTTTGATAAGGTAGCATTTTATTTAATTTGCACACGGTGCATCAGTCCATCGTTTTTACACCGTTGTTAACTACGTGCACCGTCAAACACTGAGACAAGACAATATTCAATAAATTAAAAACCATTTATTTTATATAATAAAATCGTTATATATTATTAACGAATTCATTATTATATTTCCAGATAAATATTTAAATTAATAAAATAATTTAAATATTCGACTACAGAAAATACGGGACGTTACATACCTTCCCCCTTAAAAGAATTTCGTCCTCGAAATTACTAAGGTAGAAAGAATGTTCCCGATCCAGTCATTTTAAAATAATATTTTTTGAATTATCAAAACAAATTCAGACTCCTTATAATTTTCCGAAAATTTTGCCAGTTCCTCCTCTACATGGGTCGATCAGAACAACTACAACTGCCACTATGGGCCTCAACTTCTCCAATAGAAAACCAAAAACCAAATGGCTAACCCAACTCGGCTATAAATTCAATCACTCCAACCAATATATATTAAGGTCCACCTGTTTGTCGGGCAACTCAATTCCACTTCCAAAGAAAATCAACTAACTGCTCTTCATCTTCCAATCTGTATTTCCAATCAACTAAACATCCTTCTGAAATCTGCACTTATCTCAATTTACAATACAAGTATCAAACTCAGGGTCAAACTCTTCAGTTTTCTTTCATAACCCATTTTATTCTCTATCCATTTTATTGAAACTTAGTTTTAATACATCAACTTCTTATTGATCTGTTCCATTAATTCTATTCAACCAATCCAATATTCAAATAACAAACAATCAAATTATTTGAATATATTCAACACTGATACTTACTGGTCTACATTCACTTTGGTTTAACATATGTTAATAACAATCGATTTATATCTAATAGATTTCCATTATTCATTCGATTTCCAAATTCCAAATTCAATTTATTTAATTCCATTTCTAAAATTAATTCTACTTAACCAGGTCAAGTTTCATTATTCATATCCAATTTGATCTGACTAATTGAATTTTCTAATCAATTCAATCCAATTTCTGAATTCATTTTAATTTCAAATTAAAATTCTCATTTGATAATTTCATATTGAAATCTCCTCAGTTATATTAAACCATTTCAATTCTTTACTCTAGTTGGTAACAACTATCCTGATAAAAATATCTGTTATCTTTACAGACTTTGAATATTTGGTCCGTAATCACTTCAAATCATTTATTTACGATTTTACATAATTTATTCATATTTTTAATAATTTTAATAAGACACTTTACAGTCGGTTTCCAATATCGGCCACAGAACTGCATCCATAGCGACCTTTTTCAAAACTGATTTAGACATATCTAAAAATCTAACAGTTAAATTTTAAATCTCTAATTATGATTCGAAAGCACTTTTTGATATGAACCCAACGGTTCTAGTTTTAGGAGAATCCGACGGTCGGATCTCCCACTACGTCCATTCGAAGTCAATGGTCGAAATTCGGGAACGGTCGCTGCGCGATACGTTCTATTCAAGCCATTTCATATATAATATATTTCGACGATTTTTCCATTTTCCAAACCTTTTTTATTCAGTTTCATTTCCAGGGTAATTCTCATCTCCATATTGAATTAACCAATTTGGTTTATAACCAATTCAATTGACTGATCGATTTTCCTCAATCAATTCCATTTCACTTCATAATTCGATTTGAATGCCAATCAAATCAAGCAAACAATCAACCAACCATTATTACTGTACTATAGAAAATTATTTCAGTTTTCTATATAAATATAATTTGGGAAAAATTATTTCATTTCCCCTCTTTATAAAACAATATCGAGTCAACTGCCAGTTCAATATGGTTACCCAACACCTGAATTGATCAATCAACCCCATATAAAACATTTTTATATAAAATTTACAATTACGCTCTCTCATATATATATATATATATATATATTCAAAATCAATCTAGGGTGTTACTAACCTTATCTCTACTGAGTTACGCCACAGAGCCAAGGTTACTACTCAACCAATAGCTTTGATACCAACTGTAGCGGCCCGGAAAATTCGACGCTCTACTTTTGACATTTAACACAAACCGTGTCAAAACTCGAGTACGGAATATCCAGAAATCTAGGAGAAAGAAGTTAGAGGATGGGAAAGATAAGATAGAACTATTAGAATAGTAGAATAAGAAGACAACACAGACTCAGAATTTCACATCGCAGCGGAATAAAATATAATATAGAAATAAATCTTTGGAAATAACTTGAATAAATATACTTACATCAGAGTACAACAGACAATCTGGACAGTTATAATAACTTGTACTCATACACAAAACACAACGGAATAAATACTGGATAATATCGTACATTTGAACTCCTCCAGCTCGTCTCTGGACTTCATAGCATTCGAAAACCTGAACCTGTACTCGGGCTAACCCGAGACATAACAAACGCCACAGATCAGTCTGGAGAACCAGCATGTGAAAAACTTACAAAGTTTAATTAACATCCATATGGATTTATAGTCCGAAATCCTTTTAAAAGAAAAGGATAATAGTAAGATCCGCCCACACATAAACACAGACGGTTTTTACCTTACTATAACCCAAATATAGTTTGATATCAAAACCCAGTGATATTATAATAGTGTCTATCAAATAAATAACCAAATAGCAGAATGCTTGCATCTCACGGTCCACATATATAGTGTATAATCAAAAACCGCGGGGCACTTATTGGAGAATGGATTCCAACTAGACAAGGTATGGGAGCACCTTCCGAACAGTGTACTCTAGAGGGTATACACCAGGGTTTAACAAGAACGTCTTGCAACCCAGCCACATATGACCGACCACTCATTTAACTTGAGTGTATCGAATATATTGCCACCTACGGTTGCATCCAACATAATCGTTCCCGAGAGATACAGAATTGAAAAGAAGTAACAAATGTTAATATTCTCTAGATTGGTGATAATACACCCTACTTGGGAATGACCCAACTAGATATGCTGCCTAGCCCAACTTTTGTAACTTCCTGGTTGATGAGGCTTGAGGCTACGTTTATCTATTAGAACATCTAGCCACCATTCACTTTGAAAGCCGCATCGTCAAATCCGTCAAATCACTAATAGACATCCACAAAAATACACTGGGCACGTTTGAAGAAATCAACGTACATGACCAACTGGAAATACTATGTAAGACACTCGTCCATACAAGTCATCCAGGAACCGGATGATCCGAAGTCACTCTCCTACTGCATCCTTGAATTACCCTATGGATCAGTAACGAGAATTCCTTGCAATCCGCAAAAACTCAACCACGACCGAACCACAGTTTAAAAACCTCTGGTAGCTAGCCAGAGAAATTCAACAACAATCCTTCCACTTATGAAGATCCACGGTCTTCAATGCTCCATCTCGATCACCTTCTTATATTTCAACGTTTACGTATTTACTGGTCGAAATGGTTTTAAAATATAATTTCGATCCCGGTCTTTCCATACCAACAATCGGCTTGGTCAGAATTTGATAGTCGGTGTTTTAACTATCAAAATAAACAACCATCATCCATAGAAAATAAAGTGGATTCCTTGGTTCAGTATACAGCGTCACTTGGCCTTTTTATTTAAACAGTTGTTAATTAAATTTCTAAGTCTCCAACCATTTGGATTATCGCCCTTTCCCATTTCTTATTTCTAAATCAAATGGTTCAACTTATAATTTCTTTGAATTATAGTTTATATATCCTTCATGGAAATATATTTTTAATCCCCTTAATCACCGTCGTTTCCAAACTAATATCATCCTTGGATAATCATGAAGTCATTACAAGTTGGGGTATTCTATTTACCTCTCAGACCTTGAGACGACAACGTTCTTACCTTCGGAATGTATAGAAGTTTATCAACGAATAACTCTTTCCAATAATTAACCCAACACTTCTACTTATTATATGATTTTAAAACATGGCTTTTAACTCTATTTATTCTCTTTTGAAAACACTTTTCAAAATCATGCTTTCTCAATTTTAAACATCTCTATCTTCATATCGTTAGGCTTTTAAATTAGCTTTTCTCTTCCTTCAGATCGTCCATCCCACTTTGAACTCATTTCGACTTATATAACATAAATCTATTTACAATATTCCTTTATAATCATCCCTTTTGATTTATAGAAATTCAATCAAAAGATTTCTTAATATGAGTTCATATTAAATATTAATTTGTTTACGACTTTAGTCAGCTACACATATAAGGCTTTTCGATTTCATAATTTCCCGTGAAGGCACTTATTTCCAAGGTTTATCACTTTGATTATTATTAAATAATAATAATCCTAATCTATTTTAAATTATTAAAATAGTTAAATCTTTTTTTTGGCAAAGCCGACGGGGTTGAGTTGTCCCCTTCCACTTTATTGATAACCAAAAGACAAGTACAAAGTTACAGAGCAAGAAAAAGGAAAAAAAAGAAGATATAGTAACAGGCTATCGAACATAACGAAAACAACACAACAGAACGATAAAAACCTCAACTCAACAAAACTCAAACTCTCAAATCCAGATGCCCGGATCGTAGACTTGAGACATTAGTTCAATTCCGTTCCTAAGCTTCCGCATCACAAATTTCCTGATCTGAACGTTCGCTATTGCCTTTGTTTGGTTGAAGATTCTGTCATTTCTTATTTTCCAAATACAGAGAATAAATTTCTTTAAAATATAAGCTAATAGCTTAGCTTTCCCATCACCTCTAACTATATGTTTATGGAGACTGTTCCATTCCTCTTGACTACTGATACTAGCATCGAGTCTATCAGCTTTGATCATAACTTCGTTCCAAATAATGTAGATGTGTGGACATTAGAAGTATAGGTGCTTAATAGTCTCGGGTTCCTATTCATAGAAGCTACAGTATATCGGCACCAAAATTCCTCTAGATACGAGCTTCACCTTGGTAAACAGGGCATTGTGCAGCACCTTCCACAGGAACAGATTTTCCCTCGCTTCATTAGCACCGCTCCAAATAATTTTCTGCCAAATAAAAGAGGGCATAGATGATGTACTGGTAAAAGAAATGTACATATGCTTAATGGAGAAGGATTCACCTGGCCACTTCCAAACTGTCCGATCAGTAGAGTTGGTGAAAGCAGGCGTTGCATTGATCCTCCTCCAAAGCGCATTACATGCAGTGGAGGGAGTTCTCGGCAGGTTGAAAATAGTTAAATCTTCCTTTAAGGTTATTTAAATAATAATTAAAATTCAATAATTGTTCAATAATCAGTTCTGGATAAGCAGTTGACTTATTCAACTCAAACTAGATTAATTCGTTAATCGTTTCCATTTGGTTAGTAATAAATAAAATTAACTTAAATAATCCCATTTAATTTAATTAACAATCTAATTAAATTAAATAATTACAATTAGTTTAATCCTTTCTTTTTATTGATTTAAAAATCAATTTAAATAATATTATTTTAATTTAATTATTAATCTAATTAAGTTAAATAATCTTCATTAATTGTTATTTGAAACAATTAACTCCATCCTTCACCATTTGGTTAATTTTTATTAATTTGCTTATTCAATAGAATAAACTTCGACAATAATAATTGATAAATATTTATTTCTTTAATAGCTTACGTTAAAGATAATCTATGTAAAATAGATTTCAAATCCTTCTTTAGTTATAAAAACAATTTTATAACTTTCTTCTATTGATTTACCTGACGGTATATCAATTTCTATAAAATGATTCATTTACAGGTCATCTACCGATAATTACTGACCAATATCACTCATTGGCTAATATCACATATGTGTTGGGTTTGGGGTCAACATTCAACAATCAACAATCAATTCAGATTGATCAACAATTCATATAAGTAAACAATATATTTGAGGAATCCGGTTGGATCCCTCCAACCTGTCCATCCCTGCATCACAATGGGTTACCTCAATTTCAACACGATAAACAGTTTAACTAATAACAGTCAACCATCAACTTATAACGGCCATTCAAGCATCAAATGATTTGTTTAATACGTTTATTATTATAAACATAACCAACAAGGTAAGTTACCTCGTTGGAATTTAATCATTAAAAATAACTATTTAATTTGATTAAATTAAACAAACGTTTAATTGATGAATATTTTTAAATATTCAGCATCCATTCAAACAGTCAACAACCATCAACCAATAGCAAACATTGCACACAAATTAAAAACCCGGTTTATAAAATATAAACGGGATAACTAAGTGAGTTGAACTCACCTTGGATTTCCCATTTGACGTCAAAATAGTTCGCTTCAGTTACTTTCACTCTGTCTGTTCCAATGTCCCTTGACTGGTCCGATTCTGTTCACGTATGAACAAGTTATAAATTATACGTGTTATTCCCTGTTTAATTAAATATTATTAATAAACTAAAAATACTTTATTATCCTAATTTGCCATTTACGTTCGACGATGACTGTGGTTAGTACATATTAGGCCCAACAAAACTATTTCGTTGTCTGCTCTATAATGTTGCTGATAATATATATTATACTTACCAAAATGTTAGATCATGTCTTAACAATCGGTCCATGTATAAATTATTTACTATTTACGGATGTGTGTATATATGAACTAATTTAATAATCACGGTTATTACTTAATAATAATTTTTATTAAACTCTACTTAACGTATAATAACATGTTCCTAAATTGGTTTTATCAGTGTTTGAATTGGAAAAGCATGTACCGACTTCGTTTACTGTTGCCAACAATTCATTTAGGAAGTCCAACTTGGTTAGGAATAGAAATGATTTACTTTATTAGAGGATTAAACAAACTATAATAACATGGTTATTTAAAACATTACCCATGACACTGTGCGTTCATCTCCACTTGACACGTGTTGTTCGCTCAGCCGCAACACCCTCAAACCATGATCTTTGCGCCTGCCATTTAAAACTACCAGACTCCCTCTTTCTATTCTCCTTCTTTTACATTATTCCAACCGTGCTCCACATGAACCCACGTCAGCTTCAGCTGCCGTACCACCACAACCGGAGACCCCATGACGAACAGCAGCTCACTAGAAAACACGTTGTCTGCTTTTGAACAAGACTCCTCCGTATGCTGGCGCCCTTCCACTAAGAATGCATCTCCCCCTTCATCAACGCCAAACCGCTGCGCCAAACTCCCACCACTTTGCTTCATCTCGTTCAACAGTTGCACCATTCATGTACCCCATTTACATACTTCTTTCCTGAAGCTTATTAACAGCTCCACTATGTTTACTCCTCCCACTGAACTTCACCTCCACGAAAAAGGAACAGCCACTCTTCTTCTTACCATAAACGCGAGCCTCCCTTGCAGCATACTTGCACCATGAATTCCCCCTATATGCTGCAGCTTCATGTGTTTCACGCCTTATTTCCTTTGCATGATTTCACGTTTGCAAAACTCCTCCAAAGCTGCTACACGTGTTCAGCCCCATCCATGCTTTCTTCATGTATTAACTCACACGAGCGCCCTCCATTCACCATGCAGTTGAACGCTTCCTCTCCTATTCACCTACATCTTCACTTCTTGTTAGCAGTCCACCCATTTAAACCTGACGCCATACTATCTCCCACCTGCTTTATTTATTCTCTCGCCGTTAACTTCTTTATACGTTAAAACAATCGATTCCATCCATTAACCTTGAACTGCACTCATTATGGATCGCCGGAGCACCCTCCCGACAACCTTGCCACCGAACGCCAGTCCCGTCAACGTGCCACCATCAGGGCTCTGCCACTCTACTGTTTTCCTACCCCTTGCTCCTCTGTAAAACTAACACACCATCTTCTATGATTCACTCCCCATGTTGCTTTCATGTTTTAACACGCTGCATACTTCCATCCTGTTGTTAAAAATGGATTCATCCTCACACACAACACGGCACCCCTTCACCTTGCCATTTCCTGAAGCGAGACCCCATCCATCGAACTGCTGTTAAACCATTACACCATACACACATTTGCATTTCGGTTGGCCAAGAACTCCACACCACTATAAGCTGTTGTGTAATACCATTCCCTTTTTCCGTGTCCATTTGAACTTCAACAATGAACCGCACTTCGTTTCATCTCTTCTTGTTAGCGCTACATCTCAGTTTCGCAGCTCCGTTCTCTTTTGTTTCTTTGTTTTGGGTTCGAGATGTTTGTTGAAAGTAGAGAGGCAGTTTGGTTTTGTTTTTTTTCTTCTCAGGAAACGAAGAATGAGGGCTGTATATATACAAGCCGATGGAGAAGATAACTATCACGTTCAATCCTACATTTAGCTAGCCATATCGCGTAGAGGAATGGTGTGATTAATGTACGCAAAAATTTATGCATATTGGTGGGTGTCTGATTGGAAATTACACTGCATAATTCTTTTGAAATGACTTTGCAGAGGATATTTTAACTTAGGTGCTGACTATATATTCATTTACTTTTAACTTTTGTGTTTTATATTATACATTAGCTTATGGGAGGTATGATTTACTATGAATATAGGGTTGTAGGTTGCTCTCCTTTAATTTAAAGTTACACGTTTTGATTAGACGTGAAACAGTGTAAAGGATGGGTCTGCATTAAAAATATAGGGTAAGGATATTCTAAGGTTAGCTGAAAGACTCCAAGAAAGTATGGGAAGACTTAAAAGAAAGCATGGAGTGCACGTTTACAGCACAGTAACATGATAGAATGGCGGCTATACTTAGAAAAGAAGGAACCAAAATTGTGGCCAACACATTTCTTTTTTTTTTATTTGATAAGGTAGAATTTTATTTAACTTGCACACAGTGCATCAGTCCATCGTTTTTTGCACTGTTGTTAACTACGCACACCGTCAAACAGTGAGCCAAGACAATATTCAATAAATTAAAAACCATTTATTTTATATAATAAAATCATTATATATTATTAATGAATTCATTATTATATTTCTAGATAAATATTTAAATTAATAAAATAATTTAAATATTCAACTACAGAAAATACGGGACATTACAACTTGTGTATCTTATAGCCGTTCGAAGGCGGGAGTTTTCGGGTCATCTCAGTTATCTAGACCCACACACGAACGTACTACCTACTATAACCCGAGTTCCATAATAGGGTTGCATCCAATGCACGAAACTCGATCGGGAGCTTTCAATATCTGTAAAGGACAGCTTTATCAGCCCTACAATACAAATATTCACATATGGTCTGTCTTTTCACGGTGGCTATGGACCTACCTTGTCCCCTCCCTCTACTAATGGAACACTTCTTCAAGAGTTAAGTGACGTGCCCTTTATCAACCAATCTAATATCCAATTTGTGTGTCCCGCAACCAACGTCCCGATAGTGAAAGATCATAGGTCTGTAGGTTTAGCTCTAGTCTTTCCGCATCCAACTGACTGTCGATGATAGGTATTCGATGATTATTATCCTTAATTTGGTCATGATCAACCTCTTCCACTGGCGAGACAAACCGCCGAATCACTTAACCCCATCTGCCACATCCTTCTGACTTCCACACCATAGTTGCAGTCAAGGTATACTCATCGGATGGTACCATACATACCAAACATGTATGGGTACATCCCTGAGACCGACCGCACAGAGGACCATCACAGAGTACCCTACCATGTCCCGTAGAAGCCACATGCTTCCCTATAGTCCCATAGGATAATCAGTTGGACGTGCTCGTCTCGTGTCTCCAGACACCACGATGATCTACCTCGTTATGTTCTCCATCTCCATACGTACGGACTTGTTCCAGCGCATCACGCCATCGCATTATTAGATCCTACGTCTAATATCTTGTCATGCACTTGTTTTATCTCATCGCATTTGCTGATTTTCTTGATTATCTGCATATTTACTTTTATTCAAGTTACTTGGTATATTAGCACACAATTAGCTGCTTACTTTCTTTAACCAGCTCTATGCCGCCGGAGAGGTTTTCCGCTTATTATTTATTACATGTATTAGACTTAATACTTCCAATTATAAGTCCACCAATATTAAGCCTACTTTATCCTTTGTTTTTTAATCATAACCCTGTTGTCACAACTTGTTAAAGTTTTTTACTTATTTACTTAGTTCTATTAACTAAGGTTTATTAATAAGTTCACTTTTCTAAATTATAACCTATATTATAATATATTTTGTCATTAAGACAAGCCTACCTATTATATTTCATTCTCATTCATATAATTAATTATAATAGGTTATATTCCCCGTCCATTACAATTTTTCTTAGATTACTTAATATGAATCAACTTTTACTGTTGTAATCTTTCTTTAATTACCGTCATGTACACTTTTATTATTTCAGGAAAATATTTCACATACCTCATTAGATTTGTCAGCAGAAAGGTGTAATGATCTATTTCCATATTATACACCGGTTAAGATCTGTAGATGCAAGCTATTTCTTTTATTTTCAGTGTGGACATATTTTATTTGATTAGTGTGCAATAAGGTAAAAGAATCCTTATTTCACACTAATCTCTTTTTCCTTTCTTTTCTTGCAACCACGTTCTCAGGAATTTTGTCGTTATGTAAATGTATCCATATCCCCCCAAATCCAATTAACTCGGTCAGCTACAAATTTCACCTTTTTATTTTCTGGGTTAATTGTTAAATTTTTGTTTTCATATACCATTTACAATTACAATAAATTTTAGATACGAAATTAGGCATACTAATTATTTTTCCATTATTCCCAGTTTCACCTAATTCTGTTTACGACATACCCAATTTGACATTAAATAACAATCTTAAAAACATAATCATAATTATTGTAAATTCCACAATTTCAGTATTACAATAATACTCAATCCAAATAGATGATTAATGGAATAGATTTGTACAACAGCAATATTCTTAACGTACTTAGAAATAGATTATAGCACAATTACCACAAATTCCAATTATTTATCACGTTAAGAATTTCAAGGAATGTAAACAATAAATATACCGTTATCAAAAGATATAATTTTAAATCCACTCACCGAACTGCTTTCCAATCCTTGAATCTGATTCAGATCTATTGTTCCGTGGTTTTCGTAATTCAATCTAATATTGAAATAACAACATATTCACAAATATGATGCTAAAAAGAAAGAAAGATATATAGATAGAATTTATAATACTTCAATTCATAGAATTTACCTCACATAGACAAGAAATCTGAACACCTATATTGTAGATCTATAATCTTTGTCTTCAAATCTTGAATTAGAATCCCTAAAAGCTAATATTATAATTTCTGAAAGAATTGGAGAAGAAAGAAAATGGTAGAGCCTTGGCATTGTCTCAGAAAATGTGAATTGGAGGCTAGGCTCTATTAGTCTATTTATAGATGTACAAGAGATTCTGGTCTGACGAATTAAATATAATAAAATCTGAATGTACAAGGGGAAAATATAACGTCAGTTCGCTCAGATATTGGACATTAACGTTAATTTTTCCAAATATTGATTTCTTGTTAAATGTTGTTGATAACTTTCTTCTCTTTCTGAAAATTGCTTATGCAATTTATTTTCTTCCATTTAATATGTATCCTAATTTCAAATGCAGCTATCTCCTTGTCTATTTTTCTTTCATTATACATTATTACTTTCTGCACTTAAATAGCACTTTAATTTCAATTTTTGAATTTATGTGTATATATATTTACGCACAATGTTCATTTCTTTTCAAAATTCAAATGGAGTTACGCTGGCATTTATTTCTTGCTCAATTCGATTGATTACAAGTTACTTTTTGAATTTCTTATTCATATATATATACACACACACATACACATATATATATGTGTGTGTGTGTGTGTATATATATTTATACTTACCTACATATATATAATTTTCCTTATGTCCATATATATATATATATTTCTCTTAGAACATGCATTTCTTTAGCCTTCCCTCTAAAATTAAGAATATGACGTTGACGGGATTCGAACTTACACCACTCACATGGGAGAGACATGCCTCTACCAACTGGACTACATAAGCATTTGTTCATAAGACTAAAAATATTAGTAGCCATTGCTTTCTTTGAGTTCCTCTTTTATCTTCTTTTTCACGTCTGTTCTAATACTTCATTTAAAGATATCTTTTCAATTTTAAATCCATTTTCTACAAACCATAGGTCTAAATTGATCAGAAATTCGTCGCGGACGTAATGACGATAATTCCATGATCAGATTCCGAAATTTTTCCAAATTTTGTTTTATTGTTTAGTTAAAAATACGGTGTTACAGACATACCACCCTTAGGAAATTTTGTCCCCAAAATTTGGTAAGGGTAAAAATTAAGTAGTTTCTCACATAATTTACAACCATCATGTGTACATCCAATTTTGCAGCTATTCTTCACTTGTGCAAAGTGTAATACAACATAATAATACATGAATGCAATGAATGTCTAAGCGGTACCTCCTATATGAGTGCAAAATTTTCTTGAAAACCCTTTTGAAAACATGATGCATACATCCTATATATACTGGCAATTTCTATATGAATGAAATATTTTGAATATCAAAATACTTTTTCATCCAATTTTCCTACACTCTTACCAGGTAAAAGCGTAGTTCATCCAATTTTTACATCCAAACCCAATCAACCAACTTTAAATTTTCGAATTATAGAAAATTCTAATTTTCTAAACTTGACTTTTGTGTTACAAAAAGGTAGAAAATGAAAAGCTTCACATCTTCCATTTCTCTTTTATGTACCTTTTCTGTCTGTACTTGGATTTTATGCAATTATTATATAAAGATTTCCTATCTTCCTATCCAAGTACAGTTTACATAAGAAAATTTTCTTTGTTATAAAATTTCTTTTTCCAACTGACTTTAGAAAGATCCATTCTTTTTTTTTCTATTTCTCACAATTTTCCATTTTTCTCAATTGTCATATTTATTGTTTTATTGGATTTGTTGTTTTCTTCTAGTTATGTCATCACCTTTTCCATCAATTATTTAACTTAATCCACTGATTTAAGCTTATTTTAAATAAGCCTCCTAATTCTATCAAAACAAAAATAGGAAAACAAGCACACTACACAGCTACTACAAAGGGCTAAGAATCCTAGGATCATGTTCCCACTGACAAAGAAAAATACAAACCACAGGATCTAAACAACTCGCTTGCCCTTTACCATCTACTAGTCACAGTCCTTGCTGTGTACTAACAGTCTTTTCCAAGCAACAAACTAGGCTCTATAGTGCTTACGCACTCTATGGGAATTTACTATTATTCCAAAATAATTCTGGCTATTTACTTTGTAGCCTCAAAAATTATTCTTTGTCTTTCCTAGATACTAATCCTTACCTACTCAATGTAACACCCCACCTCCGCTAGGGTCACTCACAAAGGGAATGCACTAGTTTTGGTGGAGTATTATCTAGGTAAACATACACAGAGATATCACAAGGCAGAACATAAAAAAAGCAGCGGTAGAAATTAAAAACCAATTTTTTATTACTTTCAAGAAAAGAGTCAAAACCCCATATATCCAAGGTACAAATTATTCCATTACATCAAGTTCCAAATAAAGAAGCATAAACTTAAGATAACAAAAGTAAATTATTCCCCATAAATAGCAGAAGCAGCCATAGCATAGCTCAAGACCAAACCGTACATGAGCTGACAGAAAGCAAGCTAAATACAAGCTAAGAGCTAGTGTTTCCTCCCTGAGAACCTGGGGGAGGGGGACGAAAGAAAAAGAGGCGAAAGAAAAAGGGTCAGTCATAAGACTGGTAAGCCCTAGTGACTTTCAGTATAAAAACTAGTAAAGGTAACATGACATGCGAAAACTGGAATTAAACATAAAGATGATAACAGGACTGATATGATAATTAAGATAACAAGATAAGTCAAGTCTAGCATCGTATAGTATTAATCATGAAATGATCCCTTGGCCCAGTGTCATGAAGTGACCCATTACGGGGGCCTACGGTACGATCTACTAATCGATCGACTCCCTACAAGTTCTAGCTCGTCATGTGTCTGTGTCATACGACCCTATCCTGAAATGTAGTCACCTGTGCTAGGTCCACCATAGGGTGTATCAAGCCATATGGTGCCAACCACCGACACGAATCAAGCACGCACAGTGTAAACCTACGGGTGCCCAATGCATGCTTTTTCAACTCCGGACTACGTGCACGACCATAGTCCGCCTGAACCTACAATGGCGCACCTACTCAGCCATCGTTCTAGTCGCATACAATCAGCCCAGTAATCGTGCCCCACCCTGCCTAGTCCCAGGGTATCGTGATACATCCAAGTGGGTTATTGCTGAAAAGGACCGCGTAACTAGGGTTTCTAATGGGTTAAGTGTTGTCATTCAAATTCGTGACTTAACCCTACCCAAATCATGTATCAAGTTGGTTAAGAGTGTTCAAGCAGTTCATGAGTTAACCCTATCAAATCATCATGTCAAATTGGTTAAGTATATTCAAATGGTCCATGACTTAACCCTATCATGTGGCATTAATTCGTTAATGCACCCCAACCTCTCACATTAGACTAATTATTGTGGTCACTGGATTTGCCGGGCGGTTCCGGGTAGATTTACACCACAACATAATTTAACCTCGGGTTTTACGTGCGATATGACCAATTACTCACATTGGATCCTATTGTTTGTAGTCACTGGATTTGCCAGGCGGTTCCGGGCAGATTTACACTGCAAACTCAACCCAACCTCGAGTTGGCCGTTTTCAAATTCATTCTAAGTGTCATGTCCAGATTCAAGTTTTCGAGTCTAAATTCATGTCAAGTTTTCAGGTCATTTTCATGTCAAATCGTGTCAAGTTCATGTCCATATCCAGGTTCAAGTTATAACAACATTCATGTTCAAGTTCAAAGCCAATTCATGTTTTACCTAATCTACCCAAATCGTATTCCCATCGCACGTAAACTCGAATCGATACAAATAAATCTAATTATGGAATAACATAAAAAGGGACGGGTATAAGGTGGAAAAGTGATTACTAGCATAACATGGTATAACTTGAGATAAATGATTATAACATTACTGGCATATGGAATATCGGCCTCAAACATAAAGATTCCAAATCTAGCAAAATAAAGTGCTAGTCAAGAAAACAGTTGACATAAGGTGATAGTCATGGTAACATTTGACATAAGGTGATAGTCATAAACTTGTGACTAATAGCAGATTCAACATTGCAAGCATGATAATATGAGGGTTTTTTCTTTTTGATTACAACATGAATAGTCCCCAAATCAATGTCATAGTAATATACCCAAAAGTCAAGATCCAAGATGAACAAGAATGGATGTAAAACAGTCATCATACACAGCTCCAATTTCAATTTACAACATATTCATATTGCATTTACAGTTTAAATCTAAAAGTGACTGGGGCTTACAGATCGTGGTTCGAGAATTAGAAAAAGAAAGTCAATGTTGAATCTTTATGTGCTTAGTCAAGTCCTAACATAAATCCCCAAATCAGCAATTCTCTTAACGTAGTTTCGACATAGAAGAAGTAGTCCCTTTCTCTAACTTTTCAACCAGAATTATAGCAGCATAAGGTCGGAGAGAATTTTGTGTAAAGAGACTAGTGTTAGGGGTTGTTTATATAGGGTTAGGTCAACGAATGTAGACAGAAACTGTAACACCCCGTATTTTCTGTAATTGTATAAGTAACAAATCAGAGAATAATTAAATTATAAAATAAGAATCAAGGGAAATGGGTTGCGCCATTGCGTTCATCTGTAGGCTCGACTTAAAATTGAGTAAAACTCGTTAAAAGAACCTCGAATAATCTGCTGTAACTTGTATAGAAGTTTAATCTGTTAAATAAACAGAATTAGTCTAATATCTGGAAAATCTGTATTGGAATGAATTGGCTATGACACGAGGTTAGACTCTGTTTGCGATAGAAGCCTGCCCGGAACCAACCGGCTTAACCAGCAACCACAAACTGTCAGTCTAATGTGAGAGGTCATAGGCATAACTAAAATATGCTTAGACACGAGGTTAGGTCTGGCTTGTGGCAAAAGCCTGCCCGGAACCGCCCGGCATATCCAGCGGCCACAAGCTACCGACCCAATGTGAGAGGTCTGTGCATTAATATTTAATTAATGCAAATCTGGGATAAATATGATGTCTAAAACGTGTTGCGTGGATAGGGTTAAACCAATTGGACTAATGAATTTAACAAACCCGTTCGTGAATCTGTAGGCCCAATTACAAAGTTAGACAAATCTGTAAATCTGTTAAATCTGTATATCTGATCCGTTAGTCTGAAAACTTGTCTGATCTGTGAACTAGTTGATCTGAACTCTGTATGTCTGAACTTGTAAACAAGTTAATCTGAAATCTGTTAGTTTGGGGACACAAGGTTATGAGGGAAATTACGTGTGTCATCTGTTGTGTGGGACCCATATTAGTCAGTAACCCTTTCTGGTATCAAAACTTTGACCCAACAGTAGGTAGGGTCCGGGCACGCTTACTGAACTAATTATAAGTGGTTCATTCTGATAATGGAGAGGGGTGTCGATGGTGCGTTCCAATCGGGTCATGTGCGTGAATGGATCCCGGTCTGCCTCTAAAGATGTAAGACGCTGTGACATCTGTAAATAGGCCTGTGCCAATTGGTAGTCACTTTAGGGAGTGATACACCCTATTGTGGAGCCGACACAGGGTATTTATGTATTAGGGAGCCGATCGCTTGGGGTAGGGTTTTAGGGTACACTTAGTTCTGTCTGTTTCTGTTTGTACCGTCTATTTCTGTTGGGTGGCAACACCTGTCTGCGTGGTACCGTCTATTCGGGTGGTAAAGGCCCATTTACTAGTGTACACCTAATTCTACATTCTGTTTCCGTAGGGATTAATATGTTTCTGTCTGTTTCTGTTCGGGTGGTAAAGGCCCATTATCAGCATTCTGCTTCTGTCTGTTGGGGTAGGGTTTTAGGGTACACTTAGTTCTGTCTGTTTCTGTTTGTACCGTCTGTTTCTGTTGGGTAGCAACACCTGTCTGCGTGGTACCGTCTATTCGGGTGGTAAAGGCCCATTTACTAGTGTACACCTAATTCTACATTCTGTTTCCGTAGGGATTAATATGTTTCTGTCTGTTTCTGTTCGGGTGGTAAAGGCCCATTATCAGCATTCTGCTTCTGTTTGTTTCTGTTCGGGTGGTAAAGGCCCATTATTAGCTTTCTGTTTTTGTGGAAATTATTCTGTTCCTGTTTCTGCTTCAGTTTAGACATTAGGGTGACACCTAATCTTGTTATACTAGTATTAGTGCATAGAAATGAAAAGTAATATTATTCTGTTCCTTCTGTTTAACCTAAGTACATTTGCTGCTCCTGTTACTGTTATCTCTCATCCAGTTTTATTTGCATGCCATGATTATTATTATCTGTTCATATACTGAAAGTCACTGGACTAGCCAGACTTTATGTCTGACCTAGCTTGTTTTTTCCCCTTTTTCTTCCGTTCCCCCTGGTTTTCCAAGGAAGGAATACTTTAGCTTGATCCAGATTTCTTCTGCTTGAAATACTTAGAGTGCTTAAAGTATGGCTTGACTCCTTATGGCAGCTTCTGTGGGGATTATGATTTTAAAGTTTTGTACTCTGATGATTTTCTGAACAAGGCTGATGTTTATGTACTTGAATTTTTGGGAAAGATGTAACCAAACTGATTTCTGTTTTCCGCTGTAATAAAGTTATAATTTCTCAAGTATTATTTATCTGTCTTGTAAATTTCTGTTCTGTCTACTAAAACGCTCCACCAAAGTTAATGCATTCCCTTTGTGAGTGACCTTAATGGAGGTGGGGTGTTACACTTGGTATCAGAGCTGAAGGTTACCAGATTTGATAAAAAGTTTTGAAAACTATTTTCAAAAAGGTTTTGAAAAGGAAGTATTTTCGAAAAATAAAGTTTATTTTGAAAAACATAATCCCCAAAGAGCCATATATCTATCTTTTTCGTTCTCCGTTTTAAATCTTTTTCTTTCATTCCAGCATGTCTGGGAATTTTAACTTTCCAGAGAGCGTGCCAATACCTGGCTGGTTCAGGAGGTACTTAGAGGCTAGGGCCAACGATGCAGGCCCAGCAGATATTCCTCCTCCAGCTGCAGCGATTCCCCATCCTCCGCCCCCTCCTCGTGCAATTGCTTTTTCAAAGACCTATAAAGATTTTAGGGCCATGGGTGGAAAGGATTTCAAGGGAACTGAATCATTCGTAGAAACGAGGAACTGGATCATGGAAACTGAGGATCTGTTCGTTATCTTCGAGGTGGACGATAGGCAGAAGGTACAATTGGCGGTATGGTTGCTCAAGGACGAAGCTTCCTACTGGTGGGAAATCACTAACGCTGAGAGGCCAGTTGAAACATGGATGGATTTCAAAACAAGGTTTTAGACGAAATTCCTCTGGCAAGCTGAACGAAGTCTACAACTAGAAAAGTTCTTATCTCTTAAGCAAGGAAGTATGACGGTCAGGGAATACGTCAATCAGTTCAACCAACTGGCTAGGTTCGGATTAGATTTAGTCAACACCCAGCATAGAAAGGCTCTCCGCTTTGTTAAAGGATTGAATGAGCCACTGCACAGCTTAGCCATGACCTATGTACCCATGGGAGCGACTTACGAGAGATTGGTGGATATGGCACTACTGCACGAGGAAGACAACGGCAAGAAAGAAGAGGCAAAGAAGGAAGAACCACATAACAAGAAAGCATGGCCCAAAAAGGAAACACAAAAGAAGGGTGAAAAATCTGAAGAAAAGAAGGAGAAAAAGTGCTTTACTTGTGGGAGCCCGACTCATCTGAACAAGGATTGCAGAAAAAGAAAGGGCACTTGCTTCAACTGTGGTGAGATGGGACACTTCACTAGGGACTGTCCAAAGAAACGAGGACAAGGGCAGAGGGCAGGACCGACTTCTGGAAGGCAGGCGAACACTCTCGAGGCTAATGGATAGGATAGAAGTAGGAAAACTTTCTATAGGAGGTTTAATTTCTTTATCTGATTTTTGAGTTAAAACTCTTTTCTGATTCTGGCATTTCGATTCTGTAATCGATACTCTGCACTTGAATACTAGTATTGTTTCTGATTTTGCTGTAGACTCAGACCCATAAGGGTTATGACTCATCTGTTGGTAATAGGTTGGGGGTATCTGTGTTAGGCATCAAGTCGATTGTAATGCATACATTCTGGGTTTTTAAGGATATAGTGGGATTTTCCCATGCTTAGTTTTCTAAGAATCATTCGATAATCTGATCTGTACTAGTAGTCTGTAAGCATCTGGATATTTCTGAAAAGGTTAAGATTTCCAGTTTTGACATTGTCTAAAGAGGGTAATCCTCTGGGCATCAATCTGATTTTGATCTCGGTCTTCGGGGCGGATACTTAGGGAATTTGTCTCTCAACCAAGGTCTAATGGAAACCAAGTTTTTGTTTTATCTGTACTCGCTTCCATCATTCGACTGTATCCTATCGATCGAGTCTTCGACCTATAGGTAGGAATCCTATGGATGTAAACATGTGTTTGAGACATGTTATGTTTGATGGTTGCAAGTGGATGCAAGTGGTTGCTAGTGGTTGCTCGTGGATGCATATACACATACTAGGCACTAGATCGGCTCGAAAACACTCTCATACTGCATATGGATGTGTGAGCATTTTCAATTTTTATGGATGCAAAGTGGTTGACTCATCACATGGATGTTGCATTTGGATGAATGATTGCGCACACATTTAGAAATAATATGTATCAAATAGGAAGATTGCATACATGTTGGACTCATGACACTGACATAGTTCGCATTAAGGAGGTCAACTGAATCATTGGACCGCCTGATCTTTGCTTAGATAAGGAACATATACACACACTTTTGCATATGTTCATACCACATTAGAAGTTTTCTAAGGACAATGGATGCTTGTGGATGATGGTTGAGTAGATGGATGAC
The DNA here is from genome assembly GCA_030737875.1 of Allium sativum. Taxonomy (NCBI): domain Eukaryota; kingdom Viridiplantae; phylum Streptophyta; class Magnoliopsida; order Asparagales; family Amaryllidaceae; genus Allium; species Allium sativum. The sequence continues at coordinate 747,327,125 of CM060915.1, forward strand.
TGGATGGTAGGACACATTCTTCTCAACTTGAAGATTTCGGGGACGAAATCCTATAAGGAGGGGAGAATGTAACACCCCGTATTTTCTATAATCGTATAAGTAACAAATCAGTGAATAATTAAATTATAAAATAAGAATCAAGGGAAACGGGTTGCGCCATTGAGTTCATCTCGAAATTCTGCTTGGAAACGAGTCTGAGTTTTCGAGAAACGGAGTCCGCATGAGGGAGATATGACCCTCCGAAGTTTCAGAAAATTTCAGAATCGAAAATAGCTCGAAAATTTGAATTCAAATTCGAATTCAAACCCAGAAGCGGGCCGGGCGGGAAATTTCCCGCCCAGGACCCAGGTCGACTGGGTGGTCGACTGGGTAGTCGACCTACCCCTGACCAGGTCGACTGGGTAGTCGACCTACCCCAGACCAGGTCGACCATAGTGTCGACCTGCTCCCGAAACCCACTTTCTGAACCTGATGCATTCTGATGTATTTAGACTTGTTTTCTGTCTAGATTCGTCCGTCTAATCCTATATAAACAGCCCCCTAGCCTCATTTTCTCTACACAATTTCATTCTGTCTATATTCTGCCTCTGTTCTAATTGAAAATAAAAATGGCGTCGCTACCCTGCTGGAATCAAAACTTGGACTGATGCATCTTCTTCCAACCTGAATAGAATTAGAAGCTAAATCAAATTTCAAATCCAAGTTTAGAGCTTCAACAACAATTCAGCCTTTCTGCATCAACACTAGTTTATTATCCTTTCTTAAAACCACGAAAGGCAAGTATAGTTATTTTCCGCTATAAACGTTAATTATGATTGTGACATGAACTGTATATCTGAATTTGAGGTTATGTCTGTTCTGTTCTGTTTAGATCTATCTTATTCTGTATCTCTTTCTTCTTTCTGTTCTATAGCCAGGCTACTACCAGCCTGAGCCAAATCTTATAAGAGATTAACGCGCGAACGCTAAAATGTTTGGGACAAATAATGAATGATGCATAATTGGACAGGACTGATTCGAGGACATGACATAAAATCCGAGGCATATAATTGGACATGTGGCATATTTAACATATGACTTGAGATTGAGGCATAAAATATATTGGACTTATGACTTAGGATTCGGGCGTAGATTTAACCGAAAAAATGAAACTAATTTAGATACATAGTACATGTTGTAATCTAGATCTGTAGTTAATTTGAGAAATAAACATATGTTAGATCTAGATCTGTTCATACTAGGTATGATAATCTGTGATTTAGGAGAAGGGGAATTATAGGACAACTTGAAACTTGGGGGCATAATGCATGTTTTAAATCAAGGTCTGACGTTAGAGTTTAAAGATAATTTACAACATGTTATGCATGAATAGGTAATGCATGTTGAGGACATACTACATGTTATAGTTTAGAAATCTAGATTTTTGGACATATTCTTTTATGAAAAAAAATCATGACTTGAAAAAGGGATATGTGACTTAGGCATAAAGACCCATACAAAAATATGATAACTATTAATGTGAATGCGCCTAAATAAGGGTTTTTGGATATCTGGCATTATAGGCTATAATCTGGCATAATTCATATTGTTTATCGTGATTTATGGAGAATATTCTGTACTTTGTAATGTTTGATTAGGAGCATATGTGGCAAGTGAGTTTAGGCTAAATTTATGATTAGGCAAGATATGATAGATATATATACATATAATCTGCTAAATCTGTTATATTGCCTAATTCTGCTAGTTCTGTTATATTGCCTAAACTGCTAATTATGTTAACTTGCCTTATCTGCTAAATCTGCTAAATAGCCTAATCTGCAAGATCTGTTATCTGTTTAATCTGTTGAATGACGTAATTTGTTAGAACTGAAATGCTGAAAATTTGAAGTATGTGAATCTGTAGGCTCGACTTAAAATTGAGCAAAACTCGTTAATAGAACCTCGAATAATCTGCTGTAACTTGTACAGAAGTTTAATCTGTTAAATAAACAGAATTAGTCTAATATCTGAAAAATCTGTATTGGAATGAATTGGCTATGACACGAGGTTAGACTCTGTTTGCGATAGAAGCCTGCCCGGAACGAACCGGCTTAACCAGCGACCGCAAACTGTCAGTCTAATGTGAGAGGTCATAGGCATAACTAAAATATGCTTAGACACGAGGTTAGGTCTGGCTTGTGGCAATAGTCTGCCCGGAACCGCCCGGCATATCCAGCGGCCACAAGCTACCGACCTAATGTGGGAGGTCTGTGCATTAATATTTAATTAATGCAAATCTGGGATAAATATGATGTCTAAAACGTGTTGGGTGGATAGGGTTAAACCAATTGGACTAATGAATTTAACAAACCCGTTCGTGAATCTGTAGGCCCAATTACAAAGTTAGACAAATCTATAAATTTGTTAAATCTGTATATCTGATCCGTTAGTCTGAAAACTTGTCTGATCTGTGAACTAGTTGATCTGAACTCTGTATGTCTGAACTTGTAAACAAGTTAATCTGAAATCTGTTAGTTTGGGGACACAAGGTTAGGAGGGAAATTACTTGTGTCATCAGTTGTTTGGGACCCATATTAGTCAGTAACCCTTTCTGGTATCAAAACTTTGACCCAACAGTAGGTAGGGTCCGGGCACGCTTACTGAACTAATTATAAGTGGTTCATTCTGATAATGGCGAGGGGTGTTGATGGTGCGTTCCAACCGGGTCATGTGCGTGAATGGATCCCGGTCTGCCTCTGAGGATGTAAGATGCCGTGACATCTGTAAATAGGCCTGTGCCAATTGGTTGTCACTTTAGGGAGTGATACACCATATTGTGGAGCCGACACAGGGTATTTATGTATTAGGGAGCCGATCGCTTGGGGTAGGGTTTTAGGGTACACTTAGTTCTGTCTGTTTCTGTTGGTACCGTCTGTTTCTGTTGGGTGGCAACACTTGTCTGCGTGGTACCGTTTGTTCGAGTGGTAAAGGCCCATTTACTAATGTACACCTAATTCTACATTCTGTTTCCATAAGGATTAATCTGTTTCTGTCTGTTTCTGTTCGAGTGGTAAAGGCCCATTATCAGCATTCTGCTTCTGTCTGTTTCTGTTTGGGTGGTAAAGGCCCATTATTAGCTTTCTGTTTCTGTGGAAATTATTCTGTTTCTGTTTCTGCTTCAATTTAGACATTAGGGTGACACCTAATCCTGTTATACTAGTATTAGTGCAGAGAAATGAAAAGTAATATTATTTTGTTCCTTCTGTTTAACCTAAGTACATCTGCTGCTCCTGTTACTGTTATCTCTCATCCAGTTTTATTTGCATGCCATGATTATTGTTATCTGTTCATATGTTGAAAGTCACTGGACTAGCCAGACTTTATGTCTGACCTTGCTTGTTTTCGCCCCTTTTTCTTCCGTTCCCCCCCCCATGGTTTACCAAGGAAGGAATACTTTAGCTTGATCCGGATTTCTTCTGCTTGAAGTACTTAGAGTGCTTAAAGTATGGCTTGACTCCTTATGGAAGCTTCTGTGGGATTATGATTTTAAAGTTTTGTACTCTGATGATTTTCTGAACAAGGCTGATGTTTATGTACTTGAGTTTTTGGGAAAGATGTAACCAAATTGATTTCTGTTTTCCGCTGTAATAAAGTTATAATTTCTCAAGTATTATTTATCTGTCTTGTAAATTTCTGTTCTGTCTACTAAACGCTCCACCAAAGTTAAGGCATTCCCTTTGTGAGTGACCTTAATGGAGGTGGGGTTTTGCGGAAACGAGGCCAGAAACATCAAAGTAAATCCAGCTTCAAAAGTGGGCTCGGCCACCAGGTCGACCCCCAGGTCGACACTATGGTCGACCCCCAGGTCGACACTATGGTCGACCTGTGTAAGAACCCGTAACTTCCCCGTGAAGGAAAGAGCGGATACTTTGAGAACAACACACAAATGAACGCAGACGGGAGAACATTTCATTGTTATTACAACAATTCCATCAGATTACAAGAATATACAGAGTATGAATAAATAAATTACATTCGAAAAATATCAGAGATTACAATAAATTACATAGCAGCGGAAGAATATACAAAACACAACTAGAAGTGATACACGGATACAGAGCTTTCCGAGCATCGTTCCAGCTGTAAATCAGGACCCTGTGAATATAAATCTGCAAAACCAAAACTATTAGCTGCCCGTGTGGAAAATAGGGGCACCCAGAGTTTAGGTTAAAACAATAAACTCCAGGTCAGTCATGGGACTGGTGTGAGAACTAAAAACAGTTATAATTCTTTATTTTAAAGTTCGGTAAATCAAGGGACCACGCCGTATAACACGGAACGGGTTTCCTCCCAAGAATACCAGTGCATAGAACAAACAGCGCAATGCTAAATAAAGAGAAATGAAGCTGTTATAAGACCCAGGTCCCATCACACAATGCAACGCAAGCCGGAGGATAGGGTTTTTACCTTATAACAGCCAAAGCATGCTTGATACGTTTAAAACACATTATTTGATACTATTATAGGTGTATAGTGTCAAAACAATTTCAATCATAAATATCAATCATAGGCGGCATGAATGACCCATACCACTATGTCGCCATACTAGGTTCTACAAATAAAACCGCACTATCACGTATTGGAAATTGGATTTCCGTCATGAGCCGAGGCAAGGGGCAAGCTCCTCTCCGCGTTCGAGACACTCTAGCAAATGCCTCAGGACCCCACTATGATCCTTGGATCTTCAGGGCCGGTCCTCTCTTACTTTTGAGGATTAGTTATTCCTGAACACACGTTTCCCGGTCCTTACAGACCTATATCCGAGGCGCCTCGTATCCAACAACCACACAGGTGAAAAGTATATAAATGTCAGGGCTGGTAGGTCACTGACACCACCTTAGCTAGAAAGAAACGCCGTGCTCTCCCTGCAGTCACTATCCCGTTTTTGACTCATACCGAGGTGTGAGGCTCGCGAATTCACGCTATACACAAAGCTACGCCACACAGGCCGTGCTTTGATCATCAACCACAAGACTTTGCTTTTCAACAGAAGCCTTGATCAATTGCCACTTACGCATGCCACACTGGCAATTCACTCCATGCGACTGATGTCCATCGATATACAACCTCTGAGCTCGTACGTCTCAGAGAAGGGCGTTAAGCAAGAGAATAAATTCTCCGCCGCCAAACAGATGTATATTTAATAGAGATCAATCAACACAGAATAAAACCCAATGTCAGACACACAATCCATTTACAAGTTCGTTCTGGGTCTGAACGAAACCGGAGGCACTTTCCTCGCATATCCATCCATCTCCAAGTACGTCTGGACAATCACCAACTGATTCCCTCATCCTGGGTGTACAGCCCAATCAAGATCATCAGTAATCACCCAAACGATGTGAAGACTTCCGGTCTTCAACCACCGTCTTCATCTTCGACATCTCGTCGAATCGGTTATTCAGAATGGGTATAAACCCAGCCTTTCTGAATAACCCACGTATATGATAAACAAATGTTACACAAACACAACAAACGCCTCATTCCAATTCAGAATATTCTTTTATTCACAAAATCACATTCTTAGGGAAATGTTCCCATTAATTTTATCCAAGATAAATTCTTCTAAATTCATTCTTTAATCTTCCTTTGGATATCATTTCAAACTAGTCGGGATTAACGAACCACACCGAAGTAATTATTTATTTTATTTCCCAATCCCAACCTATATATCCCATGGAGAAAACTGGCAACACTCCACATCTAACACCACGGTGTTATCGGTAAAATTAATTACTATTTAACGTTCAAACCTAATTAAAGATTTAACTATCGCTTTGGAGCAAAACTGGTGGTACTCCATTCTCGATCACCTTTCAGATTTGATAATTTAAATTATCAATTCACATTTTTAATCTAATTAAAGATTCATTAAAACTCCACTTAGTTTTAATCTTTTCAAAAATCAACATCTTGCCTTTAACTGGGTTAAAGAACCAATGTCATCTAAAACACGATTCACGATAAACCCAAATCACATTTGATATTAAATACAAGGCTCTGAATAGAAAATATATCGGCTTATATTCAATACCAAATTCTGAAACCAACAAATATCGTATTGGAAATAACGATATAAAATATATCTTTCAAATTCCCATAACAATATCTGTATAGTCACGAAATCCAACATCGAAATATTCCGAAGATAATTTCGATCCAACTCCAGTCCAATCCACATATTGGGAATATTGGTTATTTTTAAAATCACTTTCAAATTCAATTTATTTATTTCAAAAATAAATCGATTTTAATTCTAGTTCAAAACTAGTTCATTTCGATAAAAATCTATTTTTATCTTTTCAAATGTGGAATTCTTCATCTCAGTTCTTTCCAATTCACATATTATGATTTTACACAAATTATTAATATTTTTAATAATTTTATCAAGGCCCGTACAGTCGATTTCCATCAACGGCTATCGAACTGCACTTACAGCGACCTTTTTCAAATTTGATTTGGACATAATTCCAAATCCAACCGTTAGATTTCAAATTTCTAATATTCATTGGAAAGCTCTTTTCGATACGAACCCAACGGTTCTGTTTTTAGGAGAATCCGACGGTCGGATCTCCCGCAACGTCAATTCGAAGTCAATGGTCGAAATTCACGAACTGCCGCGGAGCGGCGCGTTCTATTCAAGCCATTATATATAATATATATATTATATATATTTCGTCAATTTCCTTTTAAAACGTATTTTATAAATCGTTTTCAAAACCATTTCAACTCTATATTCAATTTCTAATCAAAATTGAATATTTCATATCATTACTATATAAATGATAATATTTTCAAAACGTTATATTTTGAAATCACTACCTTTTCTATATTCATTATAAAAACGAATATAATCGATATAAATATCGTTCACGTCAAAATAGCGCAATTTTAATCAACACGGCTTTATATATTTCAATAAATCCGTTATTCTATTCAACAAATGAATATTTATTCCATTCAACACATGAATCTATATTTCTTCCAACACCTGACTAATCTCAACACATGAGTACTGTCAACACATCACTATTTTTGTTATGTAAAATATTTTATAAAACTATGGTATCTATCGTTTGATTTTCAATTAGACTTCAACCGTAAAGTAGTTCTAATTTTAAATATGATAAAGATGTAAATTTCATTGTATAAAATATTTCACTCAACACATGAACATCGTCAACACATGACTATTTTTATATTCAACACATGAATTTTCTTTTATAATATTCCTTATTTTCCCGATTGGAATGAGGCCCAATCAATCACCATATAACGTTAATTATATGGATTCCATACAACACATGTATATAACAGCATTGAAAAATAATCAACCATCAACCAAAGTGCACTACACTGTATAAGCATCAAATATAGATATCTTACGCTTATAACAGCCTGTCAATCAATCGATCGACATATTTAATCAATCAGGATGAGTGAACTTCCAAATTTCATCCCGACACCCGTGTGGGGTTTCAAACAATCAAACACAGATTTTATTTGTGCAGTTGGGCGATGTGTAAAATTTATCGACCCAATCAATATCAGTCAAATCAGTGTATATAAACAAATCGGTCGATTTGTTTATAAATATTTATTTCTTTTCAGAAGAGTTTTATGCCGTTTCTTAACACGTTAAAAATTATATTTTTAACGTCAAAAATATTTATTTCAACACTTTACTATTTTTAACTAACACTTTTTATTTTTCAAAATTTCGGCGGCATAACGACACGATACTAGAAACGGGACGAGGCCTAGCCTTATCCCCGGTCTAGTGAAGGCCCACGCCATTCACACATCAATCAAGTCCATTCAATTCGCCAAACAATTCAATTTAAACCAAATAATCTAACCAACTACACAACCAAACAATTAAACAAACAAGCCATCCATGGTCTGTGGATGACGGGTGTCGGGTGCTACTAAACACCGTCTACATCCTAGTATATATATATATATATATATATATATATATATATATATATATATATATATATATAAATAGAAAAAGAGATTTTGAGTGAGAAGTTCTCACCAACTAGCTAATCCAATCATCTCGACTCTTCTTATGTAGAAAATCTTGTCGTTCTCGCATTTTGTCACTTTCGTTGCCCGTAGCCGCTACATGTATAAAAATCACATTTTTATTATCTACATTATATAAAAATCTCATCTTTATATCTTCTATAAGCTAAAAATCGGATTTTTATCCTCTCTATAATATAAAGATCATATTTTTATTTATTTCATATGTCAAAACTGTAGAAGCTTTAGAACGGAGAAAACTCACTTTTTTTCTAACGCCCGGATTCGCTGTTTGGGTCCTAGAATTTGCAAACGAGCTTCAATCTTCACACCATCCTTTTTCCTAGCACAAGCATGCCATTCTGAACAACTTTTTCCTAGTGGTCTTCTTGCCGAAAATGTGCCATTTCGCCGGAAATCGTGAAAAGACAGCATTTTGACAGTGTTTGATCAGCAGACTTCGGACGCGTTTTCCCGACAACTCCGCAATGCAAAATAGGACTTATCATATACCAAATCGAAGAGAATTTTGTGCTCTACAACTTTGGTCTTGAGGAACTTTGGCTAGAAACGCACGGTTTGGGAGTTATTCGCGAAATACGGTCAGAGACTTATTTGCAAAACGGGCGATTTTGGTGAAAATGGGTTTTTGGGTGTAGCGGGGCCCACGGCCGGAATTGAGGGGGCTGGAGGGGGGGGCGCCGACCTGATGGACGTGGGGGAGGGTGTGGGTGGCGGTGGTGGGGCCCGTGGTGGCCGCGGTGGTGGTGTTGGGTGATTTAGGGCTTAGGGTTTGCAAATGGAGAGAGGAGGAGGAAGAGGAGGAGGAGGGGAGGAGGAAGAGGAGGTGCGGCGGCCGACGGTGGGCGGTGGAGGCCGGTGGTGGAGGTGGGCAGCGGGATTGGGGAGGAGGAGCCATTTTTGAGTTTTTTGGAGGAAGAGAGGAAAGTGAAATTATGAAGAGAAAAAGGAAGTAAAAGTGATTATATGCTAGTTTCTCGCGTATCGCCTGAACGCTAGCGATCTCTGATGGCCGCGGATTTCGGACACGAGATAGTAGACGTGAAGACGAGTCCAACGAAACAAGTTTCGTCGAATTCCGAGTTCGTTTGACCGTTCAACAAAAATCACAAAAATGCTCAGATAAGCTCAAAAAATGCGATTTTGGCGCACCTTTACTTCTCGCACGCTCACATGCTAACTCAAAAAATCAAGCCCTCTTGGATTTAACCATTATTAGACGATACGAATCTAGAAAAAAAAGTAGAATTGAATTCCGAGGTCGTATCAATAATGTTCCTTTGTAAAATGACTGTTCGCTTTACCCTGAACTGTTTTAGCTCGCACGGCCACATACTGACTCCGTTCGACGCGCCCTTTGAAACATAACAATGATTTGTCATTGTGAATCCATAAAAATTTATCTCGTCGAATTCTGAGCTCGTATGCAAAATTTCACTTTTTAAGGGCTATGTATTGTTAACCGAACAACTCCAGCCCATAGCCACTATTCTGGATATCAGAATATATCGAAGCTTACACTTTTCGGAGTTCTAAACGGTATTTTGAACTCAATGGAAGTGGTTTCGAGTCCAAATTCATCCGTATGCAAAATATGACTTTTTGGGCCATGTATAATTTACATAGCGACTATTCTGAATTTTCAACTGGGCATAACTTTTGATTCCCGCTATGAAATTTCGATTTTTCAGATTCGTTGGAAAGATATTATCAATTAGATTCCATTATTTTTTGTTTCACTAAAATCCGGATTGTTTTGCACCCGGTACATTCAATTGAAGTTTGAAATCGAATTATCGAACTACTGCGCCATTTTCAATTCTATTTATAATTATATATAATTATTTATATTCTAACGACGACGTATATAATATATACGTCGAATTTTATTCAAAATAAATTTCTCGTCGATATTATTTAAAATAATCTATTTTAAATCTTCAAAATTCGTTAAAATTGCCAAAATAAAAATTTTAAACTGGCTCAGATTTTCGGGTTATTACAATCTCCCCCACCTAAAACTTTTCGTCCCCGAAAAGGAACAAAGTCGAAAGTGGTTTGATTAATCAACTCTACATTCGATCTGGCTTCCATTCTCCAACTTTTCAGTTTCTGAGAATTTTCAAATTTTCAAAAATTTGGCTAACACCCTAAATTTTCGAAAAATTTCGCCATAACCTCCCCTGCACCGGGAGCCACGGGAAAATCCCGAAATTGCCATATAGGCCTTCTGATCTCAAAAAGAAAAAGAAAAAGCCAAGCGGCTAGCCAATCGGCTCATAAAATCATCATCACCCAAACAAAACAGTAAATTATGATAAACATGTACCTATTTGTCGGGCAAACAAATTTTATTCTTCGGCTCTAGCCTCCTTGCTATGACCTGTTCAATGTAAGAACATATATATATATGCATGCAAGCAAAAGCGACCAATTTTCAATACAACTCAATATTTGGTTCAATTAGGCTAAATGGTTCAAAATTATCAAACAAATAAACAAACAACACAAACATCAATCAATTAGTGAATTTAACGTTTCAAATTGATAATTTTGATATATATACAAAAATCATGTTTTTGATGCCAATTCACAACAATGTATTCAAGCTATATTAGTTTTGGTTCTCACACCAGCCTAATGGAAATATATAGAAGTCACACCTTCGAAACACGAACATAAATACTGATGATGTGGCCACATCATCAGAATTATCCCCGGGTGTCTAGAATGTGATTCTATATCTATCCAGTATATTAAAATTTCGACTATACGTTCATGACGCGTATACGCGAAATCTATATATACTCGATTGTCCATATTCAAAATAAATAAATATTCAAATACGTATAAAGCGGTTTAAATTTTTAAAACAAAATTGTTTTCATTTGAAAAGTATACTCTTCACACTCGTTCTAGGATACTACTGATCCTATCTCTAACGAGTCATTCTAATTGGATTTTTGCTAATCCAATATCTGATAAATTCTTTCGTATGGTTCTAATGTGTCTTGTTCTCGAGCTCTGTAAACCAAAGCTCTGATACCAACTGTAAGATAGCCGACGAACTCCGGTAGGCTTTGCAACCATCCCTTCATCCCCCAAGCAGCAGGTAAAACCCACCGTGGCTCTCACATGGTCCCCCAGTTACTTGTTTTACGGCAACCCTCTCGAGTCTCGCGCCCACTGGCGAACCAACCCCCACCACAAGGGACATGTGGGGGTAAGAGTCTCCCGTTCGCCACCAAACCGTGAAGCGAGAACCCCCCATCACGACTGCAACAAGAACTGGTAATACTCCATTCTCGATCACCTTTCAGATTTGATAATTTAAATTATCAATTCACATTTTTAATCTAATTAAAGATTCATTAAAACTCCACTTAGTTTTAGTTTTAATCTTTTCAAAAATCAACATCTTGCCTTTAACTGGGTTAAAGAACCAATGTCATCTAAAACACGATTCACGATAAACCCAAATCACATTTGATATTAAATACAAGGCTCTGAATAGAAAATATATCGGCTTATATTCAATACCAAATTCTGAAACCAACAAATATCGTATTGGAAATAACGATATAAAATATATCTTTCAAATTCCCATAACAATATCTGTATAGTCACGAAATCCAACATCGAAATATTCCGAAGATAATTTCGATCCAACTCCAGTCCAATCCACATATTGGGAATATTGGTTATTTTTAAAATCACTTTCAAATTCAATTTATTTATTTCAAAAATAAATCGATTTTAATTCTAGTTCAAAACTAGTTCATTTCGATAAAAATCTATTTTTATCTTTTCAAATGTGGAATTCTTCATCCCAGTTCTTTCCAATTCACATATTATGATTTTACACAAATTATTAATATTTTTAATAATTTTATCAAGGCCCGTACAGTCGATTTCCATCAACGGCTATCGAACTGCACTTACAGCGACCTTTTTCAAATTTGATTTGGACATAATTCCAAATCCAACCGTTAGATTTCAAATTTCTAATATTCATTGGAAAGCTCTTTTCGATACGAACCCAACGGTTCCGTTTTTAGGAGAATCCGACGGTCGGATCTCCCGCAACGTCAATTCGAAGTCAATGGTCGAAATTCACGAACTGCCGCGGAGCGGCGCGTTCTATTCAAGCCATTATATATATAATATATATATTATATATATTTCGTCAATTTCCTTTTAAAACGTATTTTATAAATCGTTTTCAAAACCATTTCAACTCTATATTCAATTTCTAATCAAAATTGAATATTTCATATCATTACTATATAAATGATAATATTTTCAAAACGTTATATTTTGAAATCACTACCTTTTCTATATTCATTATAAAAACGAATATAATCGATATAAATATCGTTCACGTCAAAATAGCGCAATTTTAATCAACACGGCTTTATATATTTCAATAAATCCGTTATTCTATTCAACAAATGAATATTTATTCCATTCAACACATGAATCTATATTTCTTCCAACACCTGACTAATCTCAACACATGAGTACTGTCAACACATCACTATTTTTGTTATGTAAAATATTTTATAAAACTATGGTATTTATCGTTTGATTTTCAATTAGACTTCAACCGTAAAGTAGTTCTAATTTCAAATATGATAAAGATGTAAATTTCATTGTATAAAATATTTCACTCAACACATGAACATCGTCAACACATGACTATTTTTATATTCAACACATGAATTTTCTTTTATAATATTCCTTATTTTCCCGATTGGAATGAGGCCCAATCAATCACCATATAACGTTAATTATATGGATTTCATACAACACATGTATATAACAGCATTGAAAAATAATCAACCATCAACCAAAGTGCACTACACTGTATAAGCATCAAATATAGATATCTTACGCTTATAACAGCCTGTCAATCAATCGATCGACATTTTTAATCAATCAGGATGAGTGAACTTCCAAATTTCATCCCGACACCCGTGTGGGGTTTCAAACAATCAAACACAGATTTTATTTGTGCAGTTGGGCGATGTGTAAAATTTATCGACCCAATCAATATCAGTCAAATCAGTGTATATAAACAAATCGGTCGATTTGTTTATAAATATTTATTTCTTTTCAGAAGAGTTTTATGCCGTTTCTTAACACGTTAAAAATTATATTTTTAACGTCAAAAATATTTATTTCAACACTTTACTATTTTTAACTAACACTTTTTATTTTTCAAAATTTCGGCGGCATAACGACACGATACTAGAAACGGGACGAGGCCTAGCCTTATCCCCGGTCTAGTGAAGGCCCACGCCATTCACACATCAATCAAGTCCATTCAATTCGCCAAACAATTCAATTCAAACCAAATAATCTAACCAACTACACAACCAAACAATTAAACAAACAAGCCATCCATGGTCTGTGGATGACGGGTGTCGGGTGCTACTAAACACCGTCTACATCCTAGTATATATATATATATATATAACTAGAAAAAGAGATTTTGAGTGAGAAGTTCTCACCAACTAGCTAATCCAATCATCTCGACTCTTCTTATGTAGAAAATCTTGTCGTTCTCGCCTTTTGTCACTTTCGTTGCCCGTAGCCGCTACATGTATAAAAATCACATTTTTATTATCTACATTATATAAAAATCTCATCTTTATATCTTCTATAAGCTAAAAATCGGATTTTTATCCTTTCTATAATATAAAGATCATATTTTTATTTATTTCATATGTCAAAACTGTAGAAGCTTTAGAACGGAGAAAACTCACTTTTTTTCTAACGCCCGGATTCGCTGTTTGGGTCCTAGAATTTGCAAACGAGCTTCAATCTTCACACCATCCTTTTTTCTAGCACAAGCACGCCATTCTGAACAACTTTTGCCTAGTGGTCTTCTTGCCGAAAATGTGCCATTTCGCCGGAAATCGCGAAAAGACAGCATTTTGACAGTGTTTGATCAGCAGACTTCGGACGCGTTTTCCCGACAACTCCGCAATGCAAAATAGGACTTATCATATACCAAATCGAAGAGAATTTCGTGCTCTACAACTTTGGTCTTGAGGAACTTTGGCTAGAAACGCACGGTTTGGGAGTTATTCGCGAAATACGGTCAGGGACTTATTTGCAAAACGGGCGATTTTGGTGAAAATGGGTTTTTGGGTGTAGCGGGGCCCACGGCCGGAATTGAGGGGGCTGGAGGGGGGGCGCCGACCCGATGGACGTGGGGGAGGGTGTGGGTGGCGGTGGTGGGGCCCGTGGTGGCCGCGGTGGTGGTGTTGGGTGATTTAGGGCTTAGGGTTTGCAAATGGAGAGAGGAGGAGGAAGAGGAGGAGGAGGGGAGGAGGAAGAGGAGGTGCGGCGGCCGACGGTGGGCGGTGGAGGCCGGTGGTGGAGGTGGGCAGCGGGTTTGGGGAGGAGGAGCCATTTTTGAGTTTTTTGGAGGAAGAGAGGAAAGTGAAATTATGAAGAGAAAAAGGAAGTAAAAGTGATTATATGCTAGTTTCTCGCGTATCGCCTGAACGCTAGCGATCTCTGATGGCCGCGGATTTCGGACACGAGATAGTAGACGTGAAGACGAGTCCAACGAAACAAGTTTCGTCGAATTCCGAGTTCGTTTGACCGTTCAACAAAAATCACAAAAATGCTCAGATAAGCTCAAAAAATGCGATTTTGGCGCACCTTTACTTCTCGCACGCTCACATGCTAACTCAAAAAATCAAGCCCTCTTGGATTTAACCATTATTAGACGATACGAATCTAGAAAGAAAAGTAGAATTGAATTCCGAGGTCGTATCAATAATGTTCCTTTGTAAAATGACTGCTCGCTTTACCCTGAACTGTTTTAGCTCGCACGGCCACATACTGACTCCGTTCGACACGCCCTTTGAAACATAACAATGATTTGTCATTGTGAATCCATAAAAATTTATCTTGTCGAATTCTGAGCTCGTATGCAAAATTTCACTTTTTAAGGGCTATGTATTGTTAACCGAACAACTCCTGCCCATAGCCACTATTCCGGATATCAGAATATACCGAAGCTTACACTTTTTGGAGTTCTAAACGGCATTTTGAACTCAATGGAAGTGGTTTCGAGTCCAAATTCATCCGTATGCAAAATATGACTTTTTGGGCCATGTATAATTTACATAGCGACTATTCTGAATTTTCAACTGGGCATAACTTTTGATTCCCGCTATGAAATTTCGATTTTTCAGATTCGTTGGAAAGATATTATCAATTAGATTCCATTATTTTTTGTTTCACTAAAATCCGGATTGTTTTGCACCCGGTACATTCAATTGAAGTTTGAAATCGAATTATCGAACTACCGCGCCATTTTCAATTCTATTTATAATTATATATAATTATTTATATTCTAACGACGACGTATATAATATATACGTCGAATTTTATTCAAAATAAATTTCTCGTCGATATTATTTAAAATAATCTATTTTAAATCTTCAAAATTCGTTAAAATTGCCAAAATAAAAATTTTAAACTGGCTCAGATTTTCGGGTTATTACAACCTGGTCCTGGGCAGGTCGACTCTATGGTCGACCCCCAGGTCGACCTTGTCCTGGGCAGGAAATTTCCCGCCTAGTCTATTCTGTGGTTTGAATTCGAAATTCGAACTTCGAATTTGAATTCTGAGCTATTTTGAACTTAAAATTTTCTGAAAACTTCGAAGGGTCATAACTTGGTCATACGGACTCCGATTTCCTAAAACTCGGACTCGTTTCCAAGCAGAATTTTGAGACGAACGCAATGGCATAACCCGTTGCCCTTGATTCTCATTTTTAAAAATTAATTCTGCCTTGATTTATAGTTATAACACGTTATCAAAATACGGGTTGTTACATTCTCCCCTCCTTAAAGGATTTCGTCCCCGAAATCTCTAAGTTAGGGAGGATGTGTCCTACCATCCATCATCCATCTACTCAAAACATCATCCACAAGCAACCATTGTCCTTAAAAGGTTTCTAGCGCTGGATGAACATATGCAGAAAGTGTGTGTATATGTACTTATCTAATGCAGAAGATCAGGTGGTTACTGATTCAGTAAACCTCCTTAATGCAAAATATGTTAGTGTAATGAATCCAACATGTATGCAAAAATTCCTAAAATACTTTATAATCTCTACATGAGTGCACAAACATTCATTCATATGCAACATCCAAGTGATATCATAACAAGTTCCATCCATGTACAAGTATAAGCACTCATGCATATGCAACATGAAAATGTGACTGAGCCGATCTAGTGCCTAATGTGTGTCATGCATCCACTAGCAACCACTTGCAAACACTTGCAATCATTTGCAAACATCAACCATAACATGTTTCAATCACATGTTTACATCCATATGGTTCTACTTAAGGTTCTCAAGATAAGATCGAGAAGATAACAAGACAAACGTAGGTAGTAGAAGCATGATACTAAAAGGTTTTCAAGTTTATAGGAAAAAGAGATCGAGAATGTACCTTCAAAAAGAAATGGGTAAAGCGTGCGTATCTTCTCTTCGGTTTCCCAAGTTGCGTCTTCTTGGGCTTCACTCCACTGCACTTTAACTAGCTTGAATTCTCGATTCCTTAGCTTCTTAATCTCCGTTCCTAAGATACGAATCGGAACTCGCCTCAATGTTGCTTCTTTCTCCACTTCTATGTCTTCAAGGATGCTTGGCACAACCACTTCGGTCGACTCATGCAAGCACTTTCAGAGATGCGAGACGTGAAAGACATTGTGTACTCCAGTTAGCTTCTCGGGTAAATTTACCTTATAGGCCATCCGTCCAATCCTCTCAGTGATAGGGAACAGTCCTACGAACCTTGGTGCTAGCTTTCCAATTGCTCCAAAACGAACTACATTGCGTAACGGAGAAACTTTTATAAAGACCATATCTCCGACTTCGAACTCTAGGTCTGTCCTTCTCTTATCCACATAAGATTTCTGTCTATCTGCATGGTCTTCCATAAAAGGCTTCGAATGGTGTCATCCCGATGCTAGCTTGCTAATTATAAGCAAACTCCACGAGAGGAAGATGGTCTTCCCAAGTACCACCAAATCAAGAATGCATAGCCTCAGGAGATCTTCTAGTACCCTATTTACCCTTTCGGTTTGTCCATCCGTTTGTGGGTGATAGGTCGTGCTTAAACTTAGTCGTGTACCCATTGCTTCTTGCAGACTATTCCAAAACTGGCTAGTGAAAATCGGGTCACGATCACTAAATATACTAGAAGGAACCCCGTGCAACCGTACCACCTCTCTAAGGTAAATAGACGCTAGCCATGATGCGGTCCTCTTGCTTATCACCGGAATGAAGTGAGCACTTTTCATGAGTCTATCAAATATGACTCATATGCTAGTATTTCCCATCCTTGACCTAGGCAGTCCATCCACGAAATCCATCGAGATACTCTCCCATTTCCATTGCGGGACCTCCAAAGGATGTAATAGCCCACCGGGCTTCTTCGACTTGGCCTTTACTTGTTGGCACACCATGCACTTCGAAACGAACTCTGCCACGTCCTTTTTCATTCCAGCCCAAAAGAAAATGCGTTTCATATCTCTGTACATCTTATCCCCTCCAGGATGTATGGTCATCTTCGAGTGATGCGCCTCTTTGAGGACTTTCCTTACTAGGTCTCCCACTTGTGGGACGCATAGCCTTCCATCACGCCTTAGCCATCCCTTGTCATCTATGGCATACCTACCGAGGTGACTTGACGTCTCACCACTAATCAGCTTGTCCATGATTTCAACTATCTGTGGGTCTTCCTTCTGTGAAGTCCCTACTTGATCTAGAAGTGTAGGTCTTAACTCAAGAGATGCTAACGTAGCAGTCAATGACTCAACAGCAGGTGTAAAATCAAAGGTTGTTATAAACTCAAGGCTTTTCCTTTCAACAAACAAGGGGCTCAAAGTCAACCTTTTTCTACTTAGCACATCCGCCACCATGTTTCCCTTGCCAGGGGTATAAGCTATATCGAAGTCATATGATGCCAAGAATTCCATCCATCGTTGTTGTCTCATATTCAAATCTTTCTGTGAGAAGAGGTACTTGAGCGATTTTTGGTCGGTATACAGCTCGAACCTCTCCCCTAGAAGATAATGGCGCCAAGATTTAAGTGTAAAAACGATCGCGGCCAACTCCAAGTCATGCGTGGGATAGTTTTTCTCATGAACTTTAAGTTGTCTGCCTCCGTAGCATATTACTCTTCCTTCTTGCATTAGGACAGCGCCTAATCCCATGTCGCACGCATCTGTGTACACCGTAAACACCTTTCCTCCGTCAGGTAATGCCAAAACTGGAGCTGTGGTGAGGGCTCTCTTGAGTCTCTGAAAAGCAACGTCACACTCTATGTCCCATGCAAAAGCTAGGTTCTTCTTTGTTAACTTAGTAAGAAGGGCTGAAATCTTAGCAAAGTCCTTAATGAACTTCCTGTAGTAGCCCGCCAAACCGAGAAAGGTCCTCATCTCCGTTGCATTCTTAGGAATTTTCCAGTCTTGTACCACAACTACCTTTGTAGGGTCCACGACTATGCCTTGCTTAGAAACTACATGTCCAAGGAACTGGACTTCCTTCCTCCAAAAATGGCATTTGGAGAACTTAGCCTTTAACTGGTGTGCTCTAAGTGTTTCCATGACTTCCTTGAGATGTCTAGCATGCTCTTCTTCATTTTTTGAGAAGATCAAAATATCATCCACGAAGACTACCAAAAACTTGTTAAGGAACTCCCGAAACACCCTACTCATCAAATCTACAAAGTACGCGGGTGCATTCATTAACCCAAACGGCATGATGAGCCATTCGAAGAACCCATCTGGAGTCCTAAACGCAGTTTTGTCAATGCTATCCTCAGCCACTCTAAGCTGATGGAATCCTGTGGCTAGATCGAGTTGAGAGAAAACAGATGCTCCCACAAGCTGGTCAAACAAATCGTCGATTCTTGGTAGTGGGTGCCTATTCTTGTTTGTCAGCTTGTTTAACCCACGATAATCTACGCATAGACGAAGCGATCCATCCGCCTTAGTAGCGAATACCACCGGAGCACCCCATTCAGAAATGCTTCGCCTTATGAAATTTTTCTCAAGCAACTCCTTAACTTGTTTACTGAGCTCTCTTCTTTCTCGCGGGGCCATGTGCCTAACGGGCAATGAAACTGGCTTGGCATTATCAACAGGATAAATTCAGAAGTCTATCTCGCGTTTAGGAGGTAACCCCCTCACCTCATTGAAGACATCTGGATATTCTCGGACCACTCTTACAGATTGCAAATTATCGACGGACGAGTCAAGAGATTCAAGATAACACAACATGACCGGACCCTTAGGGTTACAAGAAATTCCAAGGGTATTACCGAGGTGAGTCATGAGTCTCACTACCCTTCGTTCACAATCAAGAATGGCTCCATAATCGGACAGCCAATCCATACCTAGGATCAAACCGTATCCCATAAATCCGAGAACATAAGCATTACACGTGAATTCTACGCTTAAGATAGAGATCCTCAAATCCACACACATCATAGATAAATGGGCGGAGCCCCCAATTGGATTTGAAACTATAACGGGATCCTCAACCATACTAGTACTTAGGTGTAGATTTTCAACAATATCAGAAGAAATAAAAGTATGTGATGCGCCAGAGTCAAATAAGGTTCGAACAGGAAAGTCAGAAATGTAAACAAGGCTTTCTACGGAAATATTACTACCTCGGTCAAGTGCTAGAGTGGTGTTGAGAGCATGCAACTGCCCTCCAGAAGGTCATGCTCGCTGGGTCTGCCCTTGCCCCTGTCCTTGCTTCTTAGGGCAATCCTTGCTGATGTGTCCAGTATCTCCACAGTGAAAGCATTCACCCAACTTTCTCTTCTTCTTTCTACAGTCTTTAGCTAGATGTCCCGTAATACCACAAAAGTTACACTTCCTCGTCTCACGTGGTTTGTTGTTGCTCTTGTTATTCTTGTTGCCTCCCTTCTTGAAGTCAACTTTCTTATTCTGAGTCTCATTAGGCTTAACCTCCTTCTTGCTATTCTTGTCTTCCTCATGAAGTAGAGCCATATCAACCAAGCTTTCAAAGGTCGCCCCCATGGGTATATGATTTATGGCCAAACTGTGTAGTGGCTCGTTCAATCCTCGAGCAAAGCGTACAACCTTTTTCTGAGCTGTGTTGACCAAATCCAAACCGAACCGAGCAATCTGATTAAACTTATTCACGTACTCCCTAACAGACATGTCCCCTTGCTTGAGTGCTAGGAACCTCTCCATCTGAAGGTTCTCTTCTGCTGACAATAAGAATTTAAGCCCAAACCTCTCTCTAAAGTCTGCCCAAGTCTCAACTGGCCTGGTAGCGTTGGTGACTTCCCACCAAAATGCAGCTTCCTCTTTCAACAACCATGCTGCCAACTGAACTTTCCTATGGTCCTCCACATCAAAGATAATGAACAAGTCTTCAGTCTCCTTTAGCTAGTTTCGTTCCTCAACAAAGGTTTCAGTTCCAACGAAGTTGTTGCCACCCATTGCTTTAAAGTCTTTGCATATTTTGGCAAAGGTGGTACCAGGAGGAGGAGGAATCGCGGCTACTGGGAGAGGAGGAGGAGGAGGGATGTCTGTCGGGCCCGCGCCGTTAGCCCGAGCTTCTAAGTACCTTCGGAACCATCCAGGTACGGGTATTCCCTCAGGAAGGTTAAGATCAGACGTGTTGAAAAACGAAAAGAAAAAGATTCAAACGAGGAAACAAAGGAAGATGCTAATGGCTTTTGGGGAATAGCCTTTTTAAACATAAAACTTTTCTTGAAAAATGCTTCTTTATAAATGGTTTTGAAAATAGTTTCAGAAGGTTTTTAAAACTTTTGCCCAGCCTGGTAACCTTCTGCTCTGATACCAAATGTAACACCCCACCTCCGCTAGGGTCACTCACAAAGGGAATGCACTAATTTTGGTGGAGTATTATCTATGTAAACATACACAGAGATATCACAAGGCAGAACATAAATAAAGCAGCGGTAGAAATTAAAAACCAAATTTTTATTACTTTCAAGAAAAGAGTCAAAACCTCATATATCCAAGGTTCAAATTATTCCATTACATCAAGTTCCAAATAAAGAAGCATAAACTTAAGATAACAAAAGTAAATTATTCCCCATAAATAGCAGAAGCAGCCATAGCATAGCTCAATACCAAACCGTACATGAGCTGACAGAAAGCAAGCTAAATACAAGCTAAGAGCTAGTGTTTCCTCCCTGAGAACCTGGGGGAGGGGGACGAAAGAAAAAAGGCAAAAGAAAAAGGGTCAGTCATAAGACTGGTAAGCCCTAGTGACTTTCAGTATAAAAACTAGTAAAGGTAGCATGACATGCAAAAACTGGAATTAAATATAAGGATGATAACATGACTAATATGATAATTAAGATAACAAGATAAGTCAAGCCTAGCGTCGCATATTCAAGATTCGCTGCACCATCTGTACTAGTGTTCTAACCCATGTCAAGTATTAATCATGAAAAGATCCCTTGGCCCAGTATCATGAAGTGACCCATTACGGGGGCCTAC
Organism: Allium sativum; assembly: GCA_030737875.1. Classification (NCBI taxonomy): domain Eukaryota; kingdom Viridiplantae; phylum Streptophyta; class Magnoliopsida; order Asparagales; family Amaryllidaceae; genus Allium; species Allium sativum. Next base: position 747,348,768 of record CM060915.1, read on the forward strand.
AGTACGATCTACTAATCGATCGGCTCCCTACAAGTTCTAGTTCGTCATGTGTCTGTGTCATGCGGCCCTATCCTGAAATGTAGTCACCTGTGCTAGGTCCACCATAGGGTGTATCAAGCCCTATGGTACCAACCACCAACACGAATTAAGCACGCATAGTGTAAACCTACGGGTGACCAATGCCTGCTTTTTCAACTCCGGACTACGTGCACGACTATAGTCCGCCTGAACCTAAAATGGCGCACCTACTCAGCCGTCGTTCTGGTCGCTTACAATCAGCCCCGTAATCGTGCCCCACCATGCCTAGTCCCAGGGTATCGTGATACATCCAAGTGGGTTACTGCTGAAAAGGACCGCGTAACTAGGGTTTCTAATGGATTAAGTGTTGTCATTCAAATTCGTGACTTAACCCTACCAAAATAATGTATCAAGTTGGTTAAGTGTGTTCAAGCGGTTCATGACTTAACCCTTTCAAATCATCATGTCAAATTGGTTAAGTCTATTCAAATGGTCCATGACTTAACCCTATCATGTGGCATTAATTCGTTAATGCACCCCAACCTCTCATATTAGAATAATTATTGTGGTCACTCGATTTGCCGGGCGGTTCCGGGCAGATTTACACCACAACATAATCTAACCTCGGGTTTTACGTGCGATATGACCAACTACTCACATTGGATCCTATTGTTTGCAGTCAATGGATTTGTCGGGCGGTTCCGGGCAGATTTACACTGTAAACTCAACCTAACCTCGAGTTGGCCATTTTCAAATTCATTCTAAGTGTCATGTCCAGATTCAAGTTTTCGAGTCTAAATTCATGTCAAGTTTTCAGGTCATGTTTCATGTCAAATCGTGTCAAGTTCATGTCCATATCCAGGTTCAAGTTATAACAACGTTCATGTTCAAGTTCAAAGCCAATTCATGTTTTACCTAATCTACCCAAATCGTATTCCCATCGCACGTAAACTCGAATCGATACAAATAAATCTAATTAGGGAATAACCTAAAAAGGGACGGGTATAAGGTGGCAAAAGTGATTACTAGCATAACATGGTATAGCTTGAGATAAATGATTATAACATTACTGGCATATGGAATATCGGCCTCAAACATAAAGATTCCAAATCTAGCAAAATAAGGTACTAGTCAAGATAACAGTTGACATAAGGTGATAGTCATGGTAACGGTTGACATAAGGTGATAGTCATAAACTTGTGACTAATAGCAGATTCAACATTGCAGGCATGATAATATGAGGGGTTTTTCTTTTTGATTACAATATGAATAGGCCCCAAATCAATGTCATAGTAATATAACCAAAAGTCAAGATCCAAGATGAACAAGAGTGGATGTAAAACAGTCGTCATACACTGGTCCAATTTCAATTTACAACATATTCATATTGCATTTACAGTTTAAATCTAAAAGTGACTAGGGTTTACAGATCATGGTTCGAGAATTAGAAAAAGAAAGTCGATGTTGAATCTTTATGTGCTTAGTCAAGTCCTAACAGAAATCCCCAAATCAGCAATTCTCTTAACGTAGTTTCGACGTAGAAGAAGTAGTCCCTTTCTGTAACTTTTCAACCAGAATTAGAGCAGCATAAGGTCAGAGAGAATTTTGTGTAGACAGACTAGTGTTAGGGGCTGTTTATATAGGGTCAGGTCAACGAATGTAGACAGGAACGAGGCCAGAAACATCAAAGTGAATCCAGCCTCAAAAGTGGGCTCGGCCACCAGGTCGACACCCAGGTCGACACTATGGTCGACCTAGTCCTGGGCAGGTCGACTCCATGGTCTACCCCTAGGTCGACCTGGTCCTGGGCGGGAAATTTCCCGCCCAGTCTGTTCTGCGGTTTGAATTCAAAATTCGAATTCGAATTTTGAGCTGTTTTGAACTCGAAATTTTCTGAAAACTTCGAAGGGTCATAATTTGGTCATACAGACTCCGATTTTCGAAAACTCGGACTCGTTTCCAAGCAGAATTTCGAGACGAACGCAATGGCGTAACCCGTTGCCCTTGGTTCTCATTTTTAAAAATTAATTCTTCCTTGATTTATAGTTATAACACGTTATCAAAATATGGGTTGTTACACTCCATGATTTAAAAACGTGGTTTACCTTATCACTTCTTTTTTTTCAAAAATTAAAATCTTCAAAACATTATTTTTCTTCGTTAAAACTTTCTTTTGCCAAACCATAAATATGACATCTAATTAAAAAAATACAAAAACTTTTTTTTTCAAATCACAAAAACTGGAGTAGACAAGGACAACTATTTCTCAATTAATTTTTACAATAGCTTGTTATTATTACGCTAGTTCAATTATTTACAACTAGGTGCTAATTTCTAAACTTATCCCAAACATTTATTCTATTCTAATTTTTTAACAACTTATTTTGTCCACACACCAAAATTTATGCCAAAACAATTGTCAAAAATTCATGTCAAAAGAATAGAGATTTTCAAAATTCCCTTACTGAAAGTTTTAACTTTTGGTGAAAATGCAATCTTTTCTTTGTTTTCTTATTTCATTCTTTCATATTTTATAACTCAAAAACTAGCGAGCTATACATGCTCTATAATGTACATATTTTTCTAAAACAGTTTATTTTAGAAAAAAAATTCCTAAGAAATCACCATTTTCAAAATATACCCCTATTTTATTTTATTTTTTCTCCTAAACCCAATAAGAACTTTTCAAATGTGTTTCTAACATATTTTTTTACAAATGTCAAAAATACCTCTTTTTGTTTTAATAATTGTTTCTACACAATTTAGCTAGTACATATTTTAAAATTGTAATTTGTTAAGGTCAAAACTTGAAAAACACCATAAAATATCACCCAAAAGCTTTTAAAATTTCAAATTCTTAAAAGATAAAAATGGGGCTAGACTCAAAGTGGGTTTCTAACTTACTTAGACTTTCCTACATGTTTTCACAAAGCCATTTCTCTCAAATATATATATATATTCCTAATCCATTTTCCTTTTTACTCTTTCCCACTTTATAAGGCTCTACTACCAAACCCACTATCTAAAATACTTACATTTCAGATATTAACATGTGGGATCCATCTTTTCCTATTACAAAACACATTGTACACTATTGGCATGATAGGTGGATTTCTCATTTACCGCTTAAAAATTAATTTAGGGAGCTCTTTAATAATTGTAGTTTCAAAAATGCATTGATAAAAGATATCTTTAGAAGAGATTTGGATCCCCCATGGCAGTTTTCTTTTGATAATATCTTAGAAGGGGAAATGTTAAGACAATTAGCTTTACTTTATGCTAAGTTATCATTTTATCACATCGATGAGTGTAAGGACTTTATTAGTTGGGATATGGATAAAAGTCAAGTTTATTCGGTTAATTCTATGTATAACTTTATAAATTTTTCGGGAATTTCATTTCGGCCTTTTAAGTATATTTGGAAATCTAATTCTCCTCCTAAAGCTAAATTTCTAATGTGGTTAATCACTCATAAGAAACTTAATACGGTTGAGTTTCTTAAGAGGAAGAATATCATTTTTGATGTTAAGTGTTATTTTTGTAGTCTTATGAATGAGGATGTTGATCATTAATTTTTCTCATGCAATATCACAAACTTTATACTTAGTATGGTTTTACGGATATTTGTTTTTGATTGTCATTATTCTTTCAATGTTTATGCTAATTATTGGGATTCCTATAGATTTGTTTATAATGCTAGCAAAAGATACATTTTAGATTCTTTAGTCACTACCGTAAGTTGGTTCATTTGGTCCAAGAGAAATCAGAGATCTTTCCATTTTGATTCTATTTCTACGGATAATTTAATCATTAAAATAGTTTATTTTTGCTTGAATTGGATGTCTAATTCATACTACAAGCTATTTGGGAAATCGGGCTTTGAGAGTTTATTGATTAAGGTTAGATTCAATTTGTATCTATTTATTAGAATCAACAGTTTTTTTTGCAGTATGTATCGCATTGGTTGTTAATTTCTTTTAATAGTTTTTCATTGTATTTTTCTTCTACACATATATATATAGGGTAAATAAATACGTATGAATATATATATATATATGCTTATATAATATATATATATTTAGATTCATTTATTCCCATATATATATATATATATGTGTGTGTGTGTGTGTGTGACAAACTACTAATAGTTTGTTGAGCTTTTCGCATATTCAAGTTGTTGATTAAGAGGAAGTGCTTAGTAGATAGCTGGATGGATTGGTAGCAGTTATGTACTTTTCAGGTGTTTAGGTTGATGGATATTATTGTCGAGCTTTGAGGATTGTTGTTTGGGTTGATGATTCGCATTTAATTTGGGCTTTTTGTTAGAGAGTTTTTTGGATGTTGTACTTCATTATTTTTGATATTACATAGAGAGTATGGTTTATTGTATTGGAGTAGATATACTTCAATATCGGGTGGTGGCCTTGCCAGAACTCGATATTGGAGTAGATGGGCGGTGGTTTATCCGGAGCTCATCTATCTACGATCCTTATATCCCTAGAGACATGTTTGGTTTTATCTTGTATTCTTATGTACTATAGTCGGACTCTGTATCCTTGACTTTATTATTTATATATGTGTGCTCTCTTCTCTTCAGAAGACCACACATCTTTGTTTCAAAAAAAAACACGTTGTACACTTTTTAGCCAAACCACATAAGGGTCTCTTATTCTCAAATTTCCATAACCATTTCTTTAGTTTACATAATCGATATCCCAACTCTTTATATATGTCATTCTTCCTATTTAGTGGGTTCCTTTATGGATCTTGGAGTGTGTATATATATATAATATTTATATTTTAAAAATACAAACACGCTCACTCACTATCTATCTTATGAATCCTAAATATGAGCTCTAATACCAGATGTAACAACCTGAATTTCGACATTTTTTTTAAATTCCAATCTATCGAAACTCAAGTTCGTATACCTCATATCCTGCAAAAAAGACAGAGACAATAAATATATCAAAACTCGATAAAACATCTCATAGAGGAATGGATAAAATATAATAATCAAATATAGCCTTACCGAAATAATAACATCGTCTAACAAGTATCCAAATGCTACCAATTCTCTACTGTGACGACCTCCCATAACCCCTGCACTAAACAAGAGGAATAATGCGATGAATGGTGTGCCAGGCTGCTATGAACGATCATCAGAGTTGGTAAACAACATCGGAAACTATCGTAAAACTCATAGCGCAAGGATAAAATATAATAGAACATATACAACAGGCAGTAGTAGTGAAGCATCATGTAGCAAACTTTTCAAACTTTCACAACATCATGAAAGATAATGCCAACATCATAGGAAATATTAAGTATGTACATAAGGCCTCACTACAAGTCTCATAGAGTAACTCAAACAGCGAAAATAGAAATACTAGATAGTAGTAAAAGTAATACGCCAGCCTCCTGCTCGCCTTCGCACAATAGCATCATCCTCACTAATCACCTGTCACCTGCTACCTAGTCTGCCCATCCACAACCGGATGAACAACCCAAGGTAATAAGAGGAAACATAAAACCTTGAGTCAGACAATAGTCTTAGTGAGCAATAAAACAGCTAACAGACATCATCGATAAAGTATATGAGAATGGATATATAAACATACTAATCTACCCAAAATATCAGAGAAGAACTCAACTTCCGTCTTCCCCACATTGGACAGTGATAGCCTCTAAGGTAACATTTCAACCATACATCCATGAAAATCATAACAGTCATTCAATCATGGCAAAGCACTCATGACATCCAAATTATTTATCTCATGTAAATCATCCTAATTGAATTCAACATCCCTTAAGCCCAATCCCCAGAGGCCTAAACCAATATCAGACAAGCATCCGCGGAACATCTCCTTCGACGTTGGGCAATCTACATGAGATGTTCGAACAAGGCAACTAATCAACCATGACAGACTCTGGCTATCACCGCCAATCCTGCTTTGAAACCATTGTTAATCGCATGACGACCAACCTTGCCATATGCCAAGGGCTAATGGTAACCCCAGTTCTAGCATAAACTTCATATGCCTTTCAACGATACGTACGTATGTCCAACCTTGACAACTAGGCCTTTCAACGATACCCAGGGTACTCGACTTACAACCGGTCTTTTAGGTGGCCATATCGTACCCCTGCTTTGGGCCAGCTAGAACTTACGACAATGATAATCTCTCAGCCTTATCATCTCTAGTCATCCAACTCGATGATTTTTCATAGCCCAAGCAACCTTCTCGAGCAACCATTATCCACCAACTCATAACCTTTGAGTTGTCACCTCATTCATTGTTCTACACCGATCAGTGAACACCCTTCAACACTTCGAACATTCCTACTTGAATTTATTTCAAAGTCACACCATCACTGAGGCAATTACATCACTACGTTGCATCTAAGGTTCGCGTGGTTTCCCCCGAAAAATATTTTTTTCAGACCTTCTTGTTCAAATCTGGGTCGTACCCGAAAATATAATTTTTCAGAAAATGGCCCTACGGACTGACCAGATGTTAACTGACCCCATCGACCAGAGTGACCGACCCTTCATCATCTTAGCGGAGACATACCGACCCTGTTGCTTGACCCAAGCTTGCTCGACCCAACCATGTTTGACCCAACCACTTCTGGTTCGCTCGACCCAACCACTTATGGCTCGCTCGAGCCAACCATGTTCGACCAACCTAGACTCGACCTAACCATGTTCGACCGACCCAGACTCAACCCAACCACTTCTGGCTTGGTTGACCCAACCATGTTTGACCGACCCAGACTCGACCAACCCCCTGTGTTCGACCGACCAGGGTTTATTCGACCCAAAACCTGCACTTCACTAATCCAACTACGATTTCGACCAAAACTTCGCCAAACGATAGGTTCGACGAATCTGACTCGTCCAATTCATCAAATATGGCCACAAACATGGTATGAAACCATTAGCAACATAAATACAATGCTTTTCACCAAAATTATGTAAATCACTCCAAAATCATAATGAATGATCATATGAACAAAATTGCAGATCTAACTTGCATAAACATATGAATTGGCATAGGAATTACCGGTTTAAACTTACTAAATTGGATCCTATGGCGATTCATATGAAAATGGACTTATCATGGTATAGATCTATGATAAAATACTTGAATTTGATGAAAAACATGATCAACCATTCATATAATTCATTGAATCCATGTGAGAGATTTAAACCACTCACTGATTCCTTCAAACAAGAAAAAATCAATGCAATAAGATTTCGGACAGCAAGCAATTCGAACCAAACCCCTTGATCCGATGAACTCACACTTCAAATTATGTAGATCTAGCCTCCAATGGTGTAGATATTCGATTTGCTTCCTTAGATTTGATTTTTAATTGTGGAAAGGTGTTAGAGGAAGGAGGAACATAGGCCATCTAATGAGAGAATAGAGAAACTAAACCATTTCTCATACCTTTCACCCCCTATTTATACCCTTCCACTATCCCACTAATGGGCCTTCCCAAATCAGCTCATTGTGGCTCCCCTAACCCGAACAACCAACTGAAAAACCTTAAAACAGCGATTTCTCCCAAACCGCTGAGCCAAATCTTTAATGTAACCAATCTACGGAAAGGCAATCATCATTTCCTTTCCAATGGCACAGGTCTCACTACCCGATTCGTGAGTCAAAAATTATGCTCTGTACAAAATTGACAGGGGAAAAATGGTCACAAACAAAATTGGTAAAAATTATGTATATGTCTCACATCCCCGTAAACAACATATTAAATTATGAGAATAATCCAACCCTCAGGGAATAAAATAAAAATATTTTACGCTCTTCCGATACGTAAAATGCGGGTTGTTACATTCTTTCCCCCTTAAGAATTTCGCCTCCTAAATTCCAACAAAAACAAGCAACCATAATAATTATGCATGCCTATCATCCATGAGAAGCCAATTCTATCATCCAAACTAGTAACCATCAAGCCATGCATTCAGAGCCTTATCCTAACACGCGGAATTCTTTCAAACAACAACAAGATACAACGATATAACGATGATACGATATCAAAGGGTCCTACCGACGAAGAATTCTGGATGAGTCTCCCTCATGCTCTCTTCCGTCTCTCATGTACAATCGTCGCAATCTTCACTCCATTGTACCTTGACTAGCTTATCTGTCTTCCTCCTAAGTTGTTTTGTGTCATTTCCCACAATACGAAGCAGCTTACGAGGTTTTGCAACTGTGGTTTCTGCTTCTAGGTCTTCGTACTACTCTTGAGATACCACCACATTCGAATCATGCACGAATTTCCGTAGAAATGACACATGGAAGACATTACGCACACTCGACATCTTCTTTGGTAACTCCAATCTATAAGCGAGCTTTCCTATTCGCTCGACTATCGGAAATGGTCCAATGAACCTAGGAGCCAACTTTCCTTTATTTCTTAATCTAACCATATGCTTCAACGGTGAAACCTTCACGAAAACCATATCGCCAACATCAAATTTCAAGTCTTTTGGATGCTTATCAGCATAACTCTTCTGATGATCTTGGGATGCCTTCATTCGTTGCCGAACGATCTCGATACAATCCGAGTCTCTCTAATCATCTCAGGCCCAAGTACCAACTTATCTCCAGTTTCTAACCAACATGCCGGAGAATTGCACAGCCTCCCATACAACGCCTTGTATGGTGCCATCCCAATGCTAGACTAGTAGCTATTATTATATGCAAACTCAACTAGATTAGATGGTCTTCCCATGATCCTCCAAATTCTAACACACAAGCCCTCAAGAGATCTTCCAAAACTCGATTCTCGGTCAGACCATCAGTTTGGGGATGACAAGCTATACTTAAACACAACTCGGTTCCCAAAGCTTCTTGCAAACTTTTCCAAAATCCACGCGTAAACAATGGATCTCGGTCACTCACTATACTCTTTAGGACCCCATGGAATCAAACTATCCAATTTACATAAAGTTCAACTGATTTCGATGTCGTCCAAGTCGTCTTGATAGGAATGAATCTTGCACTTTTGGTCAAGCGATCCACAATGACCCAAATCCCTTCATTTCCCGTCCTAGTTCTAGGTGGCCCATCGATAAAATTCATCGATATCTGCTCCCACTTCCACGTAGGAACTTCTAATGGCTGAAGCAAACCACTCGACTTTTCCTGTTCAGCTTTCACTGACTGACAATTCATGCATTGGAAATGTACTTTCCAATATCTTTCTTCATCCCCTCCCAGTAGTAGATTCGCTTCATGTCCTTATACATCTTGTTACCACCGGGATGAATCGTCAACTTTGAGTGATGACATTCCCTCAGAACCTCATCTCTCAATCCGTCGATATCAGGAACAACTAATTGTCCTTGCTTTTGAAGCCAACCTTCTCGATCGACTTTGGACTTTTTATTCTCTGGTTCCAGTTTCTGATAAACCCGACAAGCTTTGCATCTTGCTTTTGGCTCTCTGTAATCCTTTCGATAAGAGTAGGTCTTATCGATAAGCTTGCCAAAATTTCAGGTTCTAATTCACACCTTAGCCTGAAATCGAATCTTGCCAAATACTCAAGGCTCTTCCATTCCGAAAACATTGTCCCCAAACTTGCGTATCTTCGAATCAATGCATCTGCCACTGCATTACCTTTACCAGGAGTATGGGCCATATAGAAATCATACGATGCCAGAAACTATAGCCATCATTGTTGTCGAAGATTCAAATCCTTTTGGGAGAAAAGATACTTCAAGGACTTGTGATCCGTAAACAACTCGAATCAAACTCCCAACAGGTAATGTATCCACATCTTCAGAGCAAACACAATCGTCACCAACTCCAAATCATGAGTTGGATAGTTTTTCTCATGCGGCTTTAGCTGTCGACTCGCGTAGGCCACAACCTTATCCTTCTGCATTAGCACTGCTCCAAGTCCAGTGCCACATGCATCAGTGTCTAGCTACCACCATCTCCTCATTCTCAATTGGAGTAGTCAACACAGGAGCACTCGTCAGTCTTTCTTTTAGGATTCCAAATGCTTGTTCACACTTTGCATCCCATGTTAATACTTGATTCTTCTTTGTCAATCTTGTAAACGATGCGGCTATCTTTGAGAAATTCTTGATAAACCGTCGGTAATAACTAGCCAACCCAAGAAACCTTCTCACATCCGTCGCATTCTTAGGTCTATCCCAGTCCTGAATTGCTGCTACTTTAGTCGCATCAATCGCTATCCCATTTCCAGAAACTACATGGCCTAAGAACCTCACTTCACTCTTCCAGAAGTGACACTTCGAAAACTTAGCTCTCATTTGATGCTTTCGCAAGATTTATAACACAACTCTTAAGGCGTCTTGTGTTCTTCCACATTCCGAGAGTAAACCAGAATATCATCCACGAACACAAGTACGAACTTGCTCAACTGATCTCTGAATACTTTATTCATAAGATCTACGAAATACGATGGCGCATTAGTCAACCCGAATAGAATCACCAACCATTCAAAGAACCTTGATGGTGTCCTAAAAGCAGTCTTTGGCACACTATCCTTAGCCACCCTCAACTGGTGAAATCCCGTTGCCAAGTCCATCAGAGAAAACACTTTGGCCTCATGAAGCTGATCGAACAAGTCATCAATCATTGGCAACGGATACTTGTTCTTCTTAGTCACCTTATTCAGCTCACAATAGTCCACACATAATCTTAACGAGCCATCTGCCTTGGTTGCAAACTGTAACGACCTGGCAAATCTGAACCAATTTAAAAAATTTAAATTGGCTAAAATAGTGGATTTTAAATATTTAAAATAAATATTTTAAATAATAGCAATGAAAAGTGAGTTTGAATCGACATTTGAAAATGAATATAATTAATTCTAATTATAAACAAGGACTGAAATGGCGCGGTAGTTTCAAAATCAGAATTCAAACTTTGATTGACTGTATCGGGTGCAAAACAAAACGGATTTGAGTGAAACCAAAAATATTTAAATCTGTTAGTGAATACCTTTCTAACGAATCTGAAAAATCAAAGTTTCATAGTGGGATGCAAAAGTTATAGCCAAATGAATTTTCTGAAAGGTCGCTATGGAGTTTATATAGCCCGTGAAAATGGCCATCTTGCAAACGACCTCGGAATTCGACGAAACCACTTTTGTTGGATCCGGGATGTGAAGTTATTGCTAGGTTTCAAATTTCATAATTTTTGAAGCTAGTATGTGAGCGTGGCAAAGGAAAATGTGTTTTGGTCAATTACAGTTAAATTGAATCGACCAGAAATGAGCCTTTTTGCAAACAGTCTCAGAATTCGACGAAACTAGTTTTGTTGGGACCGTATCGTCAAAACATAGCTAGATTTATTTTTCTGGAATTTTTCGAATCATTTTGTGGCCCTGGCAAATTGAAATGTACGTTCAAATCGAATATTGAATGTTATATATTTTAAATTGAATGAAAACTGACTGAAACAGTCGAATGGGCCTACGAAACATATCCCATTTTGTTTGGAATGGGGGTGAAACGCTAAGGTCGACAGTCGTTGGGTTTGGATTGGAGGTCGTGTCAGAAAACCCCTTTTTAAAACCATCGGCCAATAGAATTTTTTTCTTTCATTAATTTAAAAATATAAAAAAAAACCCAAAAACCAAATATCCTTCAGCGACGAACGGCGGCCAGCGTTCAAACTTTCTCGTCCACTTTCCGGCGAAACCACGCCTCGATAGACCTCCCTCCAGTTGAACTTTTTAAAGCACTCTCTCCCCTCTTTAAATCCATACCAACCTCACCTCCCCCCGTGTCGTCGTTCTCGAGATAGGAGCTTCCAAAGGTGCGCCGTTCCGAGCACCGCCGCCACTCCCTCAGGCCGTCGAACTGGCCAAGACCCCCATCGCCGAGAAGCCTGTTCCTCCCTCTTTGACGCTGTATCCTCCGATCGAGCTGCAACTTCACGGATTCGACAAAAACCTTAAACCTAGTTTTGAACATCGAAAAGAGGTAACGGCTTTGTTTAATTTCAACTGTTTTAATACCTTTAAACCATTGCAAACTTTGAAAAATCGTATCTTTTTCATGTGTTGACGAAATTCAGTGAAACAAGAGACAGTATACTAGTGTGGACGTCTTCTACATTCTAGAAGAGACCGCATATTTTTCTGAGCCTTCTGCTATTTTTGGTGGAGTGGAACCCAATGTGAGATTTCTAAATTATATACGATATGGAAAACGACGATGTATAAATTATATAGTCGATGTATGAGTTATATAAGCATTGTACACCTCTTGTATAAGCGTTGTATAAGTTGTACGTTCGATGTATAAGTTGTATATGCGTTGTAAAAATTATATATGTGTTGAAATAGAAGTGAAATGCTATATATAAATATATATATATGCCCCTCGTCCACAAACCATGGACGATATTTATTGGTTGTGATTGGTGTGAAAATTGATTGATAGCGAATGGTTGATTGAAAGTATTTGTGGTTGAAATTGATTGATTGTGGTTGAAAAATACCCGTTTGTAGTTGAGAAATATTTGGTTGAAACCACATAGGATTAGTTTGTGGAAATGAAAAAAATATACATGCCGCCTGCGTGCGAACTAGATGCATGATTCCCCATTGTCAAAAGCTGCGAGGCTTTAAGGTAGAGCGAGGAGTCGTACTAGGGACGGTCCCGGTTTTAACTACCCTGCCGTTATGCTGCCGAAATTTTAAATAATATTCATGTGTTAGAATTATTTTCATTTTTTGAGACTATATTTATTCGTTGAATAGAAAACCTTCATGTGTTGAATTGAAACTCATTCATTGAATAGAAATTCATGTGTTGAATGGTATTCATGTTTTAAATATAAAAATCACATTTTTACTCTATATATACAAACTATAGAAAACCTTCATGTGTTGAATCGATATTCATTCGTTGGATAGAAATTCATGTGTTGAATGGTATTCGTGTTTTAAATATAAAAATCACCTTTTTATCTATATATACAAACTATAGAAAACCTTCATGTGTTGAATCGATATTCATTCGTTGGATAGAAGTTCATGTGTTGAATGGTATTCGTGTTTTAAATATAAAAATCACCTTTTTATCGATATATATAAACTATAGAAAACCTTCATGTGTTGAATCGAAATTCATTCGTTGAATTGAAATTCATGTGTTGAATGGTATTCATATTTTGAAAGAAATTGTTTTATAATAAAAATCCAATTTTTATCATCGATATGAACTATATAAAATAATCTTGTTTTGAAAGAAATTATTTTATAATAAAAATCCAATTTTTATCACCTATATTAACTATATAAAATAGTCGAGTTTTGAAATAAATTGTTTTACATTAAAAATCACATTTTTATTATATACATGAATTGGTAAAAATAGTGAAGTGTTGAAATAGAAAACAGTTAGATAAAAATATCATTTTTATCAAATGTATGAAATTCATATGGTTTTGAAATCAAAGAATCGTTATATATATAAATAGAATTAAAATATATCGAATAACGAAGTTGCAGTTCGTATTTTGAAACTGTGATTTCAAACAATTAGTGCGGGAGATCCAACCATCGGATTTTCCCGAATCCGCAACCGTTGGGTTCGCTTTGGAAATATCTTTCCAACGGCACCAACTTTGTAAAAATCCAACGGTTGGATTGTCTGGAATGTTTAATTGAAATCTAAAGAAAAACAGCGCCAGAATCGATTATATTTATATATATATATATATATATAATTATATTAAATCAAATAACGACGCTGTAGTTCGTATTTTGAAATTGAAACTTCAAACGATTATACCAGGAGATCCGACTGTCGGATTTTCCCAAAACTGGAACCGTTGGATTCGTTTTGAAAAGATCTTTCTAATGATGTAAATTTTGTGAAGATCCAACGGTTAGATTTTCAGATATGTGTAAATCAAATCTGAAGAAAAACAGCGCCACGGTCGCGTTATGGCCCGAAGCGTCGTTTGAATAAATTGGCTATTTTAAAATAAATAAAAATAGCGATAAATCATTATAAAATAATATAAACGATATGGATGTGTGATTTAGAATTTAACTGAAGGTTAGCTAAGTCGAATGGTTTCCTGGATTTTGATCTGATGTTGGTTTCGGCCTTCGGGGTTAATATTTGGGAAATCATTCTCTTACTGATTGACGGTTAGTGACTAATAAATTGAAATGATGCGTATGTAGTGTTTATATAGCATGTGTTTATTATATACGCGAGTTGCTCAGAAAGACCGGGTTTATCCCATTCTTAATATCTGAATCGATGATAAGAAATCGAAGATGAAGACGGTGGTCGAAGACCGGAGAACTTCACCTCGTTTGGATGGTAACCGAGGTCCTGATTGGGAGGCATCCCGAAATATGGATAATGAGTGGTGATCATCCAGACGTACGTGGTGATCGATGGGTTTGCGAGGTATATAGTGCCTCCGGTTTCGTTCAGACCTAGAACGGACTTGCAAATGGACAGTGTGTCTGACATTGGAATTTATTCTGTGTGATTGATAGCCATCAGTTGCACGGTGTGGATTGCCTATGTGGCATGCTAAGATGCAGTGATCAGGGCTTCTGTTGAAAAGCAAAGTCTTGTGGTGATGATCAAAGAACCGCCTGTGTGACGTAGCTTTGTGTATAACGTGAATTCGCGAACCTCACACCCCGGTATGAATCAGAAATGGGAGAGGACATCAGGGAGGGCTTGCGTTTCTTTCTATCTAGGAGTTGTGTCAGTGTTTTTACACGGCCTGACATTTTACTTATGTGGAAGATGGATAGCGAGGCGCCTCGGATATATCGGTCGATCCGGGACCGATGGAGTCATTCGTTGGCTCATTTGCGCCCCATAGGGCGGGGAGACGTATTGCTCAGGCATTTTAATCCACATCGGTGGACCGGCCCTGACGATCCAAGGGTCACTCGAGCTCTGATCCTGAGACGTGGTAAGCTAGATTGTCTCGAAGTCGGTAAGGACTATCTTTTGCCTTGGTTCATGACGGAAATCCAATTTCCAAATACATGACTGTGCGGTTTTGATTGTATACCTATATATGGCGACATAGTGGTATGGGGCATTAATGTCGTCTATGATTGATAGTTATGATTAGAAATTGTTTTTGAAACATATAAACACTAGTAGTAATATCAAATGCTTTTGTTTTATTCGTATCAAACATATCTTGGCCATTATAAGGTAAAAACTCTATCCTCCGGTTTGCATTGCATTGTGTGATGGGAACTGAGTCTTATAATGGCTTCATTTTTATAAAAAAGCATTGCGATGTTTAAAATAAAGATTTGTTTTTAAAGCACTGGCAATCCAATGGAGTAAACCCGTTCCACGAAAGTGGCGTGGTCCTGTGATTAGCCATATTTTAAATGCGTGGAGTAGATTTCTCATACCAGTCCCATGAATGACTCGTAGTTTGTTTCACTTTCAAACTCGGGTGCCCCTTTTTCTACACGGGAAGCCTTGTATTCAGGTTTTAGCTGGCTTTCTCTGGACAGCTGGAGCTGAAGATGGATTCTATCATTTATCTCTTTTTATGCTGTTCAGCTCCTATTGTACATTATGTTTGTTTTCCGCTGTAGACATTTATGTATAGCTGAACTGTATTTAAACTAAGTATGATCCTGTATACTGTGTAACTCTAATGATTACATTTATCCAGTGTATTCTATTGTGCCTTATCTGATGTATTTATTTATTTCTATTCTGCTATTATCTGTTTATGTGTTATATTCCAAGGATTACCCTTTCCACCGTCAGTACGGGGTTTGGGGTCGTCTCATTTGGTATCAGAGCTTTGGTTAAGCTTAGTTCTGGAATATAACATATGAACGAACTCGTTAGAAATAGAACCAGTAGTGTTGTAGGACGGGTAACTCAATACAGATAGGATCAGTAATATCCTAGTATGAGTAGCGGAATGAAATAACGCCTAGATAGACGCATTTACATTCAAGTATTTGTCTCTATATTTTGAAATATCTTTTCTGTGATCTGACACTTGATCTGCTATTTGCAGAAGTACTAGAAAATGAGTGCCAGAAACAGAAGAAGAAATACTGACCGGGATATTGAAGCTCTATTCATGAAATATAGAAATCTGGGTGGAAAACCCTTCTCGGGTGAAGAATCAATTATGAAAACACAAGCCTGGATTCGTTCGGCTGAGAAAATCTTTGAAGGATTAGAGCTGAGAGATGACCAGAAAAGATTATTGGCGTCCTGGGCACTCCAAGACGAAGCTTTGTTATGGTGGGATTCGGTTATCAAGGATAATCCAGAAGGTGATATCACCTGGGATATATTCAAAGTGATTTTCCTAGAAAGATTTACTCCTCCTGAAGCAATTGAGTGACTATGTGATGAATTTTCTTATCTGATACAAGGAGATACGACCGTCCCGGAATATCATAAGAAATTCAACGAACTTTCTCACTTTTCTCTCCATCTAATTCAAAATACGAAGAGAAAGAATTTGAGATTTATTAACGGGCTTCAAAGGAAATACCAGAATAAAGTAATGGGGCATGTGAAGCTTCCTTTTTCAGAAATGATTTATATGGCTTATCAGTATGAGGATCTCGATAGGAAAGGTATGTTGCGAGACGAAGAAGAAATCAGTTCTAGCAGCAAAAGAAAATTTGAAGCTGATAGCCCAGAGACAAGTGTGCAGCCTGAGGCCAGTACGAAGGCTGAAGTCATAAAGAGGCCAAAGATCAATTAGAAAAAGGTAAAGATAGTCGTATGTCTAAAGTGTGATCAGCAAGGGCATTCGATGAGAAACTGTAGATCTTCGAACAAACGAAAGGGTGATGGGTCTAAATCCGGGAAGAAGTTTCAAGAGAATAGGGAGTGCAAACAGTGCCATAAGGTTGGTCATCCTGCAAAGGATTGCCCGCTCTTAAATAAGCCTGAAATAGTTCAAGTGAATGAAGTAGCAGAAACTTCTGATCCCTCAGCTAGTCAGGGAAGACCAGATGTGTTAGAAGGCACACTTAGTGTCAAAAACATTCCTGTTAAAGTACTGTTTGACACAGGCGCGTCGCGAAGCTTTATTGCAAAGAATGCAGTTAAGAAACTGGATTTGAATTTGAAGAAGCTCAAAGAACCAATGACTGTCCAAAATCCGGTTGGGGGTTCCATCGATCTCAGTTGGGTTTGTGCGGTACCTGTCTCTTTTTCCTGCTATAAATTCCCTACCATCTCCATCGTCATGAATTTTAAGGAGTTTGATCTTATATTGGGGTTGGATTGGCTAACCAAATATGAAGCTGAGGTTAGATGCACCGAGAGAGTTGTTAGGGCAAAGATTAAATCAGGTGATTATATAAATATTCCCTGTGAAGGTCAGAATTCTAATAGAAAAGACTTCTGGGCAGCTTTGGATGTTACTCCTGTTCAAATAGAAAATACCCCTGAAGTCACAGAGAATATTCCTGACCTCATCAAAGATATTCCTGTCGTCAAGAATTATGCGGATGTGTTTGAAGAAGTTGTTCGCTTACCCCCGCAGAGAGAAATAGATTTCAAAATTGCTTTAATTCCGAATGCAAGGTCGGTAGTTCACGCTATTCGAAGAATGTCCTTGAAAGAGAAAGAGGAATTAGACAATCAAACACGACAGCTCGTATGGAAGGGTCTGATCAGGCCTAGTTTCTCTGATTGGGGTGCAGCAGTGGTGTTTGTCCCAAAATCTGACGGTACTCTACGGTGGTGTGGATTATCGTGATTTGAACAAGTAAACAATTAAGAATAAATATCCATTGCCACGAATCGATGATTTACTGGATCATCTGAATGGAGAACAAGTATTTTCAAGGATGGACCTAGCTACAGGCTTCCATCAGCTTCGAATTGCCGAAGAGTGTGTTCCAATGACAGCATTCAGAGGTCTAGACTTATTCTACGAGTGGTTAGTAATGCCGTTCGTCTTATGTAACGCTCCAGCTTACTTCGTCGATCTGATGAATAGAGTGTTCAGAGGGGTTTTGAATAAATTTGTTCTGGTTTTTATTGACGATATTCTAATCTTCTCTAAATCAAAGGCCGAACATGAAAAACATTTGGAACAGGTTCTGGAAATCCTCAGAAGGAATGTATTAAAATCCAAACTATCCAAATGTATATTCTGGCAAGATGAAGTGAAATTTCTAGGCCACGTCGTATCGAAAGAAGGAATTGCTGTGGATCCAAGTAAAATCACAGCTATTCAAAACTGGAAACAACCCAGTACTCCTACAGAAGTCCGCAGTTTTCTCGGATTGGCTTGTTATTACCGGAAGTTCGTTAAAAACTTTTCGAAGATATCTGGTCACTTAACGAAGCTTACAAAGAAGCACTCAAAATTCAAATGGACTCCCGAAAGTGTGGAGGCTTTTGAAGAGCTAAAGTTAAGATTAACGACTGCTCCAGTGTTAACCATAATCGACGGCAATCAGGATTTAAAAGTCTGGACTGATGCTTCTAGAGAAGGCCTTGGCGCAGTGTTAATGCAAAGGGGTCAAGTGATTGCTTATGCTAGCCGTCAGCTGAAGCCACACGAGAAAAACTATGTAACTCATGATCTTGAGTTATTGGCTATCGTATTCTCTTTGAAAATCTGGAGACACTATCTTCTGGGTGAGAAATTTGAACTGTATACAGACCATCAGTCGTTAAAGTATCTGTTCACCCAGAAAGACCTGAATTTTAGGCAGCAACGTTGGCTAGAGTTCCTTGCGGCATATGATTTTGAGATTCTATACACTCCAGGGAAAGCCAATGACGTGGCCGATGCACTGAGTCGAAAGAATGTAATGATCGCCAGCTTTGTTATTACGACTTCCCTGATTAAAATATCTATTCTTCAGAAGGATGATAACTTTATTAAGGATATGAACAAAAGGATTTGGAAAGGCGAAACCTCGTGTTTTTAAATAGATAACGATGGAATCCTGAGATTGAAAGGAAGGATTTGTGTTCCTGGCATCCCCGAGCTCAAAAGGGAAGTGTTAGACGAGTGTCACAAGTCCAAGCTGAGTATCCATCCTGGTGTGGCCAAAATGTATAACGACCTCAAGCGAACATTCTGGTGGAAGGCTATGAAAAGAGACGTTTCAATATATGTTAGCCGATGCCCTACTTTCCAGCTAGTCAAAAGCGACCAGCAGAAACTTTCTGGACTGTTGCAACCGCTGTACATTCCAGGCTGGAAGTGGGAGCCTATTTCCATGGACTTCATTGATGGTTTGCCCAGAACCAGAAAAGGAAATGAAAGTATTTGGGTGATCATAGATCGCTTCACGAAGACCGCCCATTTCATACCTGTCAGATCAAACAGAACTGCTCAAAGTCTGGCGCAAATATATTTCAAGGAAATTGTTAGACTACACGGAGTGCCACTCAGTATAGTCAGTGATAGAGATCCAATATTTACTAGAAAATTCTGGGAAGCATTTCAAGTAGAGCTGGGAACGAAGCTAAACTTGAGCACCGCTTATCATCCTCAGACAGATGGGCAGACTGAGAGGGTGAATCGTATTTTAGAAGATCTATTGCGGGCTTGTGTTCTTGATTTTGGTGGATCATGGGAAGATCATCTGCATTTGGCTGAATTCTCATAGAATAACATCTTCCAGGCGAGCCTGACAATGTCACCATTCGAAGCATTGTATGGTAGACCGTGCCGATCTCCTGCTTATTGGGTCGAACCCGGTAATAGACTTGTGTTAGGGCCTGATATGATCCGAGAAGCTGCCGACAAAGTCGATTTCGTTAAGAAACGATTACTCGCCGCTCAAAGCCGACAAAAGAGTTATGCCGACAAGAGAAGAAGGGATATATCATTTGTTGTTGGCGACTATGTATATTTGAAAGTATCGCCGATGAGAGGAGTTATCCGGTTCGGTAAAACTAGGAAGTTTGCGCCCAAATTCATTGGTCTGTTTCCTATTCTGGAACGGATCGGAACTCTTGCTTATAGGGTTAAATTGCCAGATTGGTTGCTTGGAGTGCATGATGTATTTCACATATCTCAACTTCAAAAGCACGTTCATGATCCAGAGTTGATCGTGGAAGAAGCAGCTCAATAAGATATTGAAATTACTCCAGAATTAGCTGTCAGAAGAGAGCCGCTAAAGATCATTGGCAAAGAAACCAAAGAGCTGAGGAACAAGAAAGTTCACTTGGTCAAAGTGCAATGGAGTGGGGATCTGCGAGATTGTACTTGGGAAACTGAGGAGAGCATTCAGAAAGCCTATCCTAAGTGTCGAGTGGATATCTCTGATTGACTCCGGTGCAGGGTACATTTACCATACTTTGCATTACCAATTAGTTCTCTACTCTGTTGTTATTTTCTTTTCATGGATGTGCACTTTTGATTCTATAGTCTGAATGATTTTAAAAGAATATAGAAATTGATTAATATATTTTTGAAAAGTTAAAAACAAATTGCTTGTTGTTTGCATTGTGTGATAGTAAATTAGATTAATTAAATTATTGAAACGATAGTTAATTTAATTAATAAGAGAATGAATGGTAGGATTTATTCGATTAACTCACACATGAACTGATTAGAAAATAGATAGAAATATATACTTGTGCATTATATATGTTTGAACAGGTAATTGGATAGCTGTTGAGTAAAGAATTTATTTGTGTGCCTGACAAATAGGTAAACCTTAATGAGTTGGATGCGAAATATTTTTATATCAACTCCTATGAATGCCATTGGATGCGGAGTGCTGGTTATTCTGTGTGAAATAATAAACATTGCCATAGGATAGTAACAATTAATTTTGAACTACACTGCATGGCATACTTCTGAAGATAGGCATACTTTATCATATACCACACAAGCATTTGGAGCTTGTGTGACGAGATGGAAGATTTACCATACGAGCGAGAGGCTTGTATGGCGATGACTATATTTTACAGGTTGAACTGATGACTGATATGGACTATTTAAATTGTAACGATAAAATGGCCAGAATAATAAAAACCCCACACAGGTCTGGAGTTGACAATAATCACGTCTCTCTAGTTATTAGATACGGCACATGGACTATTTATTTCCCACACGGGACGAGGTGACGAGGATTTATCCTCTGGAGCAATTAAAATACACACTCCCTCAGGCTTTGACAGGGTGACGAGAATTTATTCTCTGGAGTTATTATCTATACACGCTACCCTGTAAACACCAGAATATATCACTATAAATATGTGTATGCTTATTAGGATTTATTGGGTACCTAATACGGCCCAATAAATTTCCAAACCCCTCCCCGTACAAAGGAGGTTATGGCGAAATTTTTCGAAAATTCCGGGTGTTAGCCAAATTTTTGAAGAATTTGAAAATTCTCAAAAACTGAAAAGTTGGAGAATGGAAGCCAGATCGAACGTAGAGTTGATTAATCAAACCACTTTCGACTTTGTTCCTTTTCGGGGACGAAAAGTTTTAAGTGGGGGAGATTGTAATGACCCGGAAAATATGAACCAATTTAAAAATTTTAAATTAGCTAAAATAGTGGATTTTAAATATTTAAAATAAATATTTTAAATAATAGCAATGAAATGTGAGTTTGAATCGACGTTTGAAAACGAATATAATTAATTCTAATTATAAACAAGGCCTGAAATGGCGCGGTAGTTTCAAAATCAGAATTCAAACTTTGACTGACTGTACTAGGTGCAAAACAAAACGGATTTGAGTGAAACCAAAAATATTTAAATCTGTTAGTGAATACCATTCTAACAAATCTGAAAAATCGAAGTTTCAAAGCGGGATGCAAAAGTTATGGTCAAATGAATTTTCTGAAAGGTCGCTATGAAGTTTATATAACCCGTGAAAATGGCCATTTTGCAAACGACCTCGGAATTCGACGAAACCACTTTTGTTGGATCCGGGATGTGAAGTTATTACTACGTTTCAAATTTCATAATTTTTGAAGCTAGTATGTGAGCGTGGCAAAGGAAAATGTGTTTTGGTCAAATACAGTTAAATTGGATCGACCAGAAATGAGCCTTTTTGCAAACGGTCTCAGAATTCGACGAAACTAGTTTTTTTGGGACCGTATCGTCAAAACATAGCCAGATTTATTTTTCTGGAATTTTTCGAATCAGTTTGTGGCCCTGGCAAATTGAAATGTATGTTCAAATCGAATATTGAATGTTATATATTTTAAATTGAATGAAAACTGACTGAAACAGTCGAATTGGCCTACGAAACATATCCCATTGTGTTCAGAATAGGGGTAAAACGCTAGGGACGACAGTCGTTGGGTTTGGATTGGAGGTCGTGTCAGAAAACCCCTTTTTAAAACCATCGGCCAATAGAATTTTTTCTTTCATTAATTTAAAAATATAAAAAAAACCCAAAAACCCGATATCCTTCAGCGACGAACGGCGGCCAGCGTTCAAACTTTCTTGTCCACTTTCCGGCGAAACCACGCCTTGATAGACCTCCCTCCAGTTGAACTTTTTAAAGTGCTCTCTCCCCTCTTTAAATCCATACCAACCTCACCTCCCCTCGTGTCGTCGTTCTCGAGATAGGAGCCTCCAAAGGTGCGCCGTTCAGAGCGCCGCCGCCACTCCCTCAGACCGTCGAACTGGCCAAGACCCCCATCACCGAGAAGCCTGTTCCTCTCTCTTCGACGCTGTATCCTCCGATCGAGCTGCAACATCACGGATTCGACGAAAACCTTAAACCTAGTTTTGAACATCGAAAAGAGGTAACGGCTTTGTTTAATTTCAACTGTTTTAACACCTTTAAACCGTTGCAAACTTTGAAAAATCATATCATTTTCATGTGTTGACGAAATTCAGTGAAACAAGAGACAATGGACTCGTGTGGACGTCTTCTACATTCTAGAAGAGACCGCATATTTTTCTGAGCCTTCTGCTATTTTTGGTGGAGTGGAACCCAATGTGAGATTTCTAAATTATAAACGATATGGAAAACGACGATGTATAAATTATGTAGTCGATGTATGAGTTATATAAGCGTTGTACACCTCTTGTATAAGCGTTGTATAAGTTGTACGTTCGATGTACAAGTTGTATATGCGTTGTAAAAATTATATATGTGTTGAAATAAAAGTGAAATGCTATATATAAATATATATATATACGCCCCTCATCCACAAACCATGGACGATATTTATTGGTTGTGATTGGTGTGAAAATTGATTGATAGCGAATGGTTGATTGAAATTATTTGTGGTTGAAATTGATTTATTGTGGTTGAAAAATACCCGTTTGTGGTTGAGAAATATTTGGTTGAAACCACATAGGATTAGTTTGTGGAAATGAAAAAAATATACATGCCGCCTGCGTGCGAACTAGATGCATGATTCCCCATTATCAAAAGCTGCGAGGCTTTAAGGTAGAGCGAGGAGTCGTACTAGGGACGGTCCCGGTTTTAACTACCCTGCCGTTATGCTGCCGAAATTTTGAATAATATTCATGTGTTAGAATTATTTTCATTTGTTAAAACTATATTTATTCGTTGAATAGAAAACCTTCATGTGTTGAATTGAAACTCATTCGGTGAATAGAAATTCATGTGTTGAATGGTATTCGTGTTTTAAATATAAAAATCACATTTTTACTCTATATATACAAACTATAGAAAACCTTCATGTGTTGAATCGATATTCATTCGTTGGATAGAAATTCATGTGTTGAATGTTATTCGTGTTTTAAATATAAAAATCACCTTTTTATCTATATATACAAACTATAGAAAACCTTCATGTGTTGAATCGATATTCATTCGTTGGATAGAAATTCATGTGTTGAATGGTATTCGTGTTTTAAATATAAAAATCACCTTTTTATCGATATATATAAACTATAGAAAACCTTCATGTGTTGAATCGAAATTCATTCGTTGAATTGTAATTCATGTGTTGAATGGTATTCATATTTTGAAAGAAATTGTTTTATAATAAAAATCCAATTTTTATCATCGATATGAACTATATAAAATAATCTTGTTTTGAAAGAAATTGTTTTATAATAAAAATCCAATTTTTATCACCTATATTAACTATATAAAATAGTCGAGTTTTGAAATAAATTGTTTTACATTAAAAATCACATTTTTATTATATACAAGAATTGTTAAAAATAGTGAAGTGTTGAAATAGAAAACAGTTAGATAAAAATATCATTTTTATCAAATGTATGAAATTCATATGGTTTTGAAATCGAAGAATCGATATATATATATAAATAGAATTAAAATATATCAAATAACGAAGCTGCAGTTCGTATTTTGAAACCGTGATTTCAAACGATTAGTGCGGGAGATCCGACCATCGGATTTTCCCGAAACCGCAGCCGTTGGGTTCGCTTTGGAAATATCTTTCCGATGGCACCAACTTTGTAAAAAATCCAACGGTTGGATTGTCTGGAATGTTTAATTCAAATCTGAAGAAAAACAGCGCCAGAATCGATTATGTTTATATATATATATATATATATATAATTATATTAAATCGAATAACGACGCTGTAGTTCGTATTTTGAAATCGAAACTTCAAACGATTATACCGGGAGATCCGACCGTCAGATTTTCCCGAAACTGGAAACGTTGGATTCGTTTTGAAAAGATCTTTCTAATGATGTAAATTTTGTGAAGATCCAACGGTTAGATTTTCAGATATGTGTAAATCAAATCTGAAGAAAAACAGCGCCACGGCCGCGTTATGGCCTGAAGCGTCGTTTGAATAAATTGGCTATTTTAAAATAAATAAAAATAGCGATAAATCGTTATAAAATATTATAAACGATATGGATGTGTGATTTAGAAATTAACTGAAGGTTAGCTAAGTCGAATGGTTTCCTGGATTTTGATCTGATGTTGGTTTCGGCCTTCGGGGTTAATATTTGGGAAATCGTTCTCTTACTGATTGACGGTTAGTGACTAATAAATTGAAATGATGCGTATGTAGTGTTTATGTAGCACGTGTTTATTATATACGCGAGTTGCTCAGGAAGACCGGGTTTATCCCATTCTGAATAACTGAATCGACGATAAGAAATCGAAGATGAAGACGGTGGTCGAAGACCGAAGCTCTTCACCTCGTTTGGATGGTAACCGAGGTCCTGATTGGGAGGCATCCCGAAATATGGATAATGAGTGGTGATCGTCCAGACGTACGTGGTGATCGATGGGTTTGCAAGGTATATAGTGCCTCCGGTTTCGTTCAAACCCAGAATGGACTTGCAAATGGACTGTGTGTCTGACATTGGAATTTATTCTGTGTGATTGATAGCCATCAGTTGCACGGTGTGGATTGCCTGTGTGGCATGCTAAGATGCAGTGATCAGGGCTTCTGTTGAAAAGCAAAGTTTTGTGGTGACGATCAAAGCACCGCCTGTGTGGTGTAGCTTTGCGTATAACGTGAATTCGCGAACCTCACACCCCGGTATGAATCAGAAACGGGAGAGGACATCAGGGAGGGCTTGCGTTTCTTTCTAGCTAGGAGTTGTGTCAGTGTTTTTACACGGCCTGACATTTTACTTATGTGGAAGATGGATAGCGAGGCACCTCGGATATATCGGTCGATCCGGGACCGATGGAGTCATTCGTTGGCTCATTTGCGCCCCATAGGGCGGGGAGACGTATTGCTCAGGCATTTTAATCCACATCGGTGGACTGACCCTGACGATCCAAGGGTCACTCGAGCTCTGATCCTGAGACATGGTAAGCTAGATTGTCTCGAAGTTGGTAAGGACTATCTTTTGCCTTGGTTCATGACGGAAATCAAATTTCCAAATACGTGACTGTGCGGTTTTGATTGTATACCTATATATGGCGACATAGTGGTATGGGGCATTAATGTCGTCTATGATTGATAGTTATGATTCGAAATTGTTTTTGAAACATATGAACACTAGTAGTAATATCAAATGCTTTTGTTTTATTCATATCAAACATATCTTGGCCATTATAAGGTAAAAACTCTATCCTCCGGTTTGCGTTGCATTGTGTGATGGGAACTAAGTCTTATAATGGCTTCATTTTTATGAAAAAGCATTGCGATGTTTAAAAGAAAGATTTGTTTTTAAAGCACTGGCAATCCAATGGAGTAAACCCGTTCCACGAAAGTGGCGTGGTCCTGTGATTAGCCAAATTTTAAATGTGTGGAGTAGATTTCTCATACCAGTCCCATGACTGACTCGTAGTTTGTTTCACTTTCAAACTCGGGTGCCCCTTTTTCTACACGGGCAGCCTTGTATTCAGGTTTTAGCTGGCTTTCTCTGGATAGCTGGAGCTGAAGATGGATTCTATCATTTATCTCTTTTTATGCTGTTCAGCTCCTATTGTACATTATGTTTGTTTTCCGCTGTAGACATTTATGTATAGCTGAACTGTATTTGTACTAAGTATGATCCTGTATATTGTGTAACTCTGATGATTACGTTTATCCAGTGTATTCTATTGTGCATTATCTGATGTATTTATTTATTTCTGTTCTGCTATTATCTGTTTATGTGTTATATTCCAAGGATTACCCTTGCCACCATCAGTACGGGGTTTGGGGTCGTCTCACAAACATTACCAGTGCACCCCATTCGGAAACACGTGTCCGAATGAACCCCCTTCCTAGAAGGTCACGAACTTCCACCTCCAACTCTTGCTGTTCCTTAGGCGCCATCCGCCTAAGAGGCATAACAATTGGTCTAGCACCCTCGACCAAATCGATCCTAAACTCGATCTCACGACGCAGTGGCAACACTTTGACCTCGTCAAAGACATCTTCATACTCATTAGCGATCAGCACAGATGACAAGTCGTCATGTGGAATCCCAAGCGAATATAGATAGCTCACGAAGACACCCTCTTCGCGCTTTCATCTAATCAACACCTTTCACCATTCCACATCCCCGACTCTCACCTCTAGCTTCTCAAAATTCACCCTTGGCGCATACCACTTGAGCCAATCCATGCCCAAGATGATCCCAAACCCAGCGAAGTTCAAAACAAAGCAATCACACATAAAAGAGCAACCATGACTCGACAACACTAGACCACCACACAACATGCACAAACTGGACGAACCCCCAACCGGATTAGTCACGATCAATGGTCTATCACAAATCTCGGGTTCCAAATCCAAGCGGCACACAAACTCATTGCAAATGAAAGAATGCGATGCTCCAGTATCGAACAACACACGAACTAAAACGCCATTAACTGAAAGTGTACCTTGAACGATGACACCCTTTTCCTTCTCCTCTGCAGTAGGATCTCGTGAAAAGATGGAATGGCTTCCAAAGCATATGCCTTCACAACCTGCTTGCCCTTAGCTGATTCTGGACAATCCTTCTTCTCATGTCCAGGCTTTCCGCACTTGAAGCACTTTTTCTCAGCTTTAGGATTCTTGCACTCATTCGAGTAATGTCCCTTCTGTTGGAAGTTAAAGAAAACCACCTCACTCTTAGGCTTCTTCTGGCCATCCTTTCCTTTCTGTTGTTGCTGCTTCCTCTTTTTATTATTACCTCCTTGTTGTGGTTTCTGTACTTCTTTGGTTGCAGCAACAACATTTTCTTCCTTATGAAACAAGCTCTCGTGACGAACAGCTTTTTCCACAATCTTCTCAAATGGATCGTCAAGATGATCCACCAATGGCCTTCCAATATAGGTATCTACCCATAACGAACTTCTTGTTCTTCTGATATGGTGTGTCAATGTATGAACGAGTATATTTGGACAAGGCCTCGAAATCAGAAACATAGTCAAGCATAGAACTATATTCTGTTTCAGCTCTACGAACTTCTTGAATAGTGTAGATTTCTGAGCCGTGGAGATAAACTTTGCTTCAAACGTAGCTTGGAATTGCTCCCATGAAATCTCTTCCTCTGGAGGTTCGAGTGTAACTGAATTCCACCATTCCATGGCCCTGCCTTGCAGTTGCCTTGATGCAAGCTTTCTCTTAGTTGCATCATCCAATCCCAAGTCTCCAAAAATATGAACACAAGAATCCATCCACCTATGAACCTCTTCAGGTGGCTCGGATCCTTTGAATGGTTTCCCTCCTAGAGATGTATAATCTTTGCATAGCTTTGCAAAATCCACAACCCTAGGCAACTGAACTCCTAAGCCTATCGTAGCTGCCACTAGAGCGGGAACCCTTCGCATGAATGCCTCCATCATGGATTCAAACATGGCAGAGTAGTTTGGATCACCTCCATTTCCCCCTCCAGTACCAGTTCCTCAAGCAGCGTGTCTTGACGGTCGTCTACTCATTCTAAATCTGCAATTTAGAATAATTATCCACTTCCAAGAAGAACTGCTTAAGGAATACAACCACTACTACTATATATGCTAGTATATATAGTAAGCATCCAGCTGAAATTTACAAATACATCTCTCATACGTAATTACGTCTTTGTACTTTGGCTAAAATCGTTAACCAGATCTATGATACCAAATGTGACGACCGCCCATAACCCCTGCACTAAACAAGAGGAATAATGCGCTGAAAGGTGTGCCTGGCAGCTATGGAAGATCATCAAAGTTGGCAAACAACATCGGAACCTGTCGTAAAACTCACAGCGCAAGGATAAAATATAATAGAACATATAAAACAGATAGTAGTAGTGAAGCATCGTATAGCAAACTTTTCAAACTTTCACAACTTCATGAAAGATTATCCCAACATCATAGAAAATATTAAGTATGTACATAAGGTGTAATGTCCCGCATTTTTCAAAGTTGAATAATTAATTTATTTAATTATTAAATATCGAGTTGGCGATAACGATAACTTGAATTAAATAATATTTATATTTAAATTAATATAAATAATAGAATAATATATATGATTTAGAAATAATCAAAAATAGTGGAATTCACAATATTGTGTGAATTAGATTATTTAAAATATATAATTCAGTTTAGAGTTGAATTAGAATAATGAATATATTTAATTAACGACGGTTTGAACGTATAATTATATTATAATTAAAAATCGAGCTTGAAATGGCGCGGCAGTTCGTTATTTGGCAATTTGAACTTCAACTGAATGTACAGGATTCGTTTTAAATCGGATTTCTGTGAAACAAGAAACGTTAGGAGCTAGTGAAGTATATTTTTCTAGTGGAAGAGAAAATTTGGTTTTTCGTTGTATGGATTTTGATTTATGATCAAATCAAATTTCCAAATGGTCGCTATGAAATCGTTTATAAACCATAACTATATATTTAATTATAATTAAATATTGGTCTCGAATTTAGACATGACCTTTGAGACATAGTGATAATTTAATTTTTAGAATTTTACTGTAATTTTTTATTAATTAAATACACAACTTTTTATTTGGAGTATTTTACACCCTATATCAACATTTTGGGGTTTCACAAAATGAGCTAACATACCGGTACTATCATATTTTTGGGGTCGTAGCACATTTCTTGTCTCAACGGTATTTATGTTTTGTTCGTAGCTGTCTCTAAATAAAAGGAATAATTCGAGATAACGGATACGGCATAAATTTCAAGTTACACTAATAAACATAAATTTCAAGTTGCACTAATGAACATCTTCATGACCATATAGTTTCCATACCGTCCCAACGAAATTCATGAATTGAGAATATAATGGTCTGGTATGCTAAACAATAGACCATTATATCGTGTTGTCTGTTGGACCAGTAAGCCAATGCCATAGTATCAAAGGTGCACAGCAGAAAACGTGGAAAGTACTCAACCACCCGTTTTCTTTGGTCTCAAAACAATAGATGTGGCCTTCAGAAAATCCTTACAAATCAAGCAAAATTCTATAAATTCAACGGAGTGTATGTATGGGTTGTTACTGTGTTCTTCTTTAATACAATATAAGTATTTTGTGGTTCGACACCCATTTCTGTACACCGATTTCAAATCACGTAGGCTAGGGTTGGCACCGGAAGCAACACGAGCTATTTTGGGTGAAGGTTTTGTAAAGTTTGGAGGAAGAGGGAGGGATGACGCACACCCTGGTGAAGTGCGGTGGCCATCGGTGGACGGTGATGGAAAATCTATGGTGCTGAATGACGAAACTTTGCAAGGGAGTATTCTGGTAATTTGTGGCGTCAATTGACGCTTGATTCTGGCGAATTGATGAGGCGTTGGAGGTTGGGACGGTCAGGGGTGGAAGCTCGTGGAAAGGGGGTATCGTTGATGGTGGAGTTGGCCGACAAGTGGTGCTAACGAGGATCGCGGATGATCTTTGTTGGGGGTTTCGTTCGTTTGAACGTACTGGGAAGAATCATATTAGCAAATTGATTAAACTTAATACTGGTATTAAGGAAATTGGACCTAATTACTTAGGTTGATAAGGTGAGATAATAAATCTGGAAATGGTGAATTAAGGGAAGCGCAGATTCCTGGTAACAAAAGGGGAATGATGGGTTCAGATTTGATCATATGGTATGAATTGAAAGATGGGGCGTTGAGAAGTATTTTGGTTACTTTTGTTTGAATTGTTGTTGAAAATTGAAAGAGCGAGGGAGGTTGGAAATGTTGGGAAATGGCATACGAATGGGAAATGCGTTATACAGGAGGAGCGGACTATCATCGGGAAGAAGAGATCATTTTGGCGGGTTGGGCTTTAAAGGGAAATTGGGCCGGTTAGAAGGAGGGGTGAGGCCTCATTTCAATTCATTTAAGTTTGCTTTAAAAATTCAAATACATCTAACTTGTAAATTAAATAACTTGTCCATACGTTATCAGATTTTCGAACGGTTAGATCTGTTTGGATCGTAGGGACGACAACTACACACTGGAACTGACGGGGAGGGAATCGAAGCTCGTTACAATTTATTGCAAAATAAATTGTCCGTCTAAATCAACAGACATAAAGTGTTATTTAACGGTTAACGCGAAATGTGAGTAAAACTCACCAACTCTAAACAGTTATATTTTTATAACGATCCTTAGAACTGATAATTATTTGTTGATTGTTGTGTGTTAACTGTTTGGTTGAGTTGCTTATGTATTGGTTGAAATTATAGATAACGATATATATATATATATATAAATCGTTAATAAAATATTGATTCTATTTAGCAGAATATTTCATATTGAAATGAAATCGATGTTAATTATGTTGTTTAACATCAGTGATGCAGGGAAATAGGTTGGAGGAATCCAACTGGATTCCTCAACATTTATTTTACTGTTTTCATATATTGTAATATATGATGTGATATATAATCTATTGATGATTATGTGTGTTTGAATGATATCGATCATTGTGATTTGGTATTGTAAATACCGTAAGAAATACTAGGATGTAGAAAAGGGGATTTTCAAAGTACGTTTTGAAAATAAATTAGTTATATAAAATCAACGGATTTTATATAGAAAAGGAAAAAGGGATTTTATAAAAGAAAATAGCTATAAAATCAAAAGGATTTTGAAAAGGAAATATTTATTGAAAATAAATATGATAATATAAAAAGGAAAAATGTTTATAAAATCAAAGGATTTTATAAAAGGGATATTCATTTATAAAATGAATTAGAATTTATTAAAGAGAAAATATTTATAAAATCAAGGGATTTTATAAAAGGGAATTATTTATAAAATCAAAGGATTTTATAAAGAGGAATATTTATCGGGATAATAAATAGAAGTATAAAAGGATTATTTATTTAGAAAATAAATAGATAAATATAAAAGGAGAATATTTGTAAAACAAATATAAAAAGTGAAATATTTGTAAAACATTCACAAATAAAATAGAAAGTGAAATATTTGTAAAACATTTACAAATAGAATTTAAAAAAATGAATTATTTATATAGAAAATAAATAAAGATAAAAAGGGAATTTATTTGATAAATAAATGGAGTTAAAAGGAAATATTTATTTAGAAAATAAATAAAGTTATAAAAGGAATTATTTATGAAATAAATAGAGTTAAAAAAGGGAATTTTAAATAAGATTTAAGTGTTAGAAACTTAATGGATTATATAAAGGAATTAATCAGTTAGAATTTATCGATTAGAATTTATCGAGTAGAGTAATTGAATATTAGTTACTCAATTAGAGTAAATCGAATATTAGTTATTCGAATAAAGAGTTAACCAGATAGAGTTAATTGAACATAGTTAATCGAACTAGGATTAATTGAATATTAGTTATTCAATTAGAGTTAAGCGAATATAGTTATTTGAGATAGAGTTAGTCAAACATAGTTATTCAGGATGAGTTGCCATTTCGTACGACTGCTAGCATAATTCGCAGGGCTACAGATAGCCTACGGCGGTCGGATGCTTCCTGAGGGAATCAGGCGTAACCGTTGTGATCGCTGCGATCTAGAGTCAAACGAATGGAGTTGAATCGAATATTAGTTATTCGAAATAAAGTTAAAACAGACATAGTTATTCGAATATAAGTTAATCGAATATTAGTCATTCAATAAGAGTTAATCAAGTTGAGTTAAATAAGTCGAGTTAATTAAGTTAAGTTAGTCAAGATGAGTTAATCAAACCGAGTTAATCCAAATGAGTTAATCCAAAGGAGTTAGTCGAATATTAGTTATTCGAATAGAGTTAAAGGAGTATCGAATATAGTTTATTCGAATAGAGTTAAAGGAGTTAATCGAATTTAGTCGCTCGAGAGGAGTTAATCGATTCTAGTTTAATCGAAAGGAGTTATCGAATATAGTTTATTCGAAGAGATAATCGAATATAAGTTATTCGAAGAGAGATAATCGAATATAAGTTATTCGAAAGTGAACTAATCGGATATAGTTTATTCGAAAGTGAAATTATCGAATATAAGTTATTCGAAGAGGGTTAATCGAATACTAGTTATTCGAAGGAGAGTTAATCAAATAAAGATTACTCGAAAGGGAGTTATACGTCGAATTCAATTATATCGAATTCGGGAAAGTATTATTTACTTTTTGGTTTTTAAATCAAGATTTATTTATTTATAAATAAATTAGAGTAGGTTAATTATTCAAAGTAAGAAATTAAAAGTTAGATGTTAAGTTAGATATTTCAGAAGTAGGGTTTATAACGTTAGCGTTATAATCAAGGTTTTCAATAAAGAAGTGGATTCGTAAATAGAATCCGAGAGTTACGTAAGGAAGTTTGTTAAAGGTTTAAAAGATAAACTTTGTCTATTCCGAAGTTAAAACACTGTTTAGTTAAGGTGTGAGAGGTAATTATACCCCAACTTGATTGACTTCCTTCTTAACTAAGGAATGGTTAAAGTTTGATAGTAAAGGTAGGTTAAGTGAATTTAGTTAATGAGCGTAATGGTTTGTGTTGGCATAGCGATGTTTATTTAAACATCTGTTTAAAACCAAATGAAGGAGATATGGAAATATTTTCCAAATTAGAATTAGAAATGTTTTCTAATATAGAAAACAAGAAATGGGAATGTTTTCCCTTGTTAATAACGTATATTTTCTAAATTTAGAAAATAAGAAATGTTGAATATATGGAAACAGGTGAAAAGTAATTTAATGAACTAAAGAGATAAATGTTAAATGATGATTGATCGATTTAAGTTCCATCTGGAAATAATATCGTTGTTTGCACACGTGTTTTTCTTTGATAGTTAAATCGCCGACTATCAAAGTTTTGACCATTTTAACGTTGTTAATATGGAGAGATCGGTTGGATTATTATCCAAACAACCACTCCGTATTGGCTAAAGGGGAAGATGATCGATTTATGTGGAGAAGAGGATAAGAGGAAAGTTGAAAAGTGGATCTGAGAGCAGATGCGGGTTGCGGTGGAGACCTAACACCATTAGAATCCACATTGTCGAATGAATTGGGAACGATTTTGACTTATGGAGGAGAACAGGTGGGGTCGACCCACGGAAGGCACCAGGAATACAAACGACGCGAATTAGTTTGGAGCCAAAATTTCGGATTTACCACCTTGAGTTTCATTGTCTGGATTAACATGGACCGCCACTTTTTCATCGTTTTGCATAGAATGTTTTCTATTTTCTAAAAATAAAATAAAAATATTAATAATTAGTACAACTTTAGACTTTGGAGTAAATGGTACGTGTCCCTATTTTCTCTTTGGCTTCCACCTAAGACTTGTCCTAGGATGCGTTTTCAATTGTCCATGCAACCTTAGTTTTTTTTTCATGCAAATTGAACCATCGGTACCAAAATTTGGAGAATAAAAAATTATAAGTTAGAATTAATATGTAAAATTTTATATTAAACATAATATATAAATTTCTTGAGAATTAAATTTTACTAAAATATTAAATATTACTTATTAATAATATTAATTATTAATTATTACTTATTTCTTTTTAGTTATAATCAAATTTTAACTATTAAAAGTTAATTATTATGTACATGTTACTGATTATTTACTATTAAATATTTAACAGTAATTATTAAATTAACTACTATTTATTAATTACCTAATAGTAGTTAATAATAATTAGTATTAATTTGTAAAATTATCATTGAATATTAATTATTCTTAAATGTTAATATTACTAACTATTACAACTTCCAAAGGAGAAAGGTTGTGATATACATCTGTTACAATTGACAAAATAAACAAGTTGTTAAAAATATGTTTATTACAACATTTAGGAAATTACCATTGTAAAAAACCTCTATTATAATTATTTTCACATAATATAATATTATTAAATATTAATCACGTGTATTTAATAGTGAATTATGTTTGTTAATTATTAATTAAATTGTATATTCAATATTTATTTATCGATTACTGATTATTGATTATTAATCAAATAATTACTTATTTATCGATTACTTATTTAATATTTCAAATTAATTATTATTATTTAGTAGCCAAAATTGTTATTAATTGCCAAAATTATATTTATTAAAACCGTTGAAACAGTTACTACCAAATCAAATATTACTTATTAATAATAGTTATTAATTAACTTGTACTTATTTCTACCTAGATATAATCGATTAATAATTATTAAAAGCTTTATAATGTATGTTACTAATTATTGATTAATAAGTAGTTTAACAATTAAAAATAAATTACAACTTATTAAATATTAATTATTTAATAATAATTAATTAATATTATTGATTCCTAAGTTTATTATTAATTATTAAATATTGTTAAATATTAAATATTAATATAATTAGTTTTTAAATATAGATATTATAAACATGAAGTTTGAAATAGGTATCTATTACAACTAACAAAATGAAAAGTTGTTAAAAATACGTTTATTACAACTTTAGGGAAATGATAGTTGTAAAAAAACGTTTATTACAACGGTGCTTTTACCACCGTTGTAAAATTAAAGTTGTAATATGGTGTTTTTGTTGTAGTGATATATCATTCAGTTACATTTTCTTAATTATTAGCTTATATGGGTTAATAGCACTCAAGGCTGTAACAACCCGTATTTTTGATCAATTAATTTTAAATATTTAATATTGTTTTAAATGTTGATTTGATAATATAAATGGATTTTTATGGAAATTATCGTTTAATAATCGAATATGATTTAATTCCGATTATATTTAATTATCATAATACGAAAAAAAATATGATTGAATTCAAAGTTAAATCTGAATCGAAACGATTCAGATGATCAATATAAAGTTTATTAGATAATAATAATATATTATCGAGGAATTGATTGATTTTTAATTTAAATTATATTATATCAATTTAATATGGTTATTTTATGTATATATATGCTTGAATTAAATTTCAAAATCTATTCCGTTGAGTTCAGAATAGCATTACAATGTTGTGACGTCGGTCATTACGTTAAAATAGTGTTTCATGATTTCAAGTTGTGAACCCTGAGATATTTTTAATGGATAAGCTCGAAATCAAATCGATGTCTATTTAAATAAAATAAAAATCTCTTTACATCGAATCATATTAAATATGAAATCAAATCAAACTAAATATGTTTGTAATTAATTTGTACCAAAGCCAACCTACTTCTACCCTTTTTGCAGACCTACCCTCCTCTTCTATAAATCGCACATACCCCTCCCCCTTTCTTTCTTCTGAAAACCAAAATCGTAAACATCAACGAAAGAGAAATAAAAATGTCGCCCTCCTCCATCATTTTAATTCCGAATTGGAATAAGCTTCAGAAGAAAATTCGTCTCATGTTTCTCTTTAAATATGTGTTCCCTTCCTCCATTTCGTTTAAAAGAAAAACAAAATCCCCTTCTCAAAAATGAAATGATAAATTTAATTAATTACATATTAATTAAAAAGAGGCTAAGTGATTGTTTGATGTTAATTAATAGTATTCCCTCTGGGAATAAAATATTTGGATGAATGTTTGTTTCTTCGATAGTTAAATAACTGACTATCGAAGTATTTGTTCAATTTAATACCATTGTTGTCAATACGGAGAGACCGGTTGGATTTATTATCCGAGAACCACTCTGTATAGGCATAAGTGTTGCAAATCAGATTATATGAAATGCGAGGGTTGTTCTGTTAATCCTAGGTAGAAATTGCCTAAGAAGGATTGATGGAATAGTGCCTTTGGTTTGTCCAGTCCCAGGACAACTTGTATGGACGAATGTCTAATAGAGTATTCCTAATAGATCATCCATATTGATCTCTTCAAACATATCTACGTTGGTGGTGGAAGAATTCGTTTCTCTTAGCTTTATACTCGTAATATTTTTGGGTAAACCAATAAATGATTTTGGCGGGTTTGACGATATGGCATTCAAAGTAAATGAATATGTGGCATGTCAAAAGATAAACGTGGCCTCTAGCTTCACAATCGGAGAATGGTAGGTAGGTCGCATGGCTAAGTGGGTAGCTCCCAATTATGGTGTATTGTCACTTGATCTAGAGAAATTCCATTTGCTTCTTTATTCTTCCGATGTCGTCCCTTTCGGGAAAAGGTTGCTAATCCCAACCGTTCGTGATAATACATTCGGAACACTCAAGCGAAGTGAGTTGTAAAACCCCGTAATTTTAAAGGATATTATAATGATAAACTAAAGAATACTTAATTAAATATTAGGAATTAAGTAAAATGGACTGCGCCATTGTGTTCATCTTGGAATTTTGCTTAAGATAGACTCCAAATTTTCACAAAACGGACATCGTATGAAGAAGATATTAAGGTTTGAAATTTATATACATATAAGCAAAATATATATAAACAAATCTGTCAAGAAAATCAAAAATCGAAGAGCGGGAAAGGGAGGGAAATCGGCCCATTAGGGGTCGACCCCATGCCCTGTGGGCGTCGACCTCTACAAGGGGGTATCGACCCCAAGGTCGATCCCACCCAGATCTAAGGCAGATCCATTCTGTGAACCGGGACTTGTTTCTTGACCAGATTCATTGACCGTAGGCTATAAATACGACCTCATTTCTATTGTTTTATTCATCAAAAACAATGGGACAATGAGGTATTGCCCCAGCTCAGATTGAATTAGCCTATTCTTCTGCAACAACAACTTATACGTATTCAAGAATCTCTGCTACAATATCCACAGTCATTTCTCTGTTCTTTAGATCCTGTCACAATGAGTTTATGTTGCTTTTAGATATAAACATTTAAAAAGTGATCTTGATATGTTTATAAGTTTGGATCTAAACTTGTGCCTGTTAATAACCTAAATCATAACTAAACAGATCGGCCACTACTTGTACACCTGATCTAATGTTTAGTTCTCATATGCATATTCCTGGTATGCCTATTTTGTTAATATGCCTCATTATGTTATCATATGCCCATTCTACTACTATGCCTATTTCTGTTACCATATGCATATTCTGTTAGTATGCATATTTTTGACATCATATGCCTGTTTTGTTATTATTCCTATTTCTATTCTCTCCCTCCTTCCCTTTTTATTTTTATAGCCAGGCTACATTCGAGCCTAGGCCTACCATTGAAATACACAAACGAACGAAATTGGGAACGGTTAGGAATGATAAATTAGGGGCATAATCTATACCTTGATCTAAAACTTTAATTTGGGGCATAACTTGTATCGTGAATCAGATTGGGATTTGGGGCATAACCTTTGATGAACATGAAAAATTGTTTAAGAATGAATATGCCTAAATTTACAGTAAATATAAACTGTAACTGCACCTAGACACGAGGTTGGATTACACTTGTGGTAGAAGTCTGCCCAAAACCGCCCGACAAATCCAGCATACGCAAGTGGTTAATCTAATGTGAGGGGTCTAGTGCATAAATGTACACGTAACGATGCTAA
The DNA here is from genome assembly GCA_030737875.1 of Allium sativum. NCBI lineage: Eukaryota > Viridiplantae > Streptophyta > Magnoliopsida > Asparagales > Amaryllidaceae > Allium > Allium sativum. The sequence goes on from CM060915.1 coordinate 747,386,995, forward strand.
GACACAAGGTTAAGTCTGACTTGTGGTAGAAGTCTGCCCGTAATTGCCCGGCATATCCAGCATCCACGAGTGGATGACTTGATGTGAGAGGTCTAATGCATTAACAGACATGAATGGAATGATGATAATTAGCTGTTAACCTATAATACTTAACCTGTTTAAATCTATAGGGGTCATATGAACCTATCAAAATTGTGTAAGGGTTAAGTAAACTTGCTTGAATCAATGAGGGGTTAAGTAAATCTGTTAAATCTGTGGGGGTGAGTTATATAAACCCGACAAACTTAACCTGTTTTATATGATAGGGTTATGCGGGCTTGTTAATCTGTTAGGAATAACCTATCAAAATCCTAGTAGTGGGGATGCAAGCCTAGGGGGTGGCTTGTATCATCTGTTGTGTGGGACCTGTATCATTCAGTAACCCATCTTAGTATGAAAAGGAGAACCCCGAACTAGGTAGGGGTTAGGGAACGCTTACTGAGTTGATTATAAGAGGTTCATTTGAGTGGGGGTGTTGACGGCGCACTTCGTCAGACTCACGAGCGTGCATGAATCCGCTTGAGTTGGGATAATAAGAAGTTGTGACATTAGTAGATGGTTGTGCCTCTCAAAAATAAAGGGGTTGCCACTTTAGGAAGTGATACATCCTACTGTTGGGCCAGCACAGGGTATCTACAGGATGGGGACCCGATCGATTGGGGGTAGTAATTAGGGTACATCTGGTCTTGCTTGTTTTGGAGCCCATTATTATCATTGGGGATAACATCTGTCATTTCTGTTGGGCTGTCTATTATTATTGTTGGAGGTAAAACCTGTCATTAGAAGTACACCTAAGTCTACCATCTATTCTTGTTGGGATCATTTTGTTTCTATTCTACTAGTGCTGGTGCAGAGAAAAGTACCTAGTAAGCGCAATATATTTTGTTCTGTTTATTCTATTTATCCTGCTCAGTCTGTTATACCTGCCTTATGATACTATTATCTCTCTCATCCGGTTTATATGTCTGTCATGATGCTTTTACTTATTTATATGCTAAAAGTAATTGAACTTGCCAGACTTTATGTCTGACCCATTTTGTTTCCTTTTCTCTCTCTTCCTTTCCTCCCAGGTTATCAGGGTGGGAATACTCAGGCTTAATTAGGATTCTCTCTTTCGTTCTGCTTGGAGTTGCGTAGATGTACCGCTTTGATTACCTATCTACTCTGATATGGCTTTTTTGGGGACTATGCTTTTATATTACTATACTCTGATGATTTTAGTACAAGGAAGATATTTTAATTTGATGTAATGGGTTTTCTGTACTTCAGACTTATGTTGTAACTGGATTTTAGATCACGATGTTTTCTATTTGGAAAATAAAGTTTTAAATTTTGTTGTTATTTTATATCTATCTTGTGATGTTTCTGTTTACCTATAACGCTTCATGGAACTTAATGCATTTTGTTAAAGAGTGACATTAACGGACGTGGGGTGTCACACTTAGTATCAGAGCTGAAGGTTACCAGATCGGATAAAAAAGTTTTGAAAATTGTTTTCAAAAGGTTTTAAAAGAGAGCATTTTCAAAAGAAAACTTTGTTTTGAAAAACATATTCCCCAAAGCCATAGGAAATATCTTTCGACTCCTGTTTGAATCCCTTTTCCTTTTCTTTTCGGCATGTCTGGGGGACCAATTCTTCCCGAGGGCGTTACGATACCAGCTTGATTCCGTAGAAATCTTGAGGCTATGGCACCTGCAGGAGGCCAAGCTGACGCCCCTCCCCCAGCTGCAGCTGCTGTTTCTCCTCCTCCGCGAGCAGATAATTTTTTCAAGATATGCAAGGATTTCTGTGCGATGGGAGGAAAGCCATTGCGAGGAACTGAGATTTTTGTTGAAGTAAGGAATTGGCTTAAAGAGACGGAAGATTTCTTTGGGATTTTTGAGGTTGACGACTGTAGGAAGATTCAGCTGGTCGTTTGGCAGCTGAAAGATGAGGCTTCATTCTAGTGGGTAGTGACGCAAGTAGGATGTCTAGTTGAGACTTGGGATGATTTCTGACATAGATTCGAGATGTAGGTTCTTTCTCAAGCCGAGCAAAGTATGCAAATGGAAAGGTTTCTGGCACTTAAGCAAGGAGGCATGTCTGTCAAAGAAAATGTCAATAAGTCTAATCAATTGGCGAGGTTTGGAGCTAGTAAATACCCCACACAAGAAAGGTTTGAGGTTTGCAAGAGGGTTGAATGAACCCCTCCATGGATTGGCTATGTCTCATATTCCGATAGGGGAATCTTTTGAGAAACTAGTTGATATGGCATTGATGCACGAAGAAGATAAAGGTGATAAGAAAGAGGCTAAGATTGATGAAACCCAAAACAAGAAAGTATGGCCTAAGAAAGAACAGTAACATCAAAAGATGGGCGGAAAGAATGACAAAGCCCGAGAAAAGAGGAAATGTCATAATTGTGGACGCGTGGGTCATTTGAGCAAAGATTGCAGAAAAAGGAAGAATGCTTGTTTCCAATGTGGAGAGGTCGGATACCTCATTAACGATTGCCCAAATAAGCAAGGACAGGGCAAAAAGGCAGGAACTTCTGGAGGGCAGGTGCATGCTCTCATGGCCGATGTACTGGATAGAGGTAGGAAAGTTTATGTTGAAGGTTTGATTTCACTTTCTAGTCATCTTATTAGAACTCCTTTTGATTATGGCGCTTTACATTCTTTTATATCTGATTCTTTGGTTGATTCTCTGCACCTTAGTACTAGTGTGGTTTTGGATCCCATTGTTGTCTCAGACCCCCATTGGGGGTACGGCTCATATGTCTATGATTCATCGGGGTTTGAGAATATCTGTGTTGGGCATCGAGTTTGAGTGTGATGCATACGTGCTTGGTTTCATGGGCTATGGTTTGATTTTAGGGATGGATTGGCTAGCCATGTATGGTTCCATTGTGGATTGTGAGAAGAGGGTCGTTAGACATTTTACTTGCCATGGGAGGACACTCGAGATTTCTTGTGACTCTAAGGGGTCTATCATGCTTAGTTTCCTAGATTCGCTTGATGCATCTATCGATGATCTACGATCTGTACCAAAAGTCTGTGAGTACCATGATGTTTTTGAGGGGGTTCGGGGCTTACCTCCTAGGCACGAGATTGATTTTCGGATATACTTGGTGGACAATGCAAAACTAGTTTCATTGCCTCTGTGCCACATGTCTCCGAGAGAAAGGAGGGAGCTCAGCAAGCAAGTAGGGGAGCTGCTTGAGAAAGGATTTATTAGGCGAAGCATATCTGAATGGGGTGCTCCAGTAGTATTCTCCACTAAGGCGGATGGTTCGCTTCGCTTATGTGTGGATTACATGGAGATAAATAAGCTCACTAAGAAAAATAGGCACCCACTTCCAAGGATAGATGACCTATTTGACTAGCTTGTTGGTGCATCTGTTTTCTCCCAGTTAGACTTGGCCATGGGGTTTCATCAATTGAGGGTGGCCGAGGACATTATAGACAAGACTTCCTTTAGAACTCCGGATGGTTTCTTCGAGTAGCTAGTCATGCCTTTTTGGTTGACGAATGCACCCGCCTATTTTGTGGATCTGACGAGTATGGTGTTTCGGGAGTTTCTAAATAAGTTTGTTGTGGTCTTTGTTGATGTCATCTTGATTTTCTCGAAGAATGAGGAAGAACATGCCATATATTTAAGGGAGGTTGTGAAGTCTCTCCGAGCGCATCAGCTTAAGGCAAAATGCTCCAAATGTCATTTTTGGAGAAAGGAAGTGAGATTTCTAGGGCATGTGGTCTTTAAGGATGGAATAGCAGTGGATCCCGCGAAAGTAGCTGCAGTTCAAGATTGGCATATTCCAAAGACTACAACGGAGGTGAGGAGTTTTCTTGGATTAGCGGGTTATTATAGGAAGTTCATTAAGGACTTCGCGAAGATATCAGCCCCACTCACCAGACTGACGAAGAAGAATATGACCCTTTCTTGGGATATAGACTGTGAGGGTGCTTTTCAGCGATTGAAGAGGGCTCTGACAACAACCCCATTATTGACTTTGCTTGATGGGAACAAAGTCTTTACAAATATACATTGATGCACGTGGTACAGGGATTGGTGTTGTTTTGATGCAAGAGGGAAGGGCAGTATGTTATGGAGGTAGACAGTTGAGAGTTCATGAGAAGAGCTACCATACCCATGACTTAGAGTTAGCTGCCATTGTATTCGCGCTTAAGACTTGGCGTCATTATCTACTTGGAGAGAAGTTCGAGTTGTATACCGATCATAAATCTCTCCAGTATTTGTTCTCGTAGAAGGATCTCAATTTGAGGCAACAGAGATGGATGGAGTTCCTAGCGTCCTATGACTTTGAGATTACATATACCTCTGGAAAGGGTAATGTGGTGGCAGATGAACTAAGTAGGCCGAGGATGACTTTGAGTCCACTATTCGTAGAGAGGCGGAGCTTGGAGTATATATTGACCATTGATTTTAGGCCATCTACGGATCTTATACCCGGTTTGTTGGCATCCTTAGAGGTGTGACCTACTCTTATGGATCAAATAGGAACTTCGCATCGAGAGGACCCACAATAGCAGACGTCTTGGATAAGCTCGGTAGAGGGGAGACTTCTAGTCACCTCAGTAGATATTCCACAGATGATAAAGGGTGGTTGCAACGAGATGGAAGGCTTTGTGTTCCCTGAATTGGGAGTCTGTTGAAGACAATCCTTGAGGAAGCCCATCATTCTTGGATGACTATCCATCCAGGCGGTGATAAGATGTATAGATATATGAAGAGGGTTTACTTTTGGGCTGGGAAGAAGAAAGATGTTACGGAGTTTCTTTCTCGATGTTTGATTTTCCAGAAGTCAAAGCTGAGCAAAAGTAGCCCGATGGTTTACTTCATCCTTTAGAGGTCCCACAGTGGAAGTAGGAGAGCGTCTCTATGGATTTCATTGATGGTTTTCCTAGATGGAGGAAAGGGAACACCAGTATTTGGGTTATAGTTGACAGACTTACTAAGAGCGCTCATTTCATTCCTGTTAAGAGTAAGAGAACGGCAGCATGGTTGGCAACATTTTGTCTTCGTGAGATAGTTCGCCTACATGGAGTACCTTCCAGTATAGTGACTGATCACGATCCCACATTCACCGATGAGTTTTGGAGGAGCTTACAGGAGGCATTAAGTAGATAATTGTATTTGAGCACCGCTTATCACCCTCAGATCGATGGGCATACAGAAAGGATGAATAGAGTTCTTGAGGATCTTTTAAGACTGTGTATCCTAGACTTGATAGGGACTTGGGAAGAGCATCTTCCATTAGTAGAGTTCGCCTACAACAACAGTTATTAAGCTAGTATTGGTATGGCACCCTTCGAGGCATTGTATGGATGACCTTGTAGATCACCAACTTGTTGGTGGGAGTCTACAGATAGGCTTCTACTTGGACCTGAGATGATTAGAGAAACTTCATAGAATGTAGATCTTATTCGCAGACGCATGAAGACAGCTCAAGACAGGCAGAAATCCTACGCAGATAAGAGAATGACTGATATTGAGTTTGAGGTGGGAGACATGGTTTTCATCAAGGTACCACCGTTAAGGAATGTTGTTCGCTTTGGATCTATAAGGAAATTGGCACCAAGGTTTGTAGGGCCTTTTCCCACAACAAAAAGGGTTGGTCAAATGGCCTATACAGTAAAGCTACCAGACAGATTGATGGGTGTTCGTGATGTTTTCCACATTTCTCATTTACGGAAGTGCCTGCATGATACCGCAGAAGTAGTTGAGCCAAGTATGCTTGAGGAAGTAGAGGTGGAACTGGAGGCGACAGTTAGACAGAGTTCCTACCCGTATTCTTGGATCAGAGGTTAAGAAGCTATGCAACTGAGAGGTCAAGTTGATGAAAGTTCAGTGGGGAGATGACCATGAGGATGCAACTTGGGAAACTGAAGACAAGATTCACGCTTCGTACACTTTTCTTTTCAAGGGTATGTTCTTAACTTCTTTTTCCAAAAACTTTTATTCGTACTTGCTTCTGTCATTAAGTATATCCTATCGATCGAATCTTCGACCTTTAGGTAGGGAACCAATGGATGTAAACATGTGTTTGAGACATGTTATGTTTGATGGATGCAAGTGGATGCAAGTGTTTTCTAGTGGTTGCTCGTGAATGCATATACACACACACTAGGCACTAGATTGGCTCAATCACTCTCATACTGCATATGGATGCGTGTTCATTTTTCTTCTTTTATGGATGGAAATGGATGTATCATCATACGGATGTTGCATTTGGATGGATGATTGTGCATGCATATAACATTTACATGACATATTAGGATTATTTGCATACGTGTTGGATTCACGGCACTAACATACATTGCATTAAGGAGGTCAACTGAATCAGTAGACCGCCTACTCTTTCGCACTAGTATAGGGCCATATGCACACACCATTTCATATGTTCATATTAAGGCAATGGATTCCTGTGATTAGTGGATGAGTAGATGGATGATGGTTGTTAGGATATACATGCTTCTTAACTTGGAAATTTCGGGGACGAAATCCTTTAAGTATGGGAGAATGTAATACCCCGTTATTTTAAAGAATACCATAATGATAAACTAAAGAATACTTAATTAAATATTGAGAAATAAGTAAAACGGATTGCGCCATTTCGTTCACCTCGGAATTCTGCTTAAGATAGACTCCAAGTTTGTGTAAAACGGACATCATATGAAGAAGATATTAAGGTTTGAAATTTGTATACATATAAGAAAAATATATATAAACAAACTTGTCCAAAAAATCAAAAATCAAAGAGCGGGAAAGGGAGGGAAATCGGCCCGTTAAGGGTTGACCCCATGCCCCATGGGAGTCGACCCATGGGTCGACCTGTATAAAGGGTGTCGACCTTAGGGTCGACCCCACCCAGATCTGGGGCAGATCCATTCTGTGAACCGGGACTTGTTTCTTGACCAGATTCATTGACCGTGGGCTATAAATAGGATCTCATTTCTATTGTTTTATTCATCAAAAATGATGGAGACAACGAGGTGCTGCCCCAACTCAAATTGAATTAGCCTACTCTTCTATAACAACAACTTATACGTATTCAAGAATCTCTGCTACAACATCCACAGTCATTTCTTTGTTCTTTAGATCTAGTCACAGTGAGTTTATGTTGCTTTAGATATAAACATTAAATAAGTAATCCTGACATGTTTATATGTTTGGATCTAAACCTGTGTCTGTTAATAGCTTGAATCATAAGTAAACAAATTTGCCACTACTTGTACACCTGATCTACTGTTTAGTTCTCATATGCCTATTCCTGATATGCCTATTTTGTTATTATGCCTCATTATGTTAACATATGCCCATTCTGCTACTATGCCTATGTCTGTCACCATATGCCTATTCTGTTAGTATGCCTATTTCTGACATCATATGCATGTTTTGTTGTTATGCCTACTTTTGTTCTCTTCTCTCCCTCCTTCCCTTTTTATTTTTATAGCCAAGCTACATTCGATTCTAGGCCTACCGCTGAAATACGTGAACGAACAAAATTGGGAACAATTAGGAATGATAAATTGGGGGCATAATCTATACCTTGATCTAAAACTTTAATTTAGGGCGTAACTTGTATCGTGAATCAGACTGTGATTTGGGGCATAACCTTTGATGAACATGAAAAAATGTTTAAGAATGAATATGCCTAAATTTACAGTGAATAGAAACTATAACTGCACTTAGACACGATGTTAGATTACACTTGTGGTAGAAGTCTGCCCGGAACCTCCCGGCAAATCCAGCATCCGCAAGTGGTTAATCTAATGTGATGGGTCTAGTGCGTAAATGTACACGTAAAGTCGCTAAGACACGAGGCTAAGTCCGACTTGTGGTAGAAGTCTTCTCGGAACCGCCTGGCATATCCAGCATCCACGAGTGGATGACTTAATGTGAGAGGTCTAGTGCATTAACAGACATGAATGGAATAATTATAACAACCTGTTAACCTGTAATACTTAACCTGTTTAAATATGTGGGGATCATATGAACCTGCCAAAATTGTGTAAAGGTTAAGTAAACTTGCTTGAATCAACGAGAGGTTAAGTAAATCTGTTAAATCTGTGGGGGCGGGTTATATAAGCCCGACAAACTTAACTTGTTTTATATGGTGGGTTTATGCGCACTTGTTAATCTATTAGGCATAACCTGTCAAAATCCTAGTAGTGGGGATGCAAGCCTAGGGAGTGGCTTGTATCATCTGTTGTGTGGGACCCGTATTAGTCAGTAACCCATCTTGGTATCAAAAGGAGGACCCCGAGGGGTCAGGGCACGCTTACTAAGTTGATTATAAGATGTTCATTTGAGTGGGGGTGTTGACGGCGCACTCCGTCGGACTCATGTGCGTGCATGAATCCGCTTGAGTTGGGATAATAAGACGTTGTGACATCAGTAGATGGCTGTGCCTCTCGAAAATAAAGGGGTTGCCACTTTAGGAAGTGATCCTACTATTGGGCCAACACAGGGTATCTACAGGATAGGGAGTCGATCGATTGGGGTAGTAATTAGGATACATCTAGTCTTGCTTGTCTAGGAGCCTGTTATTATCGTTAGGTGTAACACTTGTCATTTCTGTTGGGCTGCCTGTTATTATTGCTGGGGGTAAAACCTGTCACTAGAAGTACACCTAAGTCTACCATTTATTCTTGTTGGGATCATCCTGTTTCTATTCTACTAGTATTAGTGTAGAGAAAAGTACTTGAGAAGCGCAATATAGTTTGTTCTGTTTATTCTTTTATCCTGCTCAGTCTGTTATACCTGCTTTATGATACTGTTATCTCTCTCATCCATTTTATATGCCTGTCATGATGCTTTTACTTATTTATATGCTAAAAGTAACTGGACTCACCAAACTTTACTTCTGACCCATTTTTTTCTTTTCTCTCTCTTCCTTTCCCCCTCAGGTTCTTTGGGTGGGAATACTCAGGCTTGATTAGGATTATCTCTTTCGTTCTGGTTGGAGCTGCTTATTTGTACCGCTTTGACTACCTATCTACTCTGATACGGCTCTTTTTGTGGACTATGCTTTTATATTACTGTACTCTGATGATTTTAGTACAAGGCAGATATTTTAATTTGATGTAATGGGTTTTCTGTACTTTAGACTTATGTTGTAATTGGATTTTGGACCATGATGTTTTTTATTTGGTAAATAAAGTTTTAAATTCCGCTGTTAATTTATATTTCTTATGATGTTTATGTTTCTGTTTACCTATAACTCTTCATGAAACTTAATGCATTCTGTTAAAGAGTGACATTAACGGACGTGGGGTGTCACATGAGTGTCTGGTCTTATTTAGCCTGGGTTACAAGATGTTCTTGTTGAACCCGGTGTATTCTCTTTAGAGATACACTGTCGGAAAGTGGTCCCGTACCTTGCCAGTTGAAATCCATTTCCAATAAGAGCCCGCGGTTTTGATTGTATACTATGTATGTAGAGCGTGAGATGCAAATGTTCTGCTAGATTACTATTATTTGATTTAGACACTACTATAATATTAGAAGAGTATTGATTTTTAAGAATCTTTTGGGTTATCGTAAGGTAAAAACCATCTGTGTTATGTGTGGATCGATCTTACGATTACCTTTTCTTTCGAAAAAAAATTAAACCAGTGGTTGGAGATTACTCACACCAATCTCGTGACTGACCCAGAGTTTATTTTGTTTTATTTTACCCTAAACGCTTGGGTGCCCAAATTTGTATGGGCAGTCAAGTAGTTCGGGTATTTTTAGATATCCTTGGAGGAGCTTGGAGCAGGAGGCTTCAATGTTGGATATATATATAGAGTTTATTCTGTTGTGTTGTATATGTGATGAACAAATGTTGTACTCGGATAATGTTATGTATATACAGTCAGAAGGTATGTTATATAATACATTTTATTCGTTCCGCTGTAAGGTTCATGTTTACTCTGATTTTCTTCTATTTATATTCTTTTTCTTCTTTTATTCTGATATTTCTTTCTTCCTATTTCTCACCCTCTAACTTCTTTCTATTAATGATCCGGTAATTTCTGATGTTTGGTTAGTCGATATGATATTTGTATCGATAACCAAGATCGGGAAAATGTCGAGTCGTTACAACTTACATCGTACCCATATATTCCCTAGTATATTAACCTAACATAGTATATATGTAGTTATGCCCAACATCTCAAGGTACTCCCCATATACCATGCTCATACGGTCTCTGCCGTCACGCCACGGAAGTGTATACAACCTCCATCCAATGCCAAACTGCGTACATAAATCTATATCGTTATGCCACGTAATCACACAGAACTACCATCACTATGCCACATAAGCTTAAGGATCATCGTATCTGAACTCCTCAATCGAATCACGTCTAAACACAGAGTAATGCCCTATTGTATATAATACATAACCTAGTGCGTGTATCTAGACCCTCATATGAACATATTGCCTACTATAACCCGAGTCCCGTAATAGGACTGCATCTAATGCACGAAACTCGGTCAGGAGCTTTCAATATCTGTAAAGGACAACTTCATTAATCCTACTATACAGATATTCACATATGGTCTGTCTTTTCATGGTGGTTATGGCTCAACCCTCAACTAATGAAAGACTTCTTCAAGAGATAAGTGATGTGCCCCTCTCAACCATTCTAACATCCAATTTGGCGTGTCCCGCAACCAATGTCCCGATAGTGAAAGATCGTAGGTCTGTAGATTTAGATCTAGTCTTTTCGCATCCCACTGACTACCGATGATAGATATCCAATGATTACTATCATTAATTTGGTCCTGACCAACATCTCCAATTGGCGAGCAAAACTGCGGAATCAGCCAACGACATCCGCCATAGCCCTCTGACTACCACACCACAGTTGTAGTAAATGTATACTCACCGGATGGTACCATGCAGACCAAACCTCTTTGGGTACAACCCTAAAACCTACCGTACAGAGGACCATCATGGAGTACCCTACCACGTGCCATAGAAGCCACGAGCTTCCCTCCAGTCCCATAGAATAATAAGTTGGACGTGCTCCTCTCATGTCTCCAAACACCACGATGATCTACCCCCATTAGGTTCTTCGTTTCCATACGTACGGATTGGTTCCAGCGCGTCACGCCATCACATTATTAGATCCTACGTCTAATCTCTAATCATGTGCTTGCTTTACCTCATCACATTTGCTGATTAACTTGATTATATGTGTATTTACTTTTATCCAAGTTACTTGGTTTATTAGCACATAATTAGCTACTTACTTTCTTTAATCAGCACTATGTCGCCGGAGCACTATTCCGCTTATTATTTATTACGTGTATTAGAATTAATACTTCCACTTATAATTCCACCAATAGTGAGCTTACTTTATCCTTTATTATTAAATCATAACCTTGTCTTACATTGTTATCGCAACTTGTTATAGTTGTTTACTTATTTACTTAGTTCTCTTAACTAAGGTTTATTAATAAGTTCTCTTTTCTAAATTATAACCTATATTATAATATATCTTGTCATTAAGACAAGCCTATCTATTACACTTTATTCTCATTCATATAATTAATTATAATAGGTTATATTCCTCGTTCACCACAATTCTTCGTAGGTTCCTTAATATGAACCGAATTTTACTGTTGTATTCTTTCTTTAATTATTGTCATGTACATTTTTATTATTTTAGGAAAATATTTCACATACCTCATTAGATTTGTTAGCGGAAAGGTGTAATGATCTATTTCCATAACGTACACTGGTTAAGATCTGTAGATGCAAGCTATTTCTTTTATTTTCAATGTGGACATATTTTATTTGATTAGTGTGAAATACGGTAAAAGAATTCCTATTTCGCACTAATCCCTTTTTCCATTCTTTTCTTGCAACCACATTCTCAGGAATTTTTTCGTTATGGAAATGTATTCATTTTTCATTAAATTTAACTAACTCGGTCCACTACAAATTTCCCTTTTATTTTGTAGGTTAGACGTTAAATTCCTGTTTTCATATACCATTTACAATTACTGTAAATTTTCCATACGAAATTAGGCATACTAATTATTTTTCCATTTTTCCCAGTTTCACTATAATTCTTCTTACAACATATCCAATTTGACATTAAATAACAATCATAAAAACATAGTCATAATTATTGTAAATTCTACAATTTCAGTAATACAATAATTCTCAATCCAAACAGAAGATTAATGGAATAAATTTGTACAACAGCAATATTCTTAACGTACTTAGAAATAGATTATATCGCAATTACCACAAATTCCAATTATTTATCACGTTAAGAATTACGGGGAATGTAAACGATAAATATACTGTTACCAAAATGTTTACTTTTAAATTCACTCACCTAACTATTTTCCGATCCTTGAATCTGATTCAGATCTGTTATTCCATGGTTTTCCTAATTCAATCTAATATTGAAATAACCACGGATTTACCAATCTGATGCTAAAAAGAAAGAAAGAATTCCTAATAATCCAATTCGTAGAATTTATCTCATGTAGACAAGAAATCTGAACACCTATATTGTTGGTCTATAATCTTTGTCTTCAAATCTTGAATCAGAATTCCTAAAAACTAATATTCTAATTTTTGAAAAAATTGGAGAAGAAAGAAAATGGCAGAGCCTTGTCATTGTCTCAGAAAATATGAGTTGGAGGATAGACTCTGCTAGTCTATTTATGGGTGTACAAGAGATTCTGGTCTGTCGGATTAAATATAATAAAATTTGAAACGTACAAGTGGAAAATATAATGTTAATTGGCTCAGATATGGGCCATTAATGTTAAGTTTACCAAATATTAATTTCTTGTTTAATGTTGATGATAACATTTCTTTTCTTTCTGAATATTTATTATACAATTTATTTTCTTCCATTTGATTTATATTATAATTTCAAATTCATTTATCTTCTTGTCTATTTTTCATTCATTATACATTTATTACTTTCTGCACTTAAACTATACTTTAATTTCAATTTTTGAATTTATGCAGATATGTATATGTATGTGTGGGTGTATATATATATATACACACACGCACAATCTTCATTTTTTTTCAAAATTCAAATGGCGTTATGCCGTCATTTATTTCTTACTTAATTTGATTGATTGCAAGTTACTTTTTGAATCTCTTATATATATATATATATATATATATATATATATATACGTACACACATATATACACTCACATATACATATAATTTCCGTTATATGTACATATATATATTTTTCTCTTAGAACATATATTTCTTTAGCCGTCCCTCTAAAATTAAAAATATGACATTGACAGGACTTGAACTTGCACCACTTACATGGGAGAGACATTCCTCTACCAACTGGACTACATAAGCATTTGTTCATAATACTAAAAACATTAGTAGCCATTGTTCTTATGAGTTCCTCTTTTATCTCCTTTTTCACGTTTGTTCTAATACTTCATTTAAAGATATATTTTTCATTTTAAATCTGTTTTCTGCAAAGTATAGGTTTAAATTGATCAGAAAATCATCACGGATGCAATGACGCTAATTCTATGACCAAGTTCTGACAAAAATTCGAAATTTTATTTTATTATTTACTTAAAAGCATGGGATGTTACATACATCCATTAAGATTGGATGCAATGGTCTGTACCCTGGACAAGGCTATGTGTTTGGAAAACATGAGAGTTTGACTAGAACTAGGATTTTCCATTATCCCTTGGCATAAGTAAGGATGGTTATATAAGTAAGGCATAAGTAAGGATAGCTATATTTTGTTTTATAATGTTATGATTACTATGGATATCCTCTTTTTTTCGTTCTCTGGATAGGTCATTACCTATAGGATACTTAAGTGAAGTGTGGATTGGGGAATAAAGAGCTGAAAGAGGCTTCTTAGATTTTTCTTTCCTATTATGTGACATATCTATCTTTATTGAGTAACATATTTTAAATAGTTATTATGTGATAGCTTTTTGGTTGTAGAGACAAATCAGGTATGAGACTTAAACATGTCTAGTTTAATATTTTGCAACATAGTTGTTGATAGTTATTTATCACTCACACCAGACTATTGTCTGATCTTTATGTTTTTCTCTTATTATCTTTGGTGCTCACCGACGATGTAACGGCCCGGGAAAATTCGACGCTCGAATTTTCAACAACAATACTTAATCCCGTATTACTTGTCAAAAATCCAAGTATCGAACCCCAAACTGTTAATAGAAAGAAGTTAGAGGATGAGGAATAGGAAGAAAGAAATTTAAGAATAGAAGAAAGAAGAAGAACACATCAGAATCTCACAGCGGAACGAATGAATATAATATAACAAATCTCTTTATAAAAGAAACTATATATATACATACCATTTATCAGAGTAAACATACATCAATCACAGCGGAAATACTTGTATAACTAACGGTGAACCCTCCTGCTTCCAACTCTGAAACTTGTAGCGGAACCTAACCTGTAAATATGCTTGGTCTGACCCGAGCACATTTGATTTAAAACAAAAACACACCGGGTCAGTCTGGAATACTTTCAGTAATAAATTCACAGCACACACAACTTGTTTAACTTTTGAAAATCCTTTCTGAAATAAAAGGATAATAGTAAGACCAGTCCACACATAAACACGGACGGTTTTTACCTTACTATAACCCAAAACATTTTTGAAATCAATATCTTTTTCTGATATTATCATAGTGTCTAAATACAAGTAAATATCAATTTAGAGGAACGCTTGCATCTCACGCTCCCCATATATAGTATACAAACCAAAACCGCGGGCGCTTATTGGATATTGGATTCCAACTTGACAAGGTATGGGTCCACCTTCCGAACGTGTATCTCTAGAGGCGAATACACTGGGTTCAACAAGAACGTCTTGCAACCCGGCCCACACATGACTGACCACTCATTTCGCTTGAGTGTATCGAATGTATATCACCGACGGTTGGGCTCAAACCACCGTCTCCCGAAAAGGGACAACATCGATAGATACAAGAAGCAAAAGGAATTTCTCTAGATAGGTGATTATACACCCTAATGGGAGCGACCCACATAGCCATGCTGCCTGCCCGATTTTTGTCATTTCCCGGTTGATGAGGCTTGAGGCTACGCTTTACCATTACATCAGATTCACTTCGAATGCCACATTGTCAAATCCATCGAAATCACTTAATTGACGTCTACAACAATACATTACGTGTCAGCTAAAGAAGTTTCCTTCTCTGCTTCACTCTTGGTACGGCTGGAGAAATCAATGTACATGACCTTTCTGGAAATACTCTGTCAGACATCCATCCATACAAGTCATCCAGGATCAGGATGAACCGAAGGCACTCTCCTACTGCATCCTAGGTATCACCCTATAGATCAGTAGCGAGAAGTCCTTGCAATCCGAAGATTTCAATCACGACAGAATCACAAGTCAAAATATCTTCGGGAGCGACCTTTAGAAATCCAACGAGTAGTTCTTCCGCTCAGGAAGATCAACGGTCTTCAATGCTCCATCTCGACCATCTTCAACGTCTCGTATTTGCTGGTCGGAATGGTTTTCGAATATAAATTCGATCCCGGTCTTTCCGTACCAACAATCGAATAAAGGCCATACTTTGATAGTCGGTTGTTTAACTATCAAATCATAACAGTGTATAACTCAGTGGATTGGCAGCTCAGGTCCTTTATATGAAATACCTCATAAAACCATTCTATCGATTTCTTATAATCGATTTATACTTCTTATCTTAACAAAGCTCTTCTGGTTTTGTTACTTTGAAACCATTACTCAACACCCTTTTTATCAACTTGTCCTTTTATTTCTTTGTCTAGAAATAATACCATATTTTATAGAACATCTTTTTTTTTTTTTTTTATCTTGAAACATCATTTATAAATTCTTTGAATCCTTTTCATATTCTTTTATATTTGAAAACATCGCTTCAGCTTTATACCCATACTTTCCCTTTTCTTTACGATTGAAAATATCGTTATATTTCTATTTGACCAACTGGCATATGTAAAATTACCAAAAATCTCTTCCTTACTTTCAATTACACCATCTCACTTAATTTAGTTCCCATGTGCACTCTTGTTTAAAAATCATCGTCTTGGATAACATCCTTTTTACGACTTCGTTTAAATGATCCAATTCCTTTCCCCGCAAACCCACTTTATAACTTAATTCCCTTTTAGAAAAGAATTTCAATTGAAAAGTACTCGCTTGGTTTATAATTAATTGAAACTAAATCAAGCATAGTTAAATTCATTTAAATAATGATAAATTTCATTGATCGAGAACACTCGATGATCACCTCTTTATACATTACAAACAAGCATCATCTCACGATAATAACGAAGCCGTTCAAGTTAGGGTATTCTAATTACCTCTCAGACCTTGATCGACAACGTTCTTATCTCAAGATAGATAAAAGCTTATAATTTAAAACCAATGTCAAACCATCTCAATAATCCAATATGTTATTCCCATTTCCATTTATCTTGGTTTTATAAATCATTTTCTTTCGTTTGAAAACCCACTTTTCATATAAATTTCTTTTTCTTAATTGAGCAAAACTCTGATTGGAATGTTCGCCTTAGGTTGCACCCATATTTACAAATCTTGTTTATACGATTTTGAAATAAATTCAAATCCCTTTCATACTAATCTATCCATAACTTATATTTATTTTATAGGAAATTTCAAGTCTTTTAAATGTCAATCCCTTTGATTTGATCAATTTAAAACAAATTGACACAATCGTCAAACTCCAACTTTAAATGGTTGATTTTCGCCAACCGTATATATCAGTTAACCATTAACTGATTTACGTTATCATTTCTTCCTTAAATTTATTAAATAACTTAATAAATTTAAAACATCAGTTATTTGATTATAAGAACAATTATTTCATTTCACTAACCCGTAGGTTAGTTCCTGACTGCAGTTCATGAATGACTGCAATTCATAAATAACAGGATAAACAGTTGGTTCCTGCCAACCATAACCCTCAGTTAAGTGGTTATCTGACTTCTATTCAATTTCTCTTCTTAAAATAATTAAATAACTTAATTAATTTAAAACATCGGTTAATTGTTTTGTAAAAACAATTATTTCTTTTCACTAACCGTATGTTAGCTTCGACTGCAGTATTAAAAATCTCTATTGACACTGATTATAAACATATAAGGAAAATTATAAACATTTTTCCATATAACATAAATAAATACTTTAATTTATTTAAAAACATCACTTTGCTTATTGTATAAACATTTATTTAGTTTACTGATTCATATACTAGCTCCTTACTTTTCTGTCCGTAAACAGCGTAAAAATTCATTGTATAACTTATAAATAATCATGTTTGTAAAACATGATTCTAATTATAAATATTTTTATAAAACTTTTTTTATTATTATTCATTAAAAATAAAATAAAATAAACCGAAAGATTTAATTCAGTTATAAAATAAATTTTATAACTTGAAACTGCGTTTGTTTGCCTGACGATAAAACGATGTTTGAAAACTATAGATTTAAACCCTCACTGCCAACCACTGTCGACTGATTAAAAATCACATCAACGGTCAAATCAATTCAACCATCAACAGTCAATAGGTTTTGATGTCACTTGGGGTTCAAACAGTTCATGTGCAACCAGTATAAAAATAAACAACACACAAATTATTTTGAGGAATCCGGTCGGATCCCTCCAACCTGTCCTTCTCTGCATCACAGATGATTATCACATTTAAATAAATAATTTAACAGCAATAATAAAACAAACAACCATCTAATCAACCATAAGCAACCAATGCAGTCAATCAACCAGTATTTATTTTTTTAATGGATTTATCACATCATAGTAGTCCAGAAAAGTGTGAGAATTAACTCACCATTTTATTCCGGCTTTGACGGTTCATGCATTGTTCATTTAATTTTAAACAAGCATTTAAAATTAATGAAATTCTCATCGCTTTCGATTCCAACAAACCCAGCTAGACTGCGTACTCTTCGTTGCCGCGATTTCAACGTGACTTGTTCTGTGCGATTCTGTTTACGAACGAATAAATCACACGTTGTTAAAATAACTTATACTCTTAAAAATTAATTAACTATCTAATTAACACCTAATCATTGCGTTAATTACCTTTCTGATTGATACAGTAACCCGGCTTCCTTCGGCAAAACATCCGTACCCCGTCCCCTTGCCATTCACGTAACCGTCTTTCTTCCGTCCGTATGCTAAAACATGCATCGCCACGGACCTTCTTCTCTCCCCTTAAAACTCGTTGCCTTCTACTTCTTCTTTCTTTTTTTCTTTTTTTTTCACTTTGTTTTACTTCCTTTCTGTAGCCTTCCTATTTCATGTATACAAGCCTCCCCCTTATTCACAGTTCACTTCTTTGTTGCCACTATAACCACTCCTCAGCACTCACAGTTCGCCATAGTGTTATTTTCCCCCATACTAAAACCGATCCTCTCGTTCAGATCCTCATCACACACTCCACCATCTCAGTTCTTGTTCTCCTTCACATGCATCGCACAACACCAAGTCTCGGCTATAAAGGAAACAACAAACTATTTTCACCGTGATACCCCCATGACATGAAGCTGACCCTGACGTCCTTTAACTCCGTTACCCTGTCTTGCTTACTGCTTCAGGACCCCACACACTCGTGTTATGCAAATTCCAGTGACCGGATCCAAAGTGTGTGAGTGATGAGGATGATTGCGGCGCTTAATGGAAGGAGAAAATTTTGTTCTTTTCGTTGTTTATTATATATATAACTATCTGTTTTTGTCTCGATTCTTTTGTTTGCTGTGGGAAAACCTGAGTTTCAAATGCTGAAATGAACGAAGGCGATATTGTGTATATATAGAAGAGAAGTGGAGGAGATAGGAACAACGTCAAAATCCTTCGGTACATGCTAATGTCGAGAGTAGGTCGGCTGTGTATTTATAGATGGGAAAACGTGGTGGCCACGGTTTAACTTTTTAAATATATATGTATATTTAGGTCTGCGACTATATGTTAGATGTAGCAGGTATGAAGGGTGGCTTGGTCGGCAAGGCTCATGCATGTCGTTTTCATTTGGTCCATTCAAATAAATGAATGGTTTCAGGAAAAGAGTGCTGACATGTTCCAATTGACATGGTAGGACAACATTTGCAGAGAGATATTTAATGTGAGCAGCGCTTTGCAGAAGTAGGGTATTAGAACTACTGCTAGTTGACATGCATGATGTATATGAAACAAAGTCATTGATGTGAAGGGCCAAAGTTTTAGGTTAGCACGGTGCCTTGGGTACCACTGTTGGATGAGCGCACAAAAGAAAAGAGAGAAAAGGCTATGTATAGTATGGCATAATAATATTATATTATACAAACTTGTGCCATGAGATTTTCGCCAAAAAAACATCTTATACGACTGCCGTTTTTGACAAAATAGGGTAATCCTAGTATAGAAAAATATTCCGGACCCAATGGGACAAGTTTCGTTGAATTCCGACATCGTTTGCGAAAATCCCTTAGAAAATATTGATGAAAAACACCGAGCAAAAATTCCTAACAATTCCAGAAAAAATCCTAAAAATATGAGGCCTTGACGTTTCACTAGACCTCTTCCTAAGGTTTCGTATGAAACTTGTTTCGTTAAATTTCGAGTCCGTTTGACCAGTTAACCATTCAGTTTAGTTTGTTTTAAGTTAAAAACATAGCGTACCCCACTATGAAATATTCTTTTCACGTAGGGACAGTTATGGACAGAAACAAAAATACCATTTAAATGAGTGATGTGCTCTGGTCCCAAAAATGTAATAATACCGGTAGATGAACTCATATTGTGAAACCTCGAAATGTCGATACAGGGTGCCAAATAGTCCAAATAAAAAGTTGCTCATTAAATTAATTAAAAATTACCATAAAATTCTAAAAATTAAATTATCACTATTTCCCAAAAGAACCTTGTTTAAATTCACACCCGATATTCAAATATTCTTAAATAACCGTTATGGCCACGAACGAATATACCGCTGTTTTTCTGAATATTTAATTTGGACATAACTTCCAATATATACGACGAAATCTCGATTTTTCTCTTTCACTTGAAAAATATACTTCACCAGCTCCTAACATTTCTTGTTTCACAGAAATCCAACTTAGAACGGACTCTGTATATCCATTTGAACTTCAAAACTCTATTTTACGAACTGCAGCGCTGTTCTGAGCTCGTTTTATTTTATATATGATTATATATATCGTTTAACTATGTTAAAATAGTGATTTAAATATTAAAATCCATTTATATTCCAAATAAAATATTTAAAACCAATTTTAAATATTCATATTCAAATGGTCGAAAAACACGGGTCGTTACATTCTTTCCCCCTTAAAATAATTTCGTCCTCGAAATTGCTAAGGCATAAAGAAGGTGTTAAACTTGTTATCTTTACGAAAATATATTTAATTAAACTCTTGTTTCAAATTTAAAATCTAATACAAACGGTTTTAAAAACAATTTATTTCAAATAACAAAATTTCCCACAAATTTCAAAAAAAAATCTAACACCTTAATTTTTAGAAAATTTTCGGCAGAGTCTCCCCTGCACGGAGGGACATCTGCAATATCGCAGGTTCAAGAAATATCTATATATCGACCAACAAGGTCGGAAAAATCCAAAATCCAAACTCAAAACCCAAACAAAACCAAAATTCTATATTTGCGTAGGCGTACCTTTTGCGAGCGCTATTACGCGATAAGTGATATATATGTTTGCTTACTCGACTAGCACACCAAACTAGATTCAAATTTCCCCAGGGTTTTTCTTGGATTAACTTTGTACCTGCACTCAACTCCAATAAAATCCATTAGTATTCAAACCAAAGTCAATTTGATCCAAATATCTCCCACATCATCCAATTCCAACAATTGGAAATAACCACATCACTTTATTCAACTCTGATGGACTTAGCAATCCATTTATTTTAACATCCATTCAAATTAATCTTGGTTTAATTCCTTTACTTGATCAGTTCAGATTGGTTTCAACCAACAGTTGGTGAATTTTATACACTCCATCCAACATCAAACAACAACCAAGGCATTCAATTCAACAAAACCATTTTGGTTAATATTTCTCATTTGCTTTTACTTTGTTTTCACATTCAATTGATTAACATTGGTTTATTTCCATCCAATTACCATTTTCTCGATTTCACAAGTGAAATTTCTTTATTTCAGTTCAATATTCCAATTTGAATTCTTATTCCAGTTATTCAACCAAATCTGTTTTATAATCGGTTGAGAAAATATATTTATAACAAAAATATAACCCGGGCAAAACTATTTAAAAATAATTTTATAAGAAATCACAAATACGCGCTCTCATATATACACTCAAACTCAATCTAGGGCATTACTAACCCCATCTCTATCGAGTTACGCCACAGAGCCAAGGTTATCACTAAACCATTGCTCTGATACCAACTGTAACGGCCCGGGAAAATTCGACGCTCGAATTTTCAACAACAATACTTAATCCCGTATTACTTGTCAAAAATCCAAGTATCGAACCCCAAACTGTTAATAGAAAGAAGTTAGAGGATGAGGAATAGGAAGAAAGAAATTTAAGAATAGAAGAAAGAAGAAGAACACATCAGAATCTCACAGCGGAACGAATGAATATAATATAACAAATCTCTTTATAAAAGAAACTATATATATACATACCATTTATTAGAGTAAACATACATCAATCACAGCGGAAATACTTGTATAACTAACGGTGAACCCTCCTGCTTCCAACTCTGAAACTTGTAGCGGAACCTAACCTGTAAATATGCTTGGTCTGACCCGAGCACATTTGATTTAAAACAAAAACACACCGGGTCAGTCTGGAATACTTTCAGTAATAAATTCACAGCACACACAACTTGTTTAACTTTTGAAAATCCTTTCTGAAATAAAAGGATAATAGTAAGACCAGTCCACACATAAACACGGACGGTTTTTACCTTACTATAACCCAAAACATTTTTGAAATCAATATCTTTTTCTGATATTATCATAGTGTCTAAATACAAGTAAATATCAATTTAGAGGAACGCTTGCATCTCACGCTCCCCATATATAGTATACAAACCAAAACCGCGGGCGCTTATTGGATATTGGATTCCAACTTGACAAGGTATGGGTCCACCTTCCGAACGTGTATCTCTAGAGGCGAATACACTGGGTTCAACAAGAACGTCTTGCAACCCGGCCCACACATGACTGACCACTCATTTCGCTTGAGTGTATCGAATGTATATCACCGACGGTTGGGCTCAAACCACCGTCTCCCGAAAAGGGACAGCATCGATAGATACAAGAAGCAAAAGGAATTTCTCTAGATAGGTGATTATACACCCTAATGGGAGCGACCCACATAGCCATGCTGCCTGCCCGATTTTTGTCATTTCCCGGTTGATGAGGCTTGAGGCTACGCTTTACCATTACATCAGATTCACTTCGAATGCCACATTGTCAAATCCATCGAAATCACTTAATTGACGTCTACAACAATACATTACGTGTCAGCTAAAGAAGTTTCCTTCTCTGCTTCACTCTTGGTACGGCTGGAGAAATCAATGTACATGACCTTTCTGGAAATACTCTGTCAGACATCCATCCATACAAGTCATCCAGGATCAGGATGAACCGAAGGCACTCTCCTACTGCATCCTAGGTATCACCCTATAGATCAGTAGCGAGAAGTCCTTGCAATCCGAAGATTTCAATCACGACAGAATCACAAGTCAAAATATCTTCGGGAGCGACCTTTAGAAATCCAACGAGTAGTTCTTCCGCTCAGGAAGATCAACGGTCTTCAATGCTCCATCTCGACCATCTTCAACGTCTCGTATTTGCTGGTCGGAATGGTTTTCGAATATAAATTCGATCCCGGTCTTTCCGTACCAACAATCGAATAAAGGCCATACTTTGATAGTCGGTTGTTTAACTATCAAATCATAACAGTGTATAACTCAGTGGATTGGCAGCTCAGGTCCTTTATATGAAATACCTCATAAAACCATTCTATCGATTTCTTATAATCGATTTATACTTCTTATCTTAACAAAGCTCTTCTGGTTTTGTTACTTTGAAACCATTACTCAACACCCTTTTTATCAACTTGTCCTTTTATTTCTTTGTCTAGAAATAATACCATATTTTATAGAACATCTTTTTTTTTTTTTTATCTTGAAACATCATTTATAAATTCTTTGAATCCTTTTCATATTCTTTTATATTTGAAAACATCGCTTCAGCTTTATACCCATACTTTCCCTTTTCTTTACGATTGAAAATATCGTTATATTTCTATTTGACCAACTGGCATATGTAAAATTACCAAAAATCTCTTCCTTACTTTCAATTACACCATCTCACTTAATTTAGTTCCCATGTGCACTCTTGTTTAAAAATCATCGTCTTGGATAACATCCTTTTTACGACTTCGTTTAAATGATCCAATTCCTTTCCCCGCAAACCCACTTTATAACTTAATTCCCTTTTAGAAAAGAATTTCAATTGAAAAGTACTCGCTTGGTTTATAATTAATTGAAACTAAATCAAGCATAGTTAAATTCATTTAAATAATGATAAATTTCATTGATCGAGAACACTCGATGATCACCTCTTTATACATTACAAACAAGCATCATCTCACGATAATAACGAAGCCGTTCAAGTTAGGGTATTCTAATTACCTCTCAGACCTTGATCGACAACGTTCTTATCTCAAGATAGATAAAAGCTTATAATTTAAAACCAATGTCAAACCATCTCAATAATCCAATATGTTATTCCCATTTCCATTTATCTTGGTTTTATAAATCATTTTCTTTCGTTTGAAAACCCACTTTTCATATAAATTTCTTTTTCTTAATTGAGCAAAACTCTGATTGGAATGTTCGCCTTAGGTTGCACCCATATTTACAAATCTTGTTTATACGATTTTGAAATAAATTCAAATCCCTTTCATACTAATCTATCCATAACTTATATTTATTTTATAGGAAATTTCAAGTCTTTTAAATGTCAATCCCTTTGATTTGATCAATTTAAAACAAATTGACACAATCGTCAAACTCCAACTTTAAATGGTTGATTTTCGCCAACCGTATATATCAGTTAACCATTAACTGATTTACGTTATCATTTCTTCCTTAAATTTATTAAATAACTTAATAAATTTAAAACATCAGTTATTTGATTATAAGAACAATTATTTCATTTCACTAACCCGTAGGTTAGTTCCTGACTGCAGTTCATGAATGACTGCAATTCATAAATAACAGGATAAACAGTTGGTTCCTGCCAACCATAACCCTCAGTTAAGTGGTTATCTGACTTCTATTCAATTTCTCTTCTTAAAATAATTAAATAACTTAATTAATTTAAAACATCGGTTAATTGTTTTGTAAAAACAATTATTTCTTTTCACTAACCGTATGTTAGCTTCGACTGCAGTATTAAAAATCTCTATTGACACTGATTATAAACATATAAGGAAAATTATAAACATTTTTCCATATAACATAAATAAATACTTTAATTTATTTAAAAACATCACTTTGCTTATTGTATAAACATTTATTTAGTTTACTGATTCATATACTAGCTCCTTACTTTTCTGTCCGTAAACAGCGTAAAAATTCATTGTATAACTTATAAATAATCATGTTTGTAAAACATGATTCTAATTATAAATATTTTTATAAAACTTTTTTTTTATTATTCATTAAAAATAAAATAAAATAAACCGAAAGATTTAATTCAGTTATAAAATAAATTTTATAACTTGAAACTGCGTTTGTTTGCCTGACGATAAAACGATGTTTGAAAACTATAGATTTAAACCCTCACTGCCAACCACTGTCGACTGATTAAAAATCACATCAACGGTCAAATCAATTCAACCATCAACAGTCAATAGGTTTTGATGTCACTTGGGGTTCAAACAGTTCATGTGCAACCAGTATAAAAATAAACAACACACAAATTATTTTGAGGAATCCGGTCGGATCCCTCCAACCTGTCCTTCTCTGCATCACAGATGATTATCACATTTAAATAAATAATTTAACAGCAATAATAAAACAAACAACCATCTAATCAACCATAAGCAACCAATGCAGTCAATCAACCAGTATTTATTTTTTTAATGGATTTATCACATCATAGTAGTCCAGAAAAGTGTGAGAATTAACTCACCATTTTATTCCGGCTTTGACGGTTCATGCGTTGTTCATTTAATTTTAAACAAGCGTTTAAAATTAATGAAATTCTCATCGCTTTCGATTCCAACAAACCCAGCTAGACTGCGTACTCTTCGTTGCCGCGATTTCAACGTGACTTGTTCTGTGCGATTCTGTTTACGAACGAATAAATCACACGTTGTTAAAATAACTTATACTCTTAAAAATTAATTAACTATCTAATTAACACCTAATCATTGCGTTAATTACCTTTCTGATTGATACAGTAACCCGGCTTCCTTCGGCAAAACATCCGTACCCCGTCCCCTTGCCATTCACGTAACCGTCTTTCTTCCGTCCGTATGCTAAAACATGCATCGCCACGGACCTTCTTCTCTCCCCTTAAAACTCGTTGCCTTCTACTTCTTCTTTCTTTTTTTCTTTTTTTTTCACTTTGTTTTACTTCCTTTCTGTAGCCTTCCTATTTCATGTATACAAGCCTCCCCCTTATTCACAGTTCACTTCTTTGTTGCCACTATAACCACTCCTCAGCACTCACAGTTCGCCATAGTGTTATTTTCCCCCATACTAAAACCGATCCTCTCGTTCAGATCCTCATCACACACTCCACCATCTCAGTTCTTGTTCTCCTTCACATGCATCGCACAACACCAAGTCTCGGCTATAAAGGAAACAACAAACTATTTTCACCGTGATACCCCCATGACATGAAGCTGACCCTGACGTCCTTTAACTCCGTTACCCTGTCTTGCTTACTGCTTCAGGACCCCACACACTCGTGTTATGCAAATTCCAGTGACCGGATCCAAAGTGTGTGAGTGATGAGGATGATTGCGGCGCTTAATGGAAGGAGAAAATTTTGTTCTTTTCGTTGTTTATTATATATATAACTATCTGTTTTTGTCTCGATTCTTTTGTTTGCTGTGGGAAAACCTGAGTTTCAAATGCTGAAATGAACGAAGGCGATATTGTGTATATATAGAAGAGAAGTGGAGGAGATAGGAACAACGTCAAAATCCTTCGGTACATGCTAATGTCGAGAGTAGGTCGGCTGTGTATTTATAGATGGGAAAACGTGGTGGCCACGGTTTAACTTTTTAAATATATATGTATATTTAGGTCTGCGACTATATGTTAGATGTAGCAGGTATGAAGGGTGGCTTGGTCGGCAAGGCTCATGCATGTCGTTTTCATTTGGTCCATTCAAATAAATGAATGGTTTCAGGAAAAGAGTGCTGACATGTTCCAATTGACATGGTAGGACAACATTTGCAGAGAGATATTTAATGTGAGCAGCGCTTTGCAGAAGTAGGGTATTAGAACTACTGCTAGTTGACATGCATGATGTATATGAAACAAAGTCATTGATGTGAAGGGCCAAAGTTTTAGGTTAGCACGGTGCCTTGGGTACCACTGTTGGATGAGCGCACAAAAGAAAAGAGAGAAAAGGCTATGTATAGTATGGCATAATAATATTATATTATACAAACTTGTGCCATGAGATTTTCGCCAAAAAAACATCTTATACGACTGCCGTTTTTGACAAAATAGGGTAATCCTAGTATAGAAAAATATTCCGGACCCAATGGGACAAGTTTCGTTGAATTCCGACATCGTTTGCGAAAATCCCTTAGAAAATATCGATGAAAAACACCGAGCAAAAATTCCTAACAATTCCAGAAAAAATCCTAAAAATATGAGGCCTTGACGTTTCACTAGACCTCTTCCTAAGGTTTCGTATGAAACTTGTTTCGTTAAATTTCGAGTCCGTTTGACCAGTTAACCATTCAGTTTAGTTTGTTTTAAGTTAAAAACATAGCGTACCCCACTATGAAATATTCTTTTCACGTAGGGACAGTTATGGACAGAAACAAAAATACCATTTAAATTAGTGATGTGCTCTGGTCCCAAAAATGTAATAATACCGGTAGATGAACTCATATTGTGAAACCTCGAAATGTCGATACAGGGTGCCAAATAGTCCAAATAAAAAGTTGCTCATTAAATTAATTAAAAATTACCATAAAATTCTAAAAATTAAATTATCACTATTTCCCAAAAGAACCTTGTTTAAATTCACACCCGATATTCAAATATTCTTAAATAACCGTTATGGCCACGAACGAATATACCGCTGTTTTTCTGAATATTTAATTTGGACATAACTTCCAATATATACGACGAAATCTCGATTTTTCTCTTTCACTTGAAAAATATACTTCACCAGCTCCTAACATTTCTTGTTTCACAGAAATCCAACTTAGAACGGACTCTGTATATCCATTTGAACTTCAAAACTCTATTTTACGAACTGCAGCGCTGTTCTGAGCTCGTTTTATTTTATATATGAATATATATATCGTTTAACTATGTTAAAATAGTGATTTAAATATTAAAATCCATTTATATTCCAAATAAAATATTTAAAACCAATTTTAAATATTCATATTCAAATGGTCGAAAAACACGGGTCGTTATAGACGATGTTGATGAGCAAACTAAATATCATGTTGGCGATGATGTTGTTATTCAATGACGAGCTAAAGGCTGACATATTATTCTTTTATATAAACAATTTGTAACGACCCAACTTTTGAACACATCGGAAGTCGTGTCATTAATAAGAAAAAGAATAGATAGAAGATAAAATCACAGAAACATCAGAATCTCACAGCGGAATTTTCAAAAGATAATACTTCATAATATTACACAGCGGTAAAGATTACATCATAGCATCATATATCTGGTGATACAAACCATTCATAGTACATCATTAATTATACATGTCATTAATATCCAAACTGCAGACTTGTAATTATACATTAGATAGGGATCAACACACAGAAAGTTCCATTCCAGCTTTCCAAGTTTAATCCAATCCTGATTCACTTGTCTATTCATAACAAGTGTTATGAATACCCAAGAGTTTAAGGGAAACACAGAAAAATAAACTCCGGGTCAGTCAGGGGACTGGTATGAGTAAACAGTTTAAAACAAAGTAAAGAAATAAAAATTTCTCATAAGACCACGCCGTGAATACAGAATGGGTTTTTTTACCTTGTGAGATCAAAACCCTTTGTATACTTGAAATCAGATATTATCATAGTGTCTATTAGTTTTTCACAAATAATTTAGAATCTAGAAGAATGGTTGCATCTCACATTCTCCTATATAGTATACAAATAAAAACCGCTTGGTGCTTATGGAAATTGGATTTCCAGCTATGACAAGGTATGGGACCACCTACCGATAGTGTATCTCTAGAGACGAATACACTGGGTTCAACAAGAACGTCTTGCAACCCGGCCCACACATGACCGACCACTCATTTCTCTTGAGTGTATCGAATATATTGTCACCTTACGGCTTTTTGTCGCGACCACCGTAGTTCCTGGGAAATACAGAAATGAAAAGAAGTAACAAATATGAATATTCTATAGATGGTGACAATACACCCTAATGGGAGCGACCCACATAGCCATGCTACGTGCCCGATTTCTGTCATTTCCTAGGTGTGAGGCTTGAGGTTAGACTTACCTTTCATCATCAAAGTTTATTTCCTTTGAATGCCACATCGTCAAATCTCGCCAATCACTAATTGACTTCCCCAAAAATATATTATAGGTATACAGTGAGAGAAACGAATTCCTCTGCCACCATATAAATACATTTGAAGAGATCAATGTAGGTGATCGTTAGAATTACTTTGTCAGACATTCGTCCGTACAAGTTGTCCTGGGATTGGACAAACCGAAGGCACTATTTAAAAATAGTCCTTGCACAACTCCGTCTTCTATTATCTTCGATAATCTCTGACGCGCAACGTATAATCAAATCAAAGTGAAATATAAATTCCAGTCTCTTTGAAATGATTAACGAACATTTTCTTTTTAAATTATTGATCTATCATGGTTATAATCTAGTCTGCATAGATAATTACAGTCAAAACTACACAGTATGTGAACATCTTGTCTATATCTGGTATTTTGATCATCTTTTCAAAACGGCCAATATTAGTGTGTGCGTCGCACACGGTTTTTCTTTCCGTTTTGTTTGTTATCTTTAAAATGAATATTTACCTTATTTTCTTTAGAAAAATATTTCTCATCATTATTCCTTAATCTGATCGCTCATAATTGACTTAAATTATGATTTACTTATTTATTTTACAACTTTTACACTTGGTATTTTTCTCGTTAAATTTTCCCTTTGATCCTTCATTCTTGATTTACTTATTCTTCTTTCTATACTGATAAAGTTCCTCCTTTTTATTTATCAGTCTCAACATGATTAAAAACATTATTCAAAGTTCTTGTTTTATAAAGTACAAAATTGTTCGTGATCAGTTTCTTATATCAGAGATTTTAGATTCCAGATTAAAACTGACAAATTCTGGCGTATGTGTTACATATGGTTTATCTTTTATCTTGTTTGTTTAAAATCTAACTATTTCATTTGAAATTAAATTCCAACGTAAATCATAAACTAAATTTATAATTTAACAAAATTATAACTTCTGTGTTGACTTCTCGACGTCTGTCAGAAGAAAAAAAACTTATATGATCTTTTACACTGGATTGACTTCCATTGACTTTCGAATATTTCATTAGAAAAATCATTTTTATTCTAATCATAAATAAAATTTATAGTTTAAATTAAATTCCAATCTCTGTATTTAAATTTTAGTTTTTGACAAAAACTGTATTTAAAATCCTGATTCACTTCTTCTCCACTGACTAAATTAAATAAATAAAAAATTCTATTTTTATTTTATTATTTATTTCCCTTTTTATATTAAATCCATTATTCAATTAAAAACTAGTTTTAATTAAAATATATTCATAAATCCTTATTTTAAAACTAAATTATCAAAGTACCACTTTTTTAGCAAAGTACCAATTCGAAGTCATGGTGTGCTCACGTGGAAAATGGCCTGGCCCTCACGGTTTTGTCAAAGTACCACATTTTTAGCCAAAGTACCAGATCCCTGAAGTACCACCTCCAGAACACAGTGATTTTCATGCTGATCCACTCTGGTTTCCATGCGCCAGGCAAAGTACCACATATCCTGATCACTAACCAAAGTACCACTTTCCTGTACCCAATACTGATGCGCACACCTCTCCTGTGTGCACGTGCACAACTGACGCGGCCACCCTGGACCGCCTCCGACCACCACCGCACATCACTCGCCACCACCAGATCACGTCGCACCACCCTGATCACCTCCCCTTTGTCTCCAGTGGAATTTCCACCTCTAACGCCAGTTACAGGAAAAACACCATCAGGGAATTTGACCATCGCACCTCACTTCATCCATGCTCCACCGCCTCTTTCTTGCCACGCCACCACACCACCCAGACGTCACCATTCCCCCAGTACCGCACCTCCCTAGGCCACACGTCGAAGAGCGGTTTTGACGAGAAGGACCGAACCCAAAAAGCAACCCATTTACCCTAATTCGATCTAGTCCCCCAAATTGATGCATTAGAAAATTTATTTCATATTTTTCCTGGAATCCATGAATCCACATGAAGCTCCACTATCAATCCCATGGTCTCCGATCGCCTGGATGATCGGAATTTGACCAATGTTCAAATTCCAATCATCTTCGCATAACTCACGGTCCACGCCTCTAAAAATTATGAAACCACTCCTAAAAATCCTAAATTTCGTACCTGATTCCATTTATGTATTCAAATCTAGTTATTACGAGATTTGAAATTTTAGTTAAACAAGGAGCTTCCTGTTGTTTTCTGGTTTTAGGAATAGGATGTTTTTAATATATTTTACTTCCTCTTTTGTTTTAAAATGGTTTGATGGTGCTTATAGTGGTATGATCTTATTTGTCACTACCCTGAACCCATCTACTTCGGTGTAATGATCATAAGTTTTTTGATGATTTTAAAACTGGAAACAATAATGCAGGGTGTGTTACATGTCAGTGCAGGTTTTAAACAAACGTCAAAATCAATGAAACAAGGTACCTATCTTAGCGTTTTGATTAAGTAAAGAATGTAATTCAAACAAGTTTACATTCAACAAACCAAAACATCCAATAGCTAGACCAATAAAACAGAAAGAACAGGAAGGAAAATTAGCAAAGTTTACTCACTTGTTTTTGGTTTAAGCCCTCGGTTTCTTCTTCATTGATTTTGCTGTTGAATGCACTTGTGTTGTGCAGAAATGTGTGGATGCTCAAGGCCTTATATAGGTGTAAAAAAACATTAAAATAAGGATGCATTTAATTACTAGATTTGGAAAGAGCAAAATCTGTTTTCAGTTTTGACAAATGAAAGACAACTTAAACAAACATTTCTCTCACAAAATCTAAGTACCACTATCCAAAGCACATGGCTTATATCAGCAAATCTTTATATTGAAATCACCTTCACATGACTCTCTTTACTTTCATTTGTCTACCTATGAACCAACACCTTAAATGCAACATGTGCAACCTTATTTTCTAAATCTTCTTCTTGGTTTAAACAACCATTCTTGTACCTTATGCTCAGAATTTTTAAAGGGTTTTCTAAAATCATATTTTCACATGACAACTTTGATTTAACATAAAATTGTTTAAAACCTTTACTTGCCTTCCAAGGCTTGATAAAATCTGAAAGTTCTTTGTACTTTTGATCTTGGCTATGTAATGATTTTACATGTAAAGATTTTAGAAAATCAATGCTTTAGAATTGATCTAGTGTAGGTGATTCTTGGGTTTAAATACACAAGATTTGCAAATCTATAGCACATGGATTTTTTACAAAATGAATACATTTTTGGAAAAATAAAAAAGGAAGAAAAATTCAGAAAATCTTAAGAAAAGGAAAGAGAAAGATCTCAAACTGAAAATGTAGAAACAAGAATGATTTGCCATGTGCAAGAGTACATGCTTTCAAAATCTTCTTTTCTAGTTTCCTTCTAGTGTAGGTGCATTCTTATGTGGGTGTATCCTTGAGTATATATTCATGAAGTCATGTTTGCACAAGAATGGTACTTCATGTTTTATCTTGATGTATGTGTGAAACAAAACATGTTCATTTAATCTTGTTTTTGCCAACAAAAATATGGTTTTTAACAAATCTTTGGTCAAGAATGCTTTATGTAAAAAAAACAAGAAATTTACTTAAAGAAAACATAAGGTTTTAAATCCTTTAAAAAAAAATGAACAAACACATTTAAAATGGCATTTTGCAATTGCAATGCACACGTGTTAAATAATTTAAACAAATGTTATTAAATACTTGTTATCATACATGAATTCACAAAAATTAGATTTTAGTAAGTGTTATGCTACATGCTTATGCAAATGCTATCATACATGTTTCCAGAATATTTAAAGTATGAAATTTAACTCGTATTTGTAAATACGTTCTTACGAATAAATTATTATCTATGTCTGTGATGTGTAAAAAGTCCGGGTCATTATACAATTGTTTCTATTGTATTAATTAATATACTCTAAGAGAAATTGTTGTGAGATTTTGATGTATATGGAAATTTATGACATCTTGTACTGAATTCTGTGATTTTGTATAGTGACGGGACTTTCTGCTTCATCACGCTTCACTAGTATTCTATTGTATATGTTTTTATTATATTTTATCCATGCATTGTGGGATATACGACATGTTTTGTGCAGATTTCCTATCAATTAACATCCAATATCAGCTTGACACGATTTTCAGTCATTTTGTGTCGATGATATGGAGCAGTTTTCACATTATGAGCAAGATCTCCTTTTACATTTGAGAAGCAGCAAGACACTCAGAAGGATTCTTGCAGTAGAAATAACAATAGCATTAGTAGTAATGAAATAAATATGAAGAATAAAATTAATAAATATAATATTGCTAAATTGATATAAATGATTATTATTTGAGGTGAGATGTGATGTTTGATGTGTGCAGTGTATGATGTGTGCGATGTGTGATATGTGCGGTGTGTAATGTGTGCTTTGGATGTATTGTATGTATAGTCTGATGTGTTTTAATGCATGACTGATTTATGTTGTATGATGTATATAATTGTGTATGATGTCTTATAAATGTTTAATGTGTATGGATATTGTTTAATGTGTTATTGAGTTTTGTTAATCTTTGATTATATTTTTTATAATGTTGTGTGTATGCTACTACCTGAGATATCATTTATATTTTCACAATCGAATTAAACATAGTATGATCTGTTTATTAATTATATAATACTCGGGTCAATCTGAGGGCTCATGGGCGAAGAGATCAGTGTGTGCTTATTAGGCTTAGTTGGATGATATAAATTATTAGTAGCATTCAGTACCATTTTGTATGTGTTATTATGATGGTACTAGTATTTTTTGCCTGCTTTGCTGGGCATTAAAATTTATTTTATTAAAAAAATGATTAAATATCAAAAATAAAAGAAAACTAAAGTAATGTAATTAATATTAAATAGTTACATTTTTTTAAAAATATTATAATTTATGCGACAACAATAATAAATTGTTCTGTTGTTCATCCAAAAATAATTTTATTATGGATGATTATTTTGATTAATTGTTCTGTTATCCATCTAATAATTTATGCAGTAACAATAATTAATTATCATGTTGTTCACCCAACAATAATTTTGTCGTGGATGATTATTTGATTAATTATTCTGTTATCCATCTAATTTTTTTGTTATGAATGGTTATTTTTTGGCATAGATATTAAAAAAAAATGATTATTTGTGATTTTATTCTGAAAACACATTCTTAATTCATTACAATTTAAACTTATTTTGTGATCTTTAAATGTGAAAATTTGAATAAATAATCATTAAAATTATATAAGTTGTTAGCCAATAACAATAAGGCGTTAAAACCATGTCGCAAAGAAGGGAGTTCAATCATATCATCATGTCGTGCCATACCAAGTCGCTCCAAACTATACAAGTCGGAATCAAGGCATGCCGGCCACGTATGTGATGTTAAGACCAATGCAGCGACATGAAGATAAACCGCGATGATCATAACGACATTCACCATGTCGAGAATGACATGAGATGGGTCGCATGACGTGCCATCCTTCAGAAGTCAAGTCGTTGCGCAGCATCAAACCGTTACGTGTTCATATCGGATGTACCATACCGCTCCGCAATATGGTATCAATCGCATTTCCTTGCATAAAGCGGTACCAATCCGCACAGTAAGGTCATGTCGCATGGAATTAAGTCGTGCCTAGGTTAAGGCATCATGGCGTTCACACCATTGGAACCACGGCAGAGTAAAGTCATGCCGCCACAACGCCATGCCGCTTGGTAATTTAAGAAGTTAAGTCGCCAGTCATGCCGCAAGAGAAGCCATGCCGCTTCGATTGGTTTGAAAAAGGAACCAACCCGTCATACGACACGAGTCATGTCGGAGGCGACATGAGTCGTGGCGCTTTGCTGCATAATTACGAAACTGCCAACTGGTTTGGAAATCTACTATAAATACCCCCTCACTTCTTCATTTGAAGGGGGGATCTTGAGACCACGAAGTGCTGCCGAAAATATTCTACAACATTTCTCACACTCATCCAACATTAATCCTACTTCATAAGAGGAAGATTAATCCACGGATCATGATCTTCACCACGTACATCCAAGCAATTCAAGAGTTGAAGATTGATCAAGCAAGCTTGTGCATAAGAGAAAATCCTTCCATTTCTACCTCATATATGTCATATCTCCGCTGATCTAAACATTTCTTTATCATTTTTAGTGGATTTAGAGTGATTCATAAGTGAGAGAGAGATCAAAATGTTATATGAGAGAAGTTCATCTTGTAACTTTCATATTGATAATGAGATTTCTCATGAAAGTGGATGTAGATCCTTATGGGATTGAACCACTATAAAATCTAGTGTCTCCTACTTGTATTTGAATTGCGATATGGCTCCACTTTTCGTTCTTTGTGAGATATTTCTCCACATTTTGGTGTTTTGCCCAATTTTTGGGAAAACATTTGGCGCCCACCGTGGGGCCGCGTTCACACTTCTCTCAATCTTAAGTGCCTTGCCATTGAAGTTCCAAGCCTACTCCTACCGTAGATTTCATAAGTCCTCGATCCATACTAATCGACTAACTCTCTTTCAAATTCAAAAGGTCTCTACCAAAATCCGAAGAATTGCACGAAGTTATGCCTCCGCCCAAAATGTACGACAATAAGTCTGCTGGA
This sequence comes from Allium sativum, assembly GCA_030737875.1. Lineage (NCBI taxonomy): Eukaryota > Viridiplantae > Streptophyta > Magnoliopsida > Asparagales > Amaryllidaceae > Allium > Allium sativum. The sequence goes on from CM060915.1 coordinate 747,422,464, forward strand.
TGTACGGGAAGTGTCGATCATGAAGTTATCACCAATTCACGAACTAATCTTCCAAATATTAATCGATCCTTGGGATGTGGAGTTGACATAACTCAAGATCAACTGGATACAGTTGTTGGCGACTTAAATCAACAAATGGCGATTTCACACAAAGCCTTAATGGATAAGCTTGATGTGCTTCTGGCCACTCAAACGAATCTCATATCTTTAAAAGTTGACTCGCAGAAATGCGGTAGAGCTGTAAAAAATGTCTCTGCCATACCACAAACCAATAACTCAACTGTCGTCGAAACTGTGGAAGCTAGAATTACCCATAACAAGGTTAAAGCTGTCTACACCGATTCCAATAAGAAAGATGAAACTTTGGTGGATAAGATGGAAACTCTTCTTGTTGCTCGAGCCAATCCAGCTCCTCACAAAATTGAAACCGACTTAAATGGAAATGAACACTCGTTGGTGTTAGATCATAATCACGATCACGAGGTAAATGAAGTTGATGTTCAGTCGAATATTAGAAATGAAACCAACATTGAAGATGTCAAAACAAATCTCGAAGTGTTCAAACAAGTCCCGTCAAAGAAAAGACACAAGAACGAGTACGGTTCCCAGAAGGTTGCAAACCCTAATGAAGGGGCATTTCTTTAGACCAGGAGTACAGGCCCTCATCTTGTTAGCCGTCATTGCCTGCCCGAACGAATGACAAAGGAAAGGGCCGATGTCTTCCCCCATGGAACAGTACTAAGACAAGGAGACTATCTCGGGAAATAGCATTAAGCGTGGAGGAACTTTTAACAATGCTATTATGGATACTCGTGTCGATTCCCATACCAACAATCTAACCGCGAATGAAACTCCAAGGGATTATGTAACTCAAAAAGAATTTGTTGCTGCTATGACCAGTTTGCACAAGAAAATAGATGCTTCAAATGAGATGTTGCTGAATCAAATAAGGGCCCTCGAAACCACTCAAGCCAGCCTCACAAACCATATAGAACAACTCAGTGTGGAAAGGAGCATGTACCTTACCGTTTCAGATTTTTGCATAGAGAATTGTGGTCATCATGATAATAAGGAAAGCAAGTCCAAGCAACCTTCCTCCCCTACCTATCCAGTAAGCCACAAGAAGGATAACGGAGGGCGAAAAAGAACATATGGAGACAAAGGGGAAAAAGCGAACAAGAGATTTCACTTTTTCAAGTCTAAAGAATTAACTCCATTAAATGATACCTCGAAGAACATCTTCTTTGCCATTAAAGGCGCAGGGTTCTTTCCAGAGCCACCACCAATATTAAAGATCTCAAACAAAGCAGCGACATCTGGAAGTTTCTGCCATTATCACAACCAACCTGGTCATGATACTAATGATTGCAGACATCTAAAAAGCTCAATCGAGATGTTGGTTAGGAAGAGCAAGCTGCAAAAATTTGTCAGGAAACGGCATACGACGAATCCTCTTTCAACTCCACAAAAGCGAAGCATATCCGTTAAACGATCAAGCCCAAGTGGAAAGGTTCCAACAAGTAACCATGCAAAGCCAATGTTCGATGTTATGGCAAATAGTTCTAGTTCAGCCAATAAAAGTTGGGGGAAGGGGCAAAGTTATGCAAATTCTTAAGATTATAGCCCGACGAAGCCGATGATCCCAATGGAATTACAAGCTCCTGTTCATCCAATGATCACCCAACACTTTCATACTGAAGCTCAGCAAAAGCCGGTGTTGAAATATTTGAATCTAACCAGCAGAGGACGCTTACTGACTCGCGGTCTAATAAATTCTGGCGGCCCTTGCTAACATACCCCATTTGGACAGTCCAAGTGTTGGGTACCGAAAGCATCATGGGGAGTAAACCTAGTAATGTGAAGTGCCACTTTGCAAATCAAATGGAAAATTTATCCAGAGTCAGACGATGAAAAGCATAGAAAATGAGCACCGTGTCATAAAGATGCATATTCCATTAAAGAGGTACTACTTAAAGTAGGAAGTTGGAAACATCAAATCTCCAACTTCAAGTCACTTACCAAGATAAACACCTGCGGTTCAAGGAATGTTGACTTTCATGTGGTTCAACAAGTCTGAGTGATATTTATAACACGCCTCGACAATGATATTCCAAGCGTTAAGTGCAATGAGCACCATTCCGCATGTAAAGCGAAGATGTAATGCATCATCCGGAAAATCGAAAGGGGAAGTCAAGAAGTGAATTTAACAAGATCGCCAAAGCCGAATTTGCTCGGTCTGATTGAGAAAAATGACGCTTGACGAACGCTTATTCCGTAGAAAATCGACGATACTTCACGACCCTTAAAAACACTAGCCCAAGTGACAAATATACCTAAGTATAGAGATAAAAAGCACTATCTTGAAAAGTAGAAGGAAGGGGTTGCGAAGGGTCGAACAGTGAGCAAGTGTCACAATGAACGAACTAAAGGGTTATAAATTTAACTCAAATGGCATTTCTCCGAGGAAAAATACCATGGCCAACATACTACATTAACAAAAAGCTTACCGGGACAAAGTTGAACTATCCTAAGTTGGAGAGGCTAGCATATTGTCTGCCCCTTGCCTCAAAGAAGCAAAGGCCACGCTACCAAGCCTATTCTATCAAAGTTCTTACCGATGAGTTGCTAAAGCAAGTTCTCTTCCGCCTATAAGCTTCGGAAGGATAATTAAAGTAGAATATTGAACTTAGCCAATATGACATTACTTACCATCCTCGAAAAGCCATTAATGGACAAGCCTTAGCAGATTTTATTGCTGAGTTTACAGACTGAAGAGAAGAGGTTGAAGAACCAGCAGAAACAGAGGCTAGTTGGAAAATGTACTTCGACGGATCTAGAAACGACTATTGTTCAGGAGCTGGAATTGTCTTAGTTACCCCAGAAGGTCACTCTTTATGCTACACCTTAAGGCTGGAATTTCCATCAACTAATAACGAGGCTGAATATGAAGCGTTAATAACAGGGTTAAAGTTGGCGAAAGAACTAAACCTGAAAATCTTGCAGATTCTCAGCGATTCTCAGTTGGTGGTGGGTCAAGTACGCAAAGAGTTCCAAGCCAAAACCGGGAACCTCCCTTCTTATCTAACTAAAGCTATGGAACTTCTAAACAACCCCGACCACTATGTCATATCTCACATCCCTAGAGAGAAAAATTCAAAAGCGGATTTTCTTGCCAAGTATGTTAGTTCATCAGACACTTAACTGCCTGGTTTAATCCCCATTGAAGTCCTTTTTGCCCCAACCATTGAGGAAGAAAGTATAGACTGTATAATGGAGACCGCTGAAGAACCCACATCATGGATGACTCCAATCAAAGAGTACATCCTTAATGGGACACTTCCTCAAGATCGGAAAAAGAAAAGGAGGATATTGCGCAAGGCTCCTCTGTATCTAATTCAAGACGGAAGGTTATACCGACGAGGATTTTCTATGCCATTGCTGCGATGTGTACCTAAAGAGGAATCTAAAGCAATTTTAGCAGAGTTGCACGAGGGGGAGTGCGGAGGACACACCGGAGGTCAAACATTAGCCAAAAAGATTCTGCGGTATGGCTATTTCTGGCCTGACATGAATCTAGATGCCATGACCTATGTTAAAAGGTGTGACACGTGCCAGAGATTCGCTAAGATTCCAAGAGCACCTCCTACGGAGCTAACTCAAATGGTCAGTCCTTGGCCATTTGCAGTCTGGGGCATAGATTTGGTTGGGACATTGCCCACTGCGAAATCAAATATGAGATACGCCATAGTAGCTGTCGACTACTTTACCAAATGGGCCGAAGCAGAGCCTTTGGCTACTATCACATCAAAGAAGGTGATCAATTTTGTCTTAAAAAACATTATTTGCAGGTTTGGAGTGCCACAAAAGATCATTACCAATAACGGAACTCAGTTTGAAAGCAATGAATTCCTAGACTTCTGCGCTAAATATAAAATCAAGAAGAGTTTTGCAGATGTGGCCCACCCGTAAGCAAACGGACAAGTGGAAGCCATCAATAAAATATTGAAGTCAACCATCAAGAAGCGTCTTGAAAAAGCCAAAGGCAACTGGGTTGACGAACTTCCCTTAGCACTATGGACATACCGGACAACACATAAAACTACCACGGGGCACACGCCATTCTCACTGGCATTTGGGTCAAAAGCTATGATTCCGGTGGAGTTGGAGGTACCCACTCACCGAAGGATCCATTTTAACCAGAAGGAGAATGAAAAGCTGCAACTCGAAGCACTTGATTTGCTAGAAGAAAAGAAAAAGGAAGCTGAGCTCAGGATGGCGGCCCATCAATGGAAAATAGCCCGACATTTCAACACAAAAGTCAAGCAAAGGACTTTTCAGGTTGGGGACCTCGTCTTGAAGAGAATCATGACAGGAACCGGGGTATTCGCACCTAACTGGAAGGGGTCGTACATGATTAGTCAGAAATTTGCAGATGACACTTTTGAACTAAAAACAACAGATGGAATCGCACTCCTCGAGCATGGAATAGCATTCACCTTCGCCGTTATTTTGTTTGAAGTTTCTTTCGCATATTTTGCATTATACATACATCATGAATTGTAAATATTTCATGCATTGTAAATATCGTGCAAAATTTATACAAATTAGTGAAAGAAACCACTTTACCTGTCTAAAATCATGTCTGATTTCAAGCTGCTAACACCGATTTTAGTCACAGGCTTTTTAAGTAGACAAAAGCATATTTAAATAAATAAATAAAACTTGATGAAAGCTATAGCACACCCCAACAGGAAAAGCTCAAGCACCCATTGCTTAACACTTAAACATCTTAGCATTTCTTTGTCGCAAAGGATGCAAAGTACTAAGCCGCAAATAAGGGGCACCCGGTTCATCGCTGACGCCATAAAGATATGGCTGGACAGCGATACAAACACCGGGCTTCCAAACCAAAGACCTCCCCGAGGGGAACCCGATTCATCGCCGATGCCATAAAGATATGGCTGAATAGCGATACAAACACAGGGTTTTCTAAGACCTCTTCGGAGGCATCCGCTCAGATGCTGGATCTTCCAAATCCAGCTAATGATTCTAGGTCTTCCAAACCCAGTTACTGACGGACCCAAAGACCTTTTCGGAGGCATCCGACAAGTTCAACAAGCGTTTGAATTATTCAGACTCAATGAATAACGGATCAAAGACCCATTCAAGGGCATCCGATCATAAACCGAATCATTCAAATTTGACTAATGACAAAACCAAAAAAAAATGTTAAAATCATCTGACAAATTCCACAAGTAATTGGCCCGTTCAGTTACCAGGAATAGCAGAATTCTTAATCTAGCTATAAATATCAAGCCTAATTTTCAAAACATTAAAACTAATTGTGGTATGGGGGCACTACCATCGCATTAATAAAATCTAACGACGCTCCGCACCCTTAAACATACTACAATCCAGTTATAATTTCAAATATATATATATATATATAATTTATGATACAGAATCTGTATTACAAATGTGAAACAGGTGCTAAATGCAAAGGAAAAGAAGCACAGCGAAGCTAAAAGTACGAGAGCAGAGCACAACTTCATCCTAGCATCATCAAACAGCATGACATACACAACCAAAATTACATCATCCACCAAGCAAGTCAAATGTAGGATCAAGCAAGATTTTGTGGCATGATTGCTCACATCGTAGCCACGACATAACAGTTTACCCATGTCGCCGCCACAGTCTAGAGACTAATGCCAGGACACGGCATAAGATTCAGGTCGGCACACAGCATGATATTCATGTTGATTCACGACATAATACTCATATTGGTTCATGACATGATATTTATGTCGATCCACGGTCTGAAACTCATATTGTTGAAAAAGGCACAAGTCACACGTATTACACAGAAAACAGGGTTTAGAGAAAATCAAAGGATTTCAGAGACTTCATACACAAGACAGGAAGCATGAGACGAGTAAATTCAAAGTCAAAAAATCACCACAACAAATAATTTTTTGGTCTTAGCATAAAGGCTTAAGGTGCACCAAACAAAATACAGGTTCATCATCACAAGTCCAGGACATAGACATTGGACGCAAAATATCATAGGAGTATTAAGCGAGGACCGGCACTCGCATAAACAACCGGTCTATAGCATAAACACGCAAAAGGAAGGTAACAAAAGACAAACAAGAGATCTACCTTCTTTCATTAATGGGTCAGTCCCCACCTTGAGCAGGGAGAGGAGTACCAATCACCTTTGTCTTGCCTCCGGGACTCGATAGTTCAGCGATGATCTCGTCTTGAGACCTAAGAGCCTTAATGAGCGTGACCTTGTCTTTCTCCAAAGTGGTAATGAGTTCAATGTTTTCTGTATTCATCCTCTGAAGCTCACAAGCAAAGGTGTTCCAGGCTCCTAGTTTGCGTGCATAATATTGACCGATTTCATTAAGGCGCTTGTCTGACCAAGTCCTGATCGCATCAAGCTGCTCCAGCAAATGATTTCGCACAACATCTAAATCTTCGGCGACTGAGCGATTGTCAAATAGATGTATATCCAAGTCGAACTAGCCAAAGGTCACTCCATGAATACACCAGCCCTCAAAGCGTTCGGCAAGCTTCGAGGTGTGCGGTTTAGAGGCATAGCCAGGATTGTCTATGATAGCTTTTAGCTCAGCTAAGTTAGGGGCAACAGGAGAAACCTCAGTCTCTGACATCAGGAGTTTTTCCAATCTGCGGTGCTTGCGAGCTACATCTTCACTTGAGGTTCCTTCGGTTCTTTTAGACATCCTGTACAAATAACAACGAATCAGAAGGCAACTCGTTCAAAAAAGTTCAGAACGACCCAAGTCTGCAAGGGTTCGACGACCTAAAAGTTTAACATGGGTTCAGTGACCCAAAATTAAGCTAAAAATCACAGCAAATAAGCAAGCTCGAGGACACAAAACCCATCAACATTATCATCAACGCACAATTGAAATTACGCCAAACAATAGGTCTCATAAAGACTAGAAATATCAGGTTCAACTCAAGATATACATGTGCACACGATAAATAAAACCCTAAATCGCACCTGATTCTCGATGTTGAAGACCTCCGAACTTGATTATGAGACAAAAAAGACTATTGGGATTTCAATTGCTTCGATGATGGTGTAAATCTGTGGATCTAGTTGATTCGGACCGCCATTGTTAAGGGTTTTTGACTTAAGAAAGAGTTTAAAGAGAATGAAGGCGTAATGAAGGAATGGGGGACCGTATTAAATCAAATGGTCAAATCAGCGGTCTAATCCCAAGGAGAATACCAATAGACACTCACTAATGCACGACCCAGTATCTATGACGACTTGAAATTTTGCGACGGCCTAAGCACTTGAGCGGCCTAAAGGCTCTCATGCGACATGGAAATGCTAATGCAATTCACGACATGACGTTAACTCACGACACATGCCCAAAAAGCACGCTAACGAATTGACTAAAAACAATGTTAAAAAAAACGTTGTAAAGCATGAGAATTCGAAGCCCGTTCTATTTCTAATAACACGAACTTCGAGGGGCAAATGTTAGCCCATAACAATAAGGCGTTAAAACCATGTCGCAAAGAAGGGAGTTCAATCATATCATCATGTCGTGCCATACCAAGTCGCTCCAAACTATACAAGTCGGAATCAAGGCATGTCGGCCACATATGTGATGTTAAGACCAATGTAGCGACATGAAGATAAATCGCGATGATCATAATGACATTCACTATGTCGAGAACGACATGATATGGGTCGAATGACATGCCATCCTTCAGAAGTCAAGTCGTTGCGCAACATCAAACCGTTACGTGTTCATATCGAATGTACCATACCGCTCCACGATATGGTATCAATCGCATTTCCTTGCATAAAGCAGTACCCATCCGCACCGTAAAGTCATGTCGCATGGAATTAAGTCGTGCCTAGGTTAAGGCATCATGGCGTTCACACCATTGGAACCACGGCAGAGTAAAGTCATGCCGCCACAACGCCATGCTGCTTGGTTATTTAAGAAGTTAAGTCGTCAGTCATGCCGCAAGAGAAGCCATGCCGCTTCGATTGGTTTGAAAAAGGAACCAACCCATCATACGACACGAGTCATGTCGAAGGCGGCATGAGTCGTGGCGCTTTGCTGCATAATTACGAAACTGCCGCCTGGTTTGGAAATCTAGTATAAATACTCCCTCACTTCTTCATTTGAGGGGGGGGAGGGGATCTTGAGACCACGAAGTGCTACCGAAAATATTTTACAATATTTCTCACACTCATCCAACATTAATCCTACATCATAAGAGGAAGATTAATCCATGGATCATGATCTTCACCACGTACATCCAAGCAATTCAAGAGTTGAAGATTAATCAAGCAAGCTTGTGCATAAGAGAAAATCCTTCCATTTCTGCCTCATATATGTCATATCTCCGCTGATCTAAACATTTCTTTATCATTTTTAGTGGATTTAGAGTGATTCATAAGTGAGAGAGAGATCAAAATGTTATATGAGAGAAGTTCATCTTGTAACTTTCATATTGATAATGAGATTTCTCATGAAAGTGGATGTAGATCCTTATGGGATTGAACCACTATAAAATCTAGTGTCTCCTACTTGTATTTGAATTGCGATTTGGCTCCACTTTTCGTTCTTTGCGAGATATTTCTTCACATTTTGGTGTTTTGCCCAATTTTAGGGAAAACATAAGTGATACAATTCAAGTAATATTATATAAATTATATACAAACTACAATATGATAACTTTTTTCGATGAAGCAAATAATATGTAAATAATTGGTAAAGGCATACGTCGACATACAAATAATTGGTATCTATTTTAGTCAAATGAGTAAAGGTATTAATGTTATATCACTGTGGTACATAATATAAAAAGAAATAAATCAACGAAACATATGAGAATATATGGAAAAATATATATAACTAATAACTGAAATTAATTGCAAGTGTATAAGTGCTATAGAATTATCAAGCTTTAGAATAAGAAATTTCATGGATCGAAATAATGGATATAAATGTAAACATCTTCTACACATAATTAGAAGCTTATGCAAATATATGGCAGTTATTTATATTCGTATATAACACAACTTTGTTCTCTGTGTCTATGTCATTCATTTATCTATCTTATTCTAAAGAAAATACTTAGTACATGACATGGTAATGCTTAAAAGAACCGATATATGTTCTATACTGGCAAGTGTTGAGTACTGGTCCTAATCGAGAAGAATACTTAATACATGTTATGGTAAGTATAAATTATAGAATGTGAAAAAGAAAATGCATATTAGTATAAGATTTAAAATGCTACTGGTTAAAAGGGAAATGCACAAAAGGAAATTTATTCAATGACATGCATGAAAAATGAAAATTGAAATTGACCAGTGATATAAATGACAAAGTTAAGAATTCAAGTAACTCAAGTATAATGTGGGAACAATTATCAAAGAAGGGAAAATGTCATAACATACCATTAAAAGCCAGAGCATTACATGAGCCAATAAATCTGACTCATAATCAATTCATGTCGATAATGGAATTAACAATTCCTTGAAATGTTTTTGGTTGTTTATCAAACAGGTGTATTTGGAAGCAATATAAATTTATTTTAAGAAAAAAATATCATAAATTATATTAAATTCAATAAACATAAATAGAATGTTTGCACTAAATTCAGAAAATGTTGTGGTAGTTTGGAAAGTATCCATTATCAAAAGATAAAAAATCTATTTTTTTAAATTAGGAAAAACATAAATTAGAAAAATATTATAAGAGTTTCATAAAAAAAAATCGTATGAAAAAACATAAATTAGGAAATATTATAAGAGTTTCATAAAGAAATTTCATGGATCGAAATAATAGATATATATGTAAACATCTTCTACACATAATTAGAAGCTTATGCAAATATATGGTAGATGATGTACATATTAGACATGTATGTGTATTTTAATGACAATGGGCATTTGACCCTTTGTAGACTCGCATATAGATATACGTATATTTAATTATTATATGCTATCGCTGCATTGTGAATCCGTGTTCTTTGTATTTTTTTATATCATGTTTTGTTTCACTCTCGAGCATCAAACATTTTTATTGCTTTATACCAAGACTATCTAAGTACAGGTGAGTAATTTTTAATATTTTGAGATGCATTAAGTGTTAGTTCAAGGGAATATATTACATGTGTATCACCGCTACGCCTCATTCTTTGTGTTCCTCAACAGTGTTATTACAAATTCTCTTAGGTAATATGCATATAGAAGTGGGGTGTTACAATGGTTTTCGCTACAAGTCTGACATGTTGACAACTTTGTTTTCTATTGTGGAATAAAATACACAAGTGCTCTCCTCTAACAACTAATAGTAGATCTTTTTCTCAAAAATTGTTTTGTTATCAAATATTAAAGTCCCTAAACTCTGTTCGGCAATTTATATTTGGTAAAGTCTGATATCTTTCGAAAGTTATCGCCACATCTGCTAGAAGCTTGGATATCTACACAAGTGCAGAGATGAGAAGGCCATCCCGATAAATCAAGTTATTTTCTGGGATGACATGTTCGGTTTGGTTATTTTCATATAAAGCAAATCCGATCTTGAGTATGTATATGTGTATATATATAGGGAGGTTATATGAAACCCACTTTTCGTAGCACCTCTTTTGCACCCAATTTATGGCCATTCGTCTATATTTAAACAATATGTGAGTAGAAGAAAGAGTTGGTGGGAGGAGGGAGAAAATGAATTGTGTGATGGAAATTTACAAATTTAACATTACGATAGGTAAATTCAACAAAAACAGAGGTCTAACAATTATTCTATGTTTTGTTGTATGTTATATTAACACCATAAATTTGGAAAATATAATATAAGATATGTTAGTTTACGTAAAGCAATACTAAAATAAAATTATTCAATTTAAACAAATATAATTTTCTAATCGGATCAAACCAATCGAGACGAACAGACCGCTTAATTCAGTTATATCTGAATATTGCTTGATCCTAACTATCATTTAATCATGAGTATTGCTAATGCCACTCCAAAAACGGATAAGGGGATCATATTTTATTTTCATTCCATTAAAAATTAAATTGTTAAGGGGGGGGGGTTGTGGGGTGGGGGGGGGAGACACAATGGAAAAATAAATAAAAGAACTCGATTTTACCCTCCATTCAAATACACAAAACACGTTAAAAATCGATAAGAACATACAGAAATTTAGTACAAAATTTGGAAATAACATGCCGAAAATAGACGATCGAAACGGAACTCCATTTTTTTTCAGTAAATTGTTACCTTTTCGGTAATTTTTTCAACAAATTCAACATGCCGTTCGTTTTTTAAGTAAAAATCATGTTGTCTTCTTTTTCAAAGTTAGAAATTTCGTTAGAACTTGGTTTCTACATGAAAAAAGTGATTAATCGTTTACTCTGAGAATAAAAAGATGATTAGGTTTTAAAAACAGTAAAATGTAATTAGCGCAAAATAATAAAAGTGCATTTTGATCTATATTTTATAAATTGTTAAAAGTAGGCTATGCTAAATAATCCTTCCCTAGTAAAAAAATTAAAAAACAAAAAGTGACCTTACATTAACAATACTCTTAATCATTGCAATGAAACAAAAGCGCATTTTGATCTATATTTTATAAATCGGTAAGAGGGGCTATGTAAATAATCTTTCATTTAGTAGAAAATTTAAAAAACAAAAAAGACCCTTTTTTAATCATTTTTGGAGTGACAGTCATAGTACTTTTAATCATTGCAATGAAACAATAATTTCATTTTGTCCTTCGATTAATTTAAAATCATCAGCTTAGAAGAATCATTAGCAAATCATTTAACTGTACTGGCTACTGGGAATGATGCTCTATCTTCGGTAATTTATGTTCCTTGAGCCTAATTAAAAAGCTTAATTTGGGTGAAACTATAGTTGCACTTATTAAATACTAAATTACACTGCTATTTTGTCTCAAATAAGCTAGCTGTATTGTGTCCAACTACATAACTGCAAACAAGTACTAACGTTTCTCACTTGGGTTTTTCAGATTCGATTTGATCGAGTAAGGATTCGATTTGTTAAATTTAACTTTGTGATTGACGTTAATCCGATGGAGAATTATGAAGATTCATCATCGACTACTGCTGCGGGGGCTGCTGCTTCAAATTCTTCCCATAATCAGGTACTTAAAAATATTATATGTATGTTTAATAACTTGGCTTACATATTCCTGATCGAATGCTTCAAAATCGATCGTATCAAGAAGTAGCTGTATTTGAACAATTAGTTGCTTTTCTGCAGAAATTACGTGGCTGCGTTTGTTTTTGCTTAAAAGTTCTGAATGCAAGTTCTTATTTACAAATCAGAACTTTCAAGATTGTTTGTTTTTTGTCCATGTTCTGAATAAAATCATCTATTCAGACAAAATAATTCAGAATATTTTTAGTGCTTATTTTAAGTTCTGAAAGCTGAATATTGTTTTTTGTTCTGAATTCTTAATGCAAACAAACAAGTAAGTGATTATTCAGAATTCAGCATTAAGCAATCAGCACTCAAACTTCAGAGTTCAGCAGTCAGAATTCAGAATTCAGCATATTAAACAAACTATAAGTCTCGTGTTTGTTAAATATCTACCTTCCCTGTTTTTAAGTCCACAAACTGCACACAGAGTAAATTTGGTTATAGCGTGTATAATTTGGAGTCATATATCAATTCTATGGATAAATTGGAAGTTCATATGAAATCAGTTGAAGCAGCCTTTTTTGTTGTTGTTGTCTATGTCGTATTGATGTCAGGTAGTTTTGTATCTATGTATAAAATTCTTATTATTCGGGTACAAATGTTATAACTAGTTCTAATTGTAGATTTGAGATTTTTTTTTTTTTTTTTTTTTTGGTGTTGATTAACCATTATATTTGGGTGATACGGTGATCAATTGAGGTAAACAAAACGATAACTAGCTGTGTTGTATAATTATTAGATCGTCTATTTTGCTGTTAAAAAATAATATGTAGAAGATGCTAATTCACTTCAACTGTGCTGTGCTATAACTACATATTACTTTTTGTTAACATCTTACATTTCTCACATATAACACATTCATATTAATCTTCTAATAGAAGAATATACTATGTACTGCTTACATTTTGGGAAGAATATACTATGTAGTGTTTATATTTTGGTTATTTTTTGTCAATTAAAATATTTAGTTAATTAATTAGTATAACAAGGGAACAAAACAACATGACACTTTATTATGTTGAGATAATAGATTTTCTTTTATTATTCTTATAATGGGTGAAAAAAATATTGTTCATTGCCAAATTCCACTTGACGTCAAGTTCATAATGTGGATAAGGTAGAGGAAAACGTTAGTGTCATACACACACATACATACATATAAATGAATGTTTTGAATGAGTTTTATTATATATTAATGAATTTTGCAGTCTTAGGTTCCTAATGCTTTTGTGAAAATTGACACTTGGTAATTTTTCTGACATAACTTACGGTTCTGCTAATAGATTCAAGCCAGAGTCAAAATAAGTTTATAAATGAGCTGTTAAGATAATTATAGACTGTTATAGGAATACTATTATTTGAAATTTGTCCTTAATTAGGTGGTAGTACATGACTGTGTTTGGTTACTTTGGTAGCATGGAAGATACTACATGTTAACATATGTTCATTGGTTCGAATGAATAATATCAGGAGAACTGAGAAAGTGAGCTATAAGTAGTTGGAGAAATATTAAAATGTTGGTATTTGAATTTAAACTATGGTAGTTGGAGAAATATTAAAATGTTGGTATTTGAACTTAAACTATGATCGTATTTCACAGCTCACCCAATAAAGTACTCACCAATCAACCGTTGAAGCATGCCCTATTCCGCCTCAGAACTTTGAGACGACTGCTAAAATGGAATGTTGAGTTAAGCCAATACGACGTGACTTATCATTCACGAAGAGCAATCAATGAACATGCGTTGGTAAACTTCATCGCTGTCTTCACAATCAGGGAAGTCGACGAGGAGGAAACAACGGACGTTGTTGTGCCGTGGAAACTATTCGTTGATGGTGTAATGAATGATTACCGTTCAGGAGCCGAAATCGTGCTTCCAACATCTGAAACAGTTGGTTACCACTGTCCTCAGAAGGAACTAAGATCGGATTATGAAAACACCCTCATCATTTCCATCTTCATGGCTCCAAAAAAGTCTCTTTTTATATCTCCAGAACTTCAACTTCCCATTCAAGCCCATCTGAAAAGCGCTTTTCTTGAAATCTGCATTATCGTTGCTCTGCATGCATTTGGTTCACCTACGCATCTCTTCCAAGAAACCCCATGACAGTGCTCACCAAGGTACACATTGATCAACAAAGAAAGCACGCATGGGTACAATTTCAGTCTTTAAGAAAGTATGATCAATAGTAGTCACTACATCTGGTTGCTGTCTCTTAACTTCACCAATCTTCATCAGCACATACCTGAGGACTTCCAAATTTCTACAAACGACTGGAAGATTTTTCAGCATAATCTAAAATTTCCTCCTAGATTCCAATCTTTTACTACCCACCTGAAGATTACACCTTCTTAGATTCAGAATTCCACTAGCGGTAACAATTGAACCCAAGGTATTCCTATTCAGCAAATTAGTAGGAAACCGGGCGATAAGCTCATCATTTGACCTCTCAACTTCCCAATTCCAATTACCGGCCGAATCCCTGAAATTTATCCGGAGGAGCTCTTTAATCTGAAACATAATGAAAGGCCCTCAAACTATAGTGATAACCACTCAAGAAATGGCTCTTCTAATCTCACTTTTAAAGTCAATCTAAGACAAGAAAATCTCATGGCCCATGCTGACTTTTATTTTTGATTCAATGAGTGTTAAAGATGAAATGATTTTTGGCTTTAAGGTAGGGAAAATTTGCATGCAAAGCCCTTATGTTCTTCTGCACTTAAAACAAATCATCGGACTTCTGCAATTTTTCACGTAGTGATCAGCCAATCCGCAACGAAAACATTCAATTTTTGATTTAACATCACTCAAAAAACCACTGTAGCTTTGATTTTTAAGAAATGTAATGATTATTCTTAACATCCGCTCCAAGATTTTGAACTAAACCATCTCTGTACCTAAGGTCCTAAACATGTGGGAAACTTGTGCAAAATCAACTGAAAAATTATCAAGTTTGGAATGGCTTCGTAAGATGAGGGCACAATGAGGGGAGCCATGTTGAATTTTTCATAATTTGATAAATGAATTAACAAATATCATTTAACTTAAGATTGCATAATTAAGTCAAATATTAGGACTGAAACATAAACTAATGATAAAAGTGAGATAACTTTTGTAAATAACAGTGGTAATATTAAATGTAGGCATTTGAAGATAAACGTAGAATTTTACAACGCAATGTCTAATAAATTAATTACAAATTAAATTTGTATTATCATTTTATATGCGAGTTGTATCATAATCGAATAAAAGCAATTACTTTTACAATTTTAGTTGATACATTAATGATATAAATA